>KK119551.1:221295-286075 GCA_000611955.2 Stegodyphus mimosarum
CCCCCCCCCCAAAAAAAGGATTAAAGAACATTTTCCTGATGAGAGCTATTTTTCACTGCATAAATCTAGCCCAAATGTGTTGATGAAGGAGGAAAAAATTAAAGAATAGGAGATTGATTTTTTTATTATAGAGCAATAAATGCCAAAAATTTTTAGTCCCAGCGAGAAAGCATATCTTCATTATTCGTTAATTTTGATTGTGATATTTTTGTAAACATTAGAAACATATCTCCTAGCTTAGTCATTTCAATAAACACAGGACTATAAAAGAACCACACTTCAAAGTTTTGACAATATTTACTACACAAAATTAATTAATTAAATTTCCTTAAAATGAATCATTAAAAGCCATTAATTTTTATATAAATCCCATTCACTTCCATGCTGCATAAGATTTATACCAAAATTTTTTGCTGTATTAAATCAGTTTTTATTTCAAAACTTTATAATTAAAAAAAATTCATCCAAGACTGGAGTACTTTATTTTTGAATGCTTTTGTGGCTGTCCCTGTTCATGAAAACACAAAATATCAAAACATTTTTTTAAAATTTGTTCTTTTCTACTCTTCAGTTGAATTTTAAAAGGATTTTTGTTTTTAGTTTGTTGTGAAATATTTTTCCCCCCTTGCGTGTATGTGCTTAAGGTAAATGAGATAATAAAGAAAAAAAATACTAATTATCTAAATATACATAATGCAAAATGAAAAGTATTGATGAACTCAAACATTATCAAACATAAATAATGTTGCTTTGAAGATAATTAATCTGTTGCTGCCACTAAATGAAACTGTAAATAGTCAAATTAATATATCTACTGAATAAGCATCATTATTTAACCCTTCAACAATGAGATTCATTAATGGTGCATTTGCCATTTATCCTGAATATACAATGGTATGTTTTTACCACATCAAGAATTAAATTTTGAGATACATTAATGCAGCAATCACTATTTCTCCATCACCTTATTCCATTTCCAGTTCATAATTTCTTTTGAATCAAATCATTTTCATGACTGCAATCAGAATGTTATACATCTGGTTGATACTAAATGATTATTGTCTCATACAACTTATTTTCCAAAACAAAAACAGAAAAAAACTAAGTTATTCTACTTAATTTTTTATCCTAATCAGTAAACAGTAAAATATATTTATGTAACATAATTCAGATTTGTCAGTAATCAACAAACCACCTTTCCTACAACCATTATCAAACAGAGTTGCAGGTAACAAAGAAAAAGCGAGGGCTTTAGAACAGAAATGTAATAATATATACACAGTCCAGTCACATTAATGTGACCATCTGTCAAAAGCCAGAATAACCACCTTTCGCAGAGCGGACTGCTGCGAGACGTGCAGGAAGAGAGTCACATAGGTCCCTGAAGGTGTTCTCTGGGATGTTGAGCCATGCCGACTCTAATGCCGTGGCCAGCTGCGCTAGATTACGCGGTTGAGGATCCATGGCGCGAACAACTCGATCGAGATGGTCCCACAGATGCTCGATTGGGTTTAAGTCAGGTGAGTTTGCTGGCCAGGGGAGGACGGTAAACTCATCCTGGTGCTCTTCGAACCACGCACGTACACTGGCAGCTGTATGGCACCTCGCATTGTCCTGCTGGAAGATGCCATCATCCTGAGGAAAAACAATGCGCATGTAGGGGTGAACATGGTCCGCAAGGACAGATGCGTACTTGTATTGATCCATTGTGCCTTCCACAATGATCAGTGAACCTAGAGAATGCCAGGAAAACATTCCCCAGACCATAATGCTCCCGCCTCCAGCTTGGACCGTTCCGGCAATGGTTGCAGGGTGGTTCCTTTCAGAGGTTTCACGCCTTATACGCCAACGTCCATCTGTCCGATGGAGCATAAAACGCGATTCATCCGAAAACGCAACCTGTCGCCACTCAGTGGACGTCCAGCTGCTGTACTGGCGTGCAAATTCTAGCCTTCGCCGTCGATGAACAGCAGTCAGCATAGGTGCACGAACCAGGCGTCTGCTTCGGAGGCCCAGACGCAGCAATGTTCGCTGAATAGTACTTTGGGAGACACTTTTGGTAGCCCCTTGGTTCATTTTGGTGGTCAGTTGCTCAACGGTAGCCCGTCTATCTGCCCGAACGCATCTCCGCAACCGTCGTTCGCCTCTGTCATCTATGGCCCGTGGTGCACCACATTTGCCACGTCGCTGATTTTGGACAGTCCCATTTTGCCATGCACGGTACACTTTTACCACGGCGGCACGCGAACAGTTCACAAACTCAGCCGTTTCGGAAATGCTTCCACCCTTGGCCCGAAAGCCAATGATCATGCCCTTTTGGAAGTCGGATAAATCGCTTCGTTTCTGCATTACGCCAACGATTGAAATGTTTTCCGAAGCCCTCACACACCCTTTATATACGCTCAACTGCACTGTGCTGCCACCTGCCTTCTGTGATTGGTTATTTAACTCTGACATGGAAAGTACGTGGTGGTCACATTAATGTGACTGGACTGTGTATGTATGCCTACATACACAGATAATTTAAACAGAAAATTGTTACCTTTTAAGCTTCTTCCTGAAAGATGATGTTCAAGTATTTCAAACAGAACAATAGCTACTCCATCATTTAATAAACTTTCTCCTTCAATAAGAATGGTAAAAGAATGAGGCATACCTATTATAAAAACAGACTCATTAAATATGAAACAAAAGTTTACCAAGCTTTTAAAATTTTATTTAATCATTAATTACAAAAAATTATAATTAATTTGAAAAAAAGTTATTTTTATGATATAAAAGTACAATCTTTCAGATATGCTTGATTATTTTAGAAACAGACTAATGATTTTTACTGGGTAGTCACTGAAAGGCTGAAGGGTTTGAAAAATTCATAACTTGTTCATTTTTAATGTTTTTTTATTTTTATTTATTTATTTTTAAAGTTTTTAAAATTCTTTTGTAGGGCATCTCTTGAAAATTAAAATGGCTACATATTATGTCCAGCAATGAGTAAAATTGAACTTTTATATTCCAGTGAAAGACCACCACTGCATCAGTGTGCACAGTGCACTTAGAGCTTCTTCCCAGAAAACTGCAGACTGATCCACTTCTTAAAAATTGGGCAATTAGGCTCTGAATCACGTTACTCCCAGGAGATACTCTGGCATTAAAATGTTATCAGCATTTTTTCCGAGTTTTAATAATTGATTTTTCACTAGAATAGAAAAACTGAGTTTTATTCATTGTTGGACACCATATGTAGCCATTTTAAGCTTCAAAGGATGCTCTTTCTCTCTCTATATATATATATAATTAAATGAAGAAGTTGTGAATTTTTTAAATTTTATGTACCCTCAAATATATCTTCGTAAGAGAATATTTGATGTATACATTTCTGTACATAAGGAAAACACCTTTCCTTTATAGATTTATTAGATTTCTTATATATAAAAAATTAATATGGTATTTAAAAATAAAGTGTTAAAATATTAATGAAAAAAATGCTTTTGAATCTTACGCATTTCTTTTAGAAGTGCAACAACAGCAACAGGATCAGTCGCACTAACAATGACACCAAAAATAAATGCAGTGACCCAGCTCCAATTGTATTTCACAAGAACATATTTTGCAAACACAGCTGTGAGGGCTGTGCAGAACACTGCAATTCAAAATAAAGAGTTAAAATATTGCAAACATCAACCCCCCACAAAAAAAAAGATAATAAGCACTACATCCCATGCATACATAAAAAATAGAGATAAGATGCTGCTTAAATGATAGCAAATGAATTGTTTCATAAAGTTACAATTCAGAAAAGATTCAGAAACATTTTTCAGAGAAGATTCAGAGACATCAGCTAACTTACACGCAGAAATCCATTGCATTCAGTGTAGGTAATTAGCATAAATAATTACAGCATTGGACATAAGTTGAAAGTAATCAATGAGCATATTTTTTCAGACTGTCTATTAAATTTTGAGCATCAGAGTACTTAGAAGTAAATGCATATTTGACCAAACAATCTAGAAATATAAGACTATCTTAGAAAAGAAGCTTACTTTCTCTTAGTATTCTCAATATGAAGGGCCCACCAGCGGCCGAGCGGTAAAGACGCTGAACACTGGTAGTTCGGTCTGAGGTTCGAATCCCGCGAATGGGCTGGCTGCATGGGCGTTTTCGTGGTTTTCCCCATGTGTAACGCGTATACGAGCCAGTTTCCCTTAGAAAGTCCTCCACGAAGGCATCCCTCCCCTTAGGCAGATAGCCCTCGTGTGCTTTGCCATAATTGAATAACCTTAACCTCTCAATATGAAGAATTAGCATGAACAGCATGACTATAAATTCAAAACAGACTGATTTTACAGTAAGTCTTTAATAATAACCATCTATCTTATTGATTCATTTTAATGCTTCTTAATTTTATTCAAACTAATACATATGTTACTATATTATACTCTTATTATCATGCATTTCCAACAAAATAATTTATAATTCATTGTGCAATATTATAAATTTATTATATTATATTATACTCTTATTATCATGCATTCAGAATGAAATAATTTTAATTTAAAATTAATAATCCAGTAATTTCACATAAATGAACAACCCCTAAGAGAGACAACACAATAGTATTCCAAACTCATAGTTATTACTTTATTCCTTTAGCTACATGTTGAAAATTGATTTTTTTATACATATGTAAGAAAACAAAATTTTAAAGATATCTAAAACTCTACATATCTATATATAATATGAAAAATTGCTTTCATCACATTCTGTGCACATAACTTTTAAATCATAATATGCAATGTATTTATTAAATTTAATTTTATCAATCTTTACATTCAAACCTGTTGTGTATAGCCCAGAGTACATCTAAATATTTGAAATGTAAGCATTTCATTATTCAAAATGCATTTATTAAAGTTGTTCATACATAGATATTCAAGTAATTATTTATCGACTAAACTGTTGATGGAAAAAAAGCAAAATTGTAGGATTATTGGCCCTACTGAAAATTAATTATTGAAAATTATTTTTTTGAATAGTGACAGAATTTAGTTAGGATTTGTAGCTTGGAGACAAAGGCTTTCAGAGATGATGTTCTTAATGGTAGAGCACCTATTATTCTATTTCCATTAAAGGGACTATGGTGAATATTTTAAAATTCAGATTGATTGTGTCTGGTTTAATATTTTAAAATACTTTTAATAGCTAAATAAAAGAAAATCTATACAATTTTAACCATCTCATACAATGAAAATAACTTTATATTTCTCTTCTTCTTTGGGTTTTCAAGACATAAGGCTAACTGATACGCAACAAATCTGACTATTGCAATATAGACTGAGTTTGGTAGACCAGCTGTCAATGTTGACAAAAGAGAACCAAAGCATAAAACTTCTATATGTATCAGTATCTTTTATAACTGAAAAGAACTAATCAAATGATGCACTGAAGAGGACTGAATGCAAGATTACAAGTATTACTAAAATCATGTCAGTCAAATTAATCTATTTTGTAAAAGGATTTTGCAAGTCTGGTACTTATGTATTGTTTTGTTGACTGCGAAACTGCTGCCAAGCAACAGGGTTCAGTGAGAACTATGGATAACATTACATAGCAACACATACCATCTGTACTTTCATTTGAAATAATCCCGAATGATTCTTGATAATTTTTTTTTTTAACACTTTGACTACTAACGGGACATCTAAAAGTTTCAAGAGTACTTAGAATCTCCTAAATGTTGGTGATCAACTTCTAATAACTGGAAAACCAAGATGCCGCTGTGCTCAATGTATACAAATGAACACGGAGAAGATAACAAATATGAGTTACCCAACGCGTAATGTTGCATTATGCAAAGAATGTTTTACCCTATGCCATACAAAGTAAAATCTAGTTCATATTATTAAGTTTTCCAAAATAATAGGTATGCTTATAATAAATTGATCGCTATGTGTGGGACATATGTATCCTAGCCTTTAGCTTGAAAACTTCATAAAAAAAATCCCAAATGCTAAATTTACCTTATTTACGACATATTTTGTTCACTTGGATAGAAAAAGGGGTATTTTTTTTTAATTCATAGCCAAAGAGTTTAAAAACAAGGGTATAAAATAACTGTTACTGTTTTATTTATTTATTTATAGCATTTTGAAAAAAAAAAGAGAGAGAGAGAGAGTTTGAGGACTGTAGAATAACATTTGTGACTGTGCTGTGGATCATTTACAGCTGTTTGAATGAATTAACATCTGTTAAACGGGGAAAAGAACAGCTGGATACTGCCAACAAAACAGTAATAGCTTGAAACAACCACCTGCAGAAAGTTTTTTTCCCCACAGAATTATAAACAAAGTTTCTAGTAAAATCGGATTGCCTAAAAAAATAGTAGAAATGACTTCTGTAACAGTGGCTATTTGGTAGTGCAGAGAAACTGATTAATCTTTTATTACAGAAATGAGACTCAGAATTCTGCAGGAATGATTGGTTTAAATTTGGCAGGGTCATCACTGACTTTTATGGTTGAATGGCAGCCAGTTTTCCTGATAAATGGGATAATACACATAACACATATTTAAAAACAACAACTTAAAACAATTTTTTAAAGTAATTTTTCTCTCAGATATAACATATTGTAGGATTATTATTATTTGACACTAACCAGTCATTATGATTTAGATCTCTACTATAACTTTGCCTTTCTGTTTCCTCACCAAAATGCAAATCAGTTAGAGAGTATTCAAGTTGAGGCTTGTAGAAGCATTAGGTTGTTTGGAAGCAGCAGATGTAAAAAATGAGCAATGCCTTTGTCGGGACTCGAACCACAGACCTCTCCAATATGTGTCAAGTGTACTGACCATTACATCGTGAAGGCATTCGAAGAAGGAGGGAGAAATACCTTATATAATACTCACCCTTTTAAAGGGCGACTGGGGATTAGGGGACCCAATCGGCAAATTCCGGTGGTGGAGAGTCACCATCCACCAACTTTTTTTAATTCGGGCGCCACTTGTAGAGTCATTAGGTATATGGAAGCAGGAGATATCAAAAATGAGCAACACCACTGCTGGGACTTGAACCACGGACTTGAAATATGCATCGAGTGTGCTGACCGTACACCATGAAGGCATGCAAAGAAGGCGGGAGAAATACCTAATGGGCTTTAGGATTGTAAGACAGGGCATCTTTCTGTCTCTTGAAGCCATGTTACTTTAGTTTTATCATCTGCCTCTGTTAAGTTTGTAGTTATTTGACTTTGCATTATTTATTGCCAATATTTAAACTGATAGAGTTTTCTGAGCTAGCTTAGATTTAAATGTAATTGTGTAATCTTTGAATACTTTGAATACTAGTCCATGTTTTAAATTTGAATTTGACTGTTACTTTAGTTTCATCGTCACAAGCGGTGGTAGATTCTGTTAAGCACAAGACATACACTTATGCTCAAGTTATGTTTCAATAAAAAGGTTGTTTAAAAGATTTAAATCTTTTTACGTCTCTATAGTTACTTCAGATACAGTGATAATTCACTCTATATTTGTTACGAGTTTGAATCAAGTTTATGCTCCAAAAGCAAGTCAAACTCTTTAACGTATTTTTAATATATATTCATCGACATGGATAAACTCTGTTGCATAGCTTGCTTAATTTAAGGATATCACAGACAATCTTTAGAATTTAATTACAATTATAGCAAATATAATTTAGATATAATACAATACCTGACCAAGCAGAATGAGATAATAAAACTGAAGTCAGAACAACCCTTCTAGTAACAGCCTGTTATTAATACTACAATCAGCTGCAAAAATTCAAGCTGATATTTTAAACAAATTTAAAATTACATTTACTTTAACTTGCTGAGTAATAATGCTTTTGGATCTAATGGTGATATTCTATATTTGTGTGGCATTTATTACTTTGATTTACTTTACTTTTTTTAGAATATATATAAATTTAAACAGCAAAAAACAAACTCATATATGCAAAATGGAAATAAATCTTTTATACACATGGCCAAGCTGTTTGTAGGGTTAACAGCATATAGTCTTCATGAAAACAAAATCCAGTTGTAACATCCCTTTTCAAGTATTTTTTTTTTCAATTAGAATGAAAAGAAATATGTTCTTATTTACTAAAATATTAAGTAACTTACATAGCCCTGGCACAGCAAGTGCAATACATTGAGGTAAGGCTCTGAAGAACATATGAGCATCCATTGAGAATGAAGATTCAAAAATTAGAATTGGCAGAAAGATAAGCATCAAATTACTAGGATCCATTTTAGTGATGTAAGTATAATCTTGTATAAATGAACTATTAAGTGCTAAAATTCCTATAATAAATCCAAATATGAAGCAACCAACAGTGTAAGGGTAGTGATATTTCTTAGAGCCAAACTGGATAGCAACTACAAATAAAAAAGAACATTTTAAACAATACATATTTAAAATGAAATCAAATTGCTATAAAAAAGAAAATATATTTGAACAAAACAAATTCCACTGAAATTTAATTTCACACATACATACTTTTTGCTATCTTTAATTCACAGATAATTAAATTAGTTTATTGAAGTTTTTCATGAATTTTCTTTTAACATATAACTAGATACAATACATAAATATATGACAAAGATACAATACATAAACATATGACAACTAAGTTACTATATTGCCTTAAAATATGGCATAAAAAAGTCTAAAAATAATCAAAAAATGTTGATCGCTTCAAAGCAAGGGTCCTTAAATTTTTTTCAATCATGCCCTCTTTTTATCACTGAGATTTTTTCACGACTCCATGATATTAAATGTTAAATAAAGATATAAAAATAAATATCCTCCTGCAAATAATTTATTTCTTTGGTAAACAATATAAATATAAAAAGAAATATTTTAGGATTTATTTTAGGCAAACAAAAATTAAAGAAAATTCTAATGAGGCAGATGTCCTCGTTTTCTGCTGCTTAACAAATTAAATATTGGTGCGATATTTGACACTGCTGGACATAAAACGTCTTCAACATGTTTCAACATTGAATGAAATTTCGTTTTAATTAGCATTAAAGCTGAAAAAGTAGTTTTATAAAAGTATGTGGTGCTGAATGAGAGAAGAACACTTAATCCCATTTCAGAAATAGTGAGAAATTTAGTTCTAACTCCAATCCAGAGTTCATCAAGGATTTTTATGAAAAATCAAGTTTTAGGTTTAGATAGCTAGATAGCTTTAAAAATTTCTTCTGCACTTTATATAACAGGTAATTAATCTCATTAATATCAACTGATGTAATGCCTTGTAAAACCTTGTAAATTGATGTAAAGTCTAAATTTCTTTAAAAGTCTTAGGAATGAAGTTTCTTTACATTCAGCTATCGAATTGAATTTTTGTGACCCCAAAATTTCAATTTGGACCCCATTAGTGGTCACGAGCCATAGTTTAAAAAGCACTGCTTTAAAGAATAAATTCAATATATAATGAAAGAAAATGAACCGAACATCTAAATAAAATACTGTTGTATTCTACGGGGTTGTGAATTTGGAGTGACTGATGACAATACTTGATGGAGAATCAAATAATTTATTCGTGAGTATTACAAAGGAGAGCTCCAGAGACGCGTTACAGTCATCGAAAAACTATGATAAACACACTGAAACAATCAGCAACACAACCTTCAGGCTACAACAGTAAAAACAGCTTCACAGCAAAGCACTAAACTACAGCTTCTGACTTGGTTCAATCGCTCTCAGGCTGATTTCTGAACTCAAAACAATACTACTGAACTCAAAATACTCTGCGTACAGGCAAGGTAATTGTAGCTTTTAACCTACCTTTGAGAAGATTCCCGAGGAAAATCGCTAAGAATGCGTTATAAAATGTTCTTGCCTCGTCTATGGCATATTGCCAATTTTGTCACCAAATGGATGATTTTGTGCCAAATCTGGCAACTCTGTCTTCCCTGACATTTTCTGACAACCCTTA
This sequence comes from Stegodyphus mimosarum, assembly GCA_000611955.2. Lineage (NCBI taxonomy): Eukaryota > Metazoa > Arthropoda > Arachnida > Araneae > Eresidae > Stegodyphus > Stegodyphus mimosarum. The sequence goes on from KK119551.1 coordinate 231,265, forward strand.
CCACACTTTGCGGTGAAGCTATCTTACAGCAGCTGGGCATTTCACAACAATACAGTACAAAATCCAAAATGCAGATGTTCAATATCCCGAATGATCTAATATCCGGACTAGCAGTAAATTTGTTTTTTCCTTCTGGGGAATTTCTTTCCTTAAAAAGTAAAGAAGTAAAGTGTATAATATTCAAGAAAATGAAGACGTTCAGCAAAGCGATTTTTCCCCAGACAAAACTGAGATTACTGCATGCCGCTGTCAAACACATGCAGGCCTGGGAATCACACTGTGGTGAATGACAATGATGTTTCTTTGTAGGTGCTGGCTAGAAAAATTAAATTCCACCATGTTGAGATGAACTATAATCCTTTTATTTTTGCTAGAAGACTCTGGGTTACACAGGGTTTCTTCCTCCGACTTTACATTCCTGAGAACAGCTACTTAGTACAGTGGTCACTGTACTAAGTAGCTGTAGTAGGTCACTGAGTGTTCCAAAAAGGTGGTATACTTGGCGGCCTCTCACTCATTCTCTTTCACTGCAAGCTTTGCCTGTCACACACACCTCAATGCTTCTTTGTAACAGCATATAAAACTGGAACTCTCCTGACATTTGTGATGCGACAGACAATACGCAGATTGATGTTGGTGATCATACTTTTTGGCTCTTGACTATGTGGCTCTGACTATGACTTGTTTTTATCGGACATAAACAATAATCTCCAACACATATTTGTTTGGAATAAGAATATTGGCAATACTAGTTTTCATTTGTTGGCAAAACATTGCGAAGAGAGAAAGAATTAGATTCTGAGGAACTGAAGTTTAATTTTAACATACAAAATTGCATTCTTTCTTAACTTCTATTTGATTTGCCTTTTTAATTTGTTCACAGGCTATTATTATTATAATTATCTTATCAAAACTAAAGTTTGAATTTTCAATCATATCAAAAAAAGTGGCTAGTTTTGGAACTGCAACAAGATCTGCAAATCAAAAAATGTCTTGAGGTCACTGAAACAGAAACTGGAATTCCTACAAAAAATAGATAAAGACATATTCGTGTCAAAATTATCCTAGGAGGAGTACATTACTGGAAAGACAACAGCATGTGCAATAAGAAAAGCAGGAAAAGAATCTATTCGAACATTTTGTGGATTCTGATATCCCACTTACAATGAATAAGAGAAAAATCAATTATTATTCTAAAAGTTACATGACAAAGTGATGGTTAATTTTTTTGCAGGCTATTATTATTACAGCTATCTTATCAAAACTAAAGTTTGAATTCTCAATTATATTGAAAAGAGTTTCTAGTTTTGGAATTGCAGCAAGATCTGTAAATCAAAAAATGCACTGAGGCCAGTGAAACAGAAATTGGAATTCCGACAAAAAGTAGATAAAGTATATTCATGTCAAAATTATGCTAGGAGGAGTACAGTACTGGAAAGTCAACAGCATGTGCAATAAGAAAAGCAGGAAAAGAACCTTTTCGAGAATTTTGTGGATTCTGACATCTCATTTGCAATGAATAGCAGAAAAAACATTTATTATTCTAAAAACTGTATGACAAAGTTATGGTTGAAAGGATGAGAAATCATCACATGCCTTGTGGGCATGTCATCCAATGTTAATGGTTGAAGCCAAAATATTTCATAAGGAAATAGGTTTAGAAACTGAGTGCACATATCTGACAAGTTGATTAACCAAATTTAAAAACTGCCACGGTATAAGGCAGTTAAAAATTTCAGGCTAAAAAAACTTCAGCTCATATTTAAACAGTTGAACAATCTGCATATGAATTCATTAAACTCGTTAATAGTGAAAAGTTATCTTCAGAATAAATTTATAATGCTGATGAACCTTTTTTTTTTTTTTTCCTGGTAATATGTGCCAAGAAATACTTCGGCAATCTCTGTGGAAAAAGCCCCAAGCAGATGCTGCAGAGAGCACATATGTAATTTTTTTTTCTAAATTGGACACTGAACGTGGGACTTCTGTAGGCACATAAATAACTAAAGCTTTGATCTAGTATCTTAAGATGATACGCTAAGCTGTTGGTAAAATTAGGTCACCCTGTAAGGTGTTAATAATAGGTCACCAGAAAGCAAAAAGCAGTCTCCAAGCTGGCCTATGGATTATGTGGCATCATATGATGTGTGTTTGAAGACATATTGGAGCAGTGATAAAATCTGGAATTTCCCTAAGAGTCTATGGAATTCATGGGATGACTCACCTCTGGTTATATACCTCAATAAAAATAAGAAGGAAAAGTAATAGGACAAAAAAAAAAAAAAAAAAAAAAAGAAAAAAAAAAAAAAAAAAAAAAAGTATAAACAATTTATATCAAAAGAAATGTTTCATTAAATAAACAAATAAACACTGTTTCTCTCTCTCTCTCTCTCTATATATATATATATAATTTCTATGTGTCATCTTAATGACTTTGAACTGATGACCTAAAATTCAGAAAATTGTCCCAATAGTTCTAGATCTTAGATTTTGCACTGTACAAGTATAGGCTCTAAAGTAAGATACAGAAGCTACACTAAAGTATTTACTTACAAACAATATTTCAATGAATCCACAAAAAAATTTTAATTTGCATAATGAGAATTAATTTTTCACATTTCAACATTTTAAGAATATCATGCATATTAAGAAAAGAAATAATTTCATTGCTTGGAAATAACTAATAATTTTAAAATGACACATAGTTTCATTTTGCATTACATAAAACTTATTTTTTTTTAGAAAAAAAGGGGGTAAGAAAGAAAAAATGTAAATAACCAAATATTAGGATTAATAATGAAAACTAAAATTAATTTTTAATATATATGGTGTAAGAAAGTATGCATTAATGAAATTCGGATAAATTAAAACAATATTATGCTCTCAAACTATCAACATTCCAAATGAATTTGGAAAATTGTCCGTCAATTAGATTTTGTATGTATACTGCACAAAAAAAAGGGAGGGTTCTGTTCTACTGTGCCGATTGACGAAATTCAAATTGCTTTTTTCCTGTCTCGAAAGCACGACTTAGGATATGTATTAGATTTATGCATAGCATTGTCCTAACAAAGGTATTTTAACACAAAATCGGACTTTTTCTGAAATAATATACAAATTATTTTCCAGATTTCGATTCTAGACTCAAATTATGCTTAGATATTAAATTTTACAATTTTTGGTGAGAAATTTAAAAATTTATCTTGGTCAGTTTGTGCCAAGAATAATTCACCTGGCAAACTTCTTAATTTATAGCAACCTATTTTCCTTTTTTAAATTGCAGGTGAACGGGAAAAGAATTCATCGTTCATACTTTCAAATAATTATAACAGAGTGTGTAAACTACATTTTCGTTATTATCGCTTATGATAAATATTAGCAAAACTCACCAAAATGTAAATTCACATACATCTTAAGAAATTTTGAATAAAAACTCTCGGCAAGTATGCTTAGAAATACATCTACTTTAAGATGATGGCAAAAATTTTATACATTATAATTCAAAATTTTCTTCGAAAAATTTATAAAAATTATTTAAAAATACAAATTTTAAAAATGCATCCCCCCAAAAAATTGGCAAATTTTATTTGGAGTGAACCTAAATTTCGAAATATGAAAGGAAGAATCAGATGAATTTAGTTAAAAAAAAAAGATATATCAATAAATATATACCAAATTCAATTAACATTGAGGAGCTAAAACTTTGGGAGCTAATTTTTTAAAAACGACTCGAGCGATTTTTACAAATCTTGGCAGTTTGGCATTCAAATCTTGCAAATCTTGGTCAATTTGTAATCAAAATTTGTAATCAAAATTTTACAAATCTTGGCAGTTTGGCAGTCATTTCAGAAAAAGTCCGATTTTGTGTCAAAATATCTATATTAGAACAATGCTATATATAAATCTAATACATATCCTAAGTCGCACTTTCGAAGCATGAAAAATGCAAGTTGAATTTCGTCAATCAGCCCAGCAGAACAGGAGATTTAGAACTGTCCCTTTTTTCTTCGCAGTGTACATAAATTGCACACCTAGTAGATTTGCATACACATTTTCTAGCAACACACAAGAGCATCCATAAGAGATGCTCCCAGTATATATGTACACTGAGCCAAAAAAAGGGGGGTAGAGTTCCATATCTCTCGTTCTACTGGGGCGATTGGCAAAATTCAAATTGCGTTTTTCATGTTTCGAAAGCGCGACTTCGGAAATATGCTAGATTTATACATAGCATTGTTGTAGCACAGGTATTTTGACACAAAATCGGGCTTTTTCTGAAATAACATACCAATTTTTTTCCATATTTCGATTTTATGACTTGAAGTATGCCTAGATATTAAATTTTGTAATTTTTGGTGAGAATTTTATGGAGAAATTTAAAAACTTATCTTGGTATATTTTTTTCAGTTTGCGTCAGGAATAATTCACTTGGCCAACTTCTTAATTTATAGCAAACTATTTTCCTTTCCTTTTTTGCCTTGCCCACAAGCAGGGAAAAAGTCACTGTTCATACTTTCAAATAATTTTAGCAAAGTGCGTAAACCACATTTTCATTATTATCGCTTATAATAAATACACTAAATTTCAAAATGCGCCAAAATTTAAATTAACGTATATCTTGGGAAATTTTGGATAAAAAAACTCTAATTTTCTGCAGGTATGCTTAGAAATACATCTATTTTAAGATGATGGCAAAAGTTTTACAGGTTATTATAAAAACGTTTTTTCAAAAAATTTATAAAAATTTAAAAATACAAATTTTAAAAATGAATCATAAAAATCAGTGAATTTCATTTGGAATTAATCTAAATTTTGAAATGGGAAAGAAAGAATCAAATAAGTTTAATTAAAAAAAAAAGAGATATTAATAAATATATACCAAATTCAATTAACATAGAGTAAAAAAAAAATGACATGTCTTTTCAGAAAAAGTCCGATTTTCTGTCAAAATACCTATATTAGAATAAAGGTATATATAATCTAACATATATCCTATGTCGCACTTTCAAGGATATGAAAAATATATGGAAAATGCAAGTTGAATTTCATCAATCGGCCTAGTAGAACGAGAGATATAGAACTGTTCCCCCATTTTTTCACACAGTGTACAAATATAAAAGGTCTCTCTTCCACTATTTTTTAAATACGTAAATTTGAAATAATTTTTAAATAAAATATAAACTTTTAGTCATGCAACAACATAAGAACATTATACAAAATTTGGCAAAAGAAAAACTAAACAATTATTTTTCATTGGTTTGATACTTTGCTAAATCACTTGACTAAAAACTTCAAAGTAAACAAAACTGTTTATTTAAAATCAGAATAATATTTAATTTATAATTGCATAACATGCAGAATGAAAACACTTTTTAAAGAGCTCATAATAATCAATTTCTTTGAAAGTCTGCAGTTAGTGGTCTCAAACTGTTGGCCCATGGTTCAACTATGTATTTGTTTCAAATATGGTGTTGCAAACATTTCAAGATTTTAGATATTTGGAGATTGAGTTTATATTATTTTCATTACCATTAAAAGCAAACATAAAAAAGACACCGGAAAAATCTGCAAATTGAGCTAATTAATTAACAACGGAACATAAATCTTACTCAAAGATTTGAAGATACAGATCTGATAACATTTTATCTGTACTTGTTAAAAAATAACTACATTCAGTTATGCATATTTACATTAAGAATAATTGCTTTATTCAGGAATACATTTATATGTGAACAGCATTTTTTCACAGTAGAAAACTGATAAGAAAAGATCCCAATTCACTGATCAACATCTACAATTTGCAATGTGATAATTTCTAGTAATCTCTCTGAAAGACTACAAACCTTATCAGAATCAAAATGCCATCAAGTGTCAAGTTGTAGAAAGAAGCAAAGAAGTTTATATGGTGAAGAAGACTTTAAAGACTATGTTGTTTGAAGAATTTAAATTTAAAGACTAGGTTGTTTTCATTTATTCTCAAATTTTGAGCTACTTGGAAAGTTTTCTGTGAAAACTTATAAAAGTTTCATAATTTAATCATTTTTCATTTAGTTCAAAATAAGTTACTGAATGATTAATTAAACATATCAGTATTATTTGAAATAAACAGTGTGCAAATTTAATATTAGTTGTCAACATTTTGAATTACAAAGTATAACCAATAAAAGTGCCTTGTAGGTATCAAACTTTAGATTTCAGACAGAAAATAAACAAATTTAAATTTTTTTCTATCTGTTTTTATCATCATTATTATTATTATTGTTATCATCATCATCATTATTATTATTGATGTTTTAATACATATTTAGTATACAAATTTTAAAAATTAGTTAAAATGTTTCTTATTTTGCTGATAAAAAAATGTTAATTTTATTAAGAAAATTGTTTTCAGATTACGCATTCAGCCTGTTTGCAATTTGAGTTTGAGACTACTGCCCTACACATCAAAATCTCTTCCCATTGATTTAATATTTCATGACGATTAACAATGGGTAATTTCTTGTTACTGAACACAAACAGAATTTTCCCTGTGTTACTTTACAGCCAAATATAAATATATGCCATTCAAAAACCTAAATGGGGGGGGGAGAATCTTTTTCATAACCTAAAGTTTATGATGCATCAAGTATAAGGTTACACATATACATTATGTAAATGAAGACCCACTGATACATTCTTAGAATTCACACATTCGTTATATACATGGATATATATGTATATGTACATATATACTTATAACATTAAATAGCAGTATAATTAAATGACATAATAAAAATACAAAATTATGTGAAAAAATCCAAAATTTGAAACATAAAATAATGATAAAAGTGATAGTGATGATAGAAGGCTGAAAACAAAAGTTTAAAACTACTTTGTGTGTTAAAATATTTGCCTGCAATGGGTATATATTAAAAGACTAATATTCTGTTAAAATGTATATGCAATAAAACATTTTGATAGCCTTTAAAAATCTAAAGATAGCTGCCCCCCATTTAAGTCTATTAGTGTAAGATGTGTTTCATGAAAAAACAGTAATTTAATGGAATTAAAAATACAACAAATAGTTTAAATACGGATAATGGATAAACGAGAATTGCACAGAATGGCTACAAGTTCATTTCCTCCTTTTGATAAATACTGATGAGTTGATCTTAAGCAGTGGCGTGCGGTCCATATGTGCAGGGTGTGCACTGCACACCCTGGCAAAATTATGAGAGACAATAATTTTCTGCACCTATATCTACCTATCTTTATACAGTATATAATAAATATTATTTATAATATATTCAAATATTATGTTGATTTGCTTGCTTGTATTCCCGCAGTGCGTGCAGTACTAGGTGCTGCACCACGTAGTGCGTTCAAAAGCAAATGAACATAGGAAGTTTTGATGTGTACGCACTGCATACTAATAGAAAATCACTCTTTATATGTATGGGCTACTGGAGAAGCGCAGCATACTATAGCATTGAGGCAGGTGCAGCTATTTTTCCTGCACTTGGCATTCAGAATCATCCAAAGGTACGGTTTATTAAGCGTTGTATTAGAGCGGAGACTTGCCTGCTAGCTTTTGGTTTTTTAACTGATTAACTGGCCATACGATTTTGAAGACGGTTAATGTTTAAAATTATATATTGTAAGATTTTGTTTTTATGGAAATATAAAAGAAGTATTTCATTAAGGGAAATGTTTTAGTGTGGTAAAGTAATTTCGGTTATATTTATAGAAATAATTCGCTGAGAAACAATTTTGTTTTGTTAGACAACAAAGAAACGAATTTTAACAGAACAGTCCAAATTTTACCATTCATTGTATCTTACAGACAGTATATAAGTTATATCTGTAACACCATATCCCTGGTTTTGTTTTTAAAAATTGTCAAGATGTTTTTCGCAGAATATATGATTTCCAAATGTTAAAAACAATTAATAAATATAATTTAATCCAGTTGAGTTTGTCGGCACCAATGAGCATCCTAATGTCATCAGGCTGATGATGAGGCATCGCAGGGGTGGGCGCCGTGTGGTGCTACATTTGCTGAAAATATAAATTTTTCATGGAAACCCAAAGCGTTGGCGCCGATATGACACCATACAACACAAGACATGATTTTTGCTTCAGTGCTAGTAGAATTCTCATAAGTTTAGCGGTTTTTATAGTTATACCTCGACTACATGTAGGTAAATATTTTATTTATTGTATTCTTTAAATTTGTATTCATAATAACCCATTTCAGAATGGAGAACTCAGATGTCTCAATAATTAAAAGATTTATTGGAAAATCCATTTTCGAGATGAGACGCTACTACAAAAAACGAAATAGTTAAATTAAGTAGACAGATGCCGGATAATATTCTATCGCAAAACCTTAAGATTAAAGGACAACAGCGTGTACAACATTTTCAAAAATATATGTATGAAAAATTTAAATGATTAACCGGTTGTAGTGAACTGAATAAGTTGTACAGTTGGCCATGTTTTCTTTTTGTTGTAATTGAAAAGGATAAGAATATTTGGACAAAACAAGGCTACAGTGATTTAAATCATCTCCACGAAGCTGCAAAGAAACATGAAAAAACACAATCTCACATAAATGCCGTAATACTATTAGAAACATTTGGTACCGCCAGGATAGATTTAATGTTAGATCAACAAAAAACTTCATCGATTGTTCAACACAACGAAAAAGTAACAAGAAATAGAAATATTCTCAAGAGATTAATAGATGTAGTTTGTTACTTAGCAAAACAAGAAGATGCATTTCGTGGACACAATGAGAATATGAATTCCCTTAATCGAGGAAATTATATAGAATTAATAACTTTAATTAGTAAATATGATGACCTTTTAGCAACCCATCTAAGAACTGCAACTGTATTTTCTGGAACCTCTAATAGAATACAAAATGATATTATTGCATCGATAAAAAATATTGTAATTTCAGAAATTAGAAATGAGGTAAAAGAAACGCCATTCGTTGCTATTATGCTGGATGAAACATCTGACATATCTCACAAATCGCAATTATCGGTTGTGCTACGATATATTAATAATTGTAGTGCACCAGTGTAAAGATTTTTGTTTTTTAAAGATGTTAGTGGAGATCGTTCAGCGGAAGCTTTGTGTAATGTTGATTTTGAGTTGGGGGTGTGAGAATAAACTGATTGCTGAAACGTACGATGGGGCGGCAGTCATGGCAGGAGCGTTGAATGGGACGCAGAAAAAAGTAAAAGACATTTTCCCAGAAGCTATGGTTGTGCATTATTGCGCACATGTATTTAATTTAGTTCTGTCACAATCTGTATTGTTTATAAAAGATTGTAAATTTTTTTTTTGCAACAATTTCTTGCATAGCCTTATTTTTTTCGGTGTCTACAAAAAGAAATGTTTTAAATGAAATTACTAAAAGAAAATTTCCAAAATTAGCTGTAACACGTAGGAATAATTCATCTCGTTTGGTAAATACCATAAAAAGCGAAAGGCAAGGCCTGTCTGATTTATTTGAAAATATTACTGAGAATCCAGAAGGCTGGGATAACGATACAATTAATATTGCAAAGAGTTATCACATGTTTTTTTGAAGAATTTAACAGTAATTTTCTCCTAAATATTTTTGCCAAAGTGTTTAGTTATACTGATGTTCTATTTGATATTTTACTAAAAACTTACTTAGATATATTAGATATAGCATATTCTAGTCAAAAAGTAGAGGAAGTAAAAGATGCAATTCAAAATATGCGAACTTCTGTTGCATTTGATGAAGTTTATGAAGAGACTATTTCTGTAGTGGGTCCCCCAAATTTAAAAAAAACATCGTGTTAATTTACAAAACTCAAGTGTAGACTAAGATCAACATTTTAAAAATTTATATTATGAAATAATGGTCACTATTTATTGTCAGCTAGATGTCCGTTTTAAAAAAATTAAATTCGCTCAAATTTTTTGAACTATTGAATTCCAGTTTTAAGAAATATCAAAGTAAATTTCCGGATGAATGCCTTAATTCGTTAAAGAACGCTTATGCAAAACACTTCGATTTTGTAAAGCTAACCAATGACTTATGTGCTCTTTATTTAGCATATAATGCTGAATGATTTGACAGATGTCCTAAACGAAGTAAATAAATTGGCACATTTAATTTGTACAGTTCCATTTTCAAATGCTTCGGTGGAGAGATTATTTTCAGCATTGAAAAAAGTAAAAAATTATACACACAATACAATGAACCAGGGTAGATTAAACAATTTATCTCTAATAACAACAGAAAAAAAAATGTTACACTTATTACAGTCAAAACCAGAGTTTTACGATCATGTAATTGATGATTTTGTTAGTAATATGGATAGACGTATGGATTTTTTGTACAAATGAATAATAAAAAGTTAAAGAAGTGCTTAATGTACATTTTTATGGTTTTATTATTATTATTATTGTTGTTCTCTGCACACACTACATGAAAACCTACCGCACGCTACTGATCTTAAAGAATAAATATGCAGGTGAATCAGGAGGAATTCCTCCTTACAGTTTCTGTTCAGTTCACAACACTGCACCTTGGGTTTAACATAGCTCAGTTTGTTATTCACTTGAATTTTTCATAACCACAACTATAACAATCTGCTTTTGATGACTTCTGCGTATCTCCAAAGGTGACTGAACCAAGGTCTCCAAAGGTAACTGGTTGAATTTTGAACAAGCTACTATGTTGCCATATCAGTCAATTCGTTCACCTTGATTCCTTCGTATTCAAGTACCAAGCAGTAAAAAAATGTTCTAATCCCAATTGTTCAAACTTTGTTCTAGCTTAACTGCTCCCCAAATGAAAGGTTTGTGATTATTAAAAGGTTTTCACCAACATCAGGGTGCTTTTTGAATCTGTATGGATAATGAATGTATTTCTTGCTTAGAAAAAAATTTCAAAGCTTTACAGATGGCAACTACTTTTGAGAAGAAACCTGAAAAGACCTTACGAAGCCTAAAGATTTTCACAGCATCTTCACACAAAAATGCCAATCCAATCTAAGTGTTGGTCTTTGAGACATCTGTATATATTGGAAGATACTATTGTACCAGCATCCGTGCTCTTCAAAAATTTGTCAGAACACAATATCATAAGTACTACTCTTGTCAAAATCACCAAAAACATTAAAAATTAGAATTTTCATATATGTCGAATGTGGAATACAATATAACTTCACTGCTTTAATTTTCACATCAGTCAAATCTATCCAAAAGTCAGTGTAAAGCAAAAGGAGGAATGCATGAATCTTGTGCTCGTTACAAAAGATGATAACAATCATCAAAGAGAAGAGATCAATCAGTATGAAATGGTTGAGAATTAAAACTGAAGTAGTAATTCAGAAGAGACAACAGACAACATGTCTTAAGCTCAAAGATGGCTCAAGGCATTCAGCATAAAGACTCTGCCCACTGGAGACATTTTGAAAGCACTGAAGAAAATTTGCATAGCTTGGCAATGGATATGATCAAGTTTCAGTGATATAGAAGACCATGCAGATCCATAGACAATTGATCCATATTCAGTTTTGGGTTATATAAGAACTGTGTGAATATGCAGTATGGAATACCAATCAGCTCCTCAAGAGGTATTTGCAAAGACCTACAGAATATTTAATTTCTTAAGGTTCCACGTTCTTAAGGCTTGATAGGTGGGATAAGAAACTGAGCTTTTTATCAAATAATCCCAGGATTATTCCTCTGGCATCACCAGTATCAATGCACCATTCAAAAAGAACTCTGGTTCTGGCTGTAGATTTTTGTAACCAAACTGCATATGTCCTATCTTCTGATTCGAGAACTTGAATCCATATCTAATGGTCCATTTATTAATTTTGCTTAAACAAATCTGCAGTTGTCTTTGAACACAAGTCTGAAACTTGAATATTAATCTGAAGATCATCAACATATAATGTCCCAAGAACTGCTTGAGGAAATTATTTAAGAATAAAGCTAATTCTTAAATTAAAAAGAAAGACACTCAGTATGCATAATCAAAGAACACTCTTTTTTTAATGAACTCATTTGACAGCAAACAGCCTACCTGTACTTTGGAAACATTTAACCATTAAAATGGTTGGCAACTATCCATATAATCTGGTATTATATAAATAAGTATCCCATACCTCCATGTTTTGTCATATGCTTTCTCCATATCGAAAAAGATGAATACTACTTGGCTTCTTTTCAGAAAATCTTTTATGCAGCCATTTCTAGGATCACAATATTATCTGTAGTTGATCTTCCATTATGAAAATTAATCTAATTTGGTGACAGATGATAATTTTGTTCTAAGTAGTGGTATAAGCACAAGTTTACCATCTTTTGGAGAACTTTGCATATACAACTGCTCAAAGAAATGGCATGATAGATGGAGGGATCCTTAAGATCTTTTTCTGACTTTGCCTTAGCCCTTTGTTATGCATCTTCGAAAACCTGCTTAACCCATAGTCAATGTTACAAATTTTGTATACATGTAAATAATTTTAATGGAATTATATGTATATTGTAGTATCTCTTATATAACGTAACATAGAAGGCTTCAGAATGTGAAGAAAAGCCAGAAAAATAGAGTTACAGGGGTAAGTTAATTTAACATTGAGGTAAATGGCTATCTCACCAAATTAGCAAGATAGTGACAAGCTGACTACGATTTTGGTGAATTTTTTGTCACCAGATTTACTGACAAATCACCAACTTGCTCACCGTTTGGTGACATTTTGGTCTGATTCCTGCATAACTGTAACTAGTCAGATGACTGTGTAAATGTAACTATGTATGCCTTCCAGCAATTTCGAGAAATAGAAGGTACTAGAATTTCTTGGCAGTTGGAGGAAAACTATGTAAGATCAGAGACACCATCAATTTTTAGTTTTTAGCTCAGAGTACTGAAACCATCATGCAAGATCCTTCATTTGAGGCTCTTTGCATAGCCTTGTGGTCAACATTCTTAGAATTTGAAATAATAACTATTGATTATGCTCTGTCATACAGAAAAGAGCTGTATGAGAACTTTTGTGGAAAAGTTCCAGAAGTGTAAAGCGTTTTGGGAAAAACAAATTTCATGAAGCTATCATTAATTTTGTGCACATTCCATCCATTATGAAACAGTATGCATATAACATTATTATACAGTATAAGGAGAGCAACCAATGATTTGGAGGGGAGGTGTTTTATCATCTCTTAGCTAATGCCATCAGTGTTTGAACTTGTTTTACTAGGTTTCAACAAAACTTTCCTCAGTTCAAGCACTGTGAAATCAGCATTATAACTTAGAAGTTGAGAATATTAAACACAATTCGGGTATTTTCTGATTGTAGCTTGCAGGATAAAAATTCTGGAGAATAACTATTGCTATTTGACATACTAACAAAACTGCTACTATCACTGCTTGTGCTTGCAGTTTCTTCTTTGCAGCTTATATTCAGTCATTTGTTTGTAAACTGAAAGTGAGTAACTCTTTTTATAATAAACCTGATGCTTTTTGAACTCTTTCTCGTACTTTCTTGCTAGGCATAGAAGATATTATGGATGACACATAAGATATCCACAAATCCTTACTGACTTTGCATACTTTTCTAGCTTTTGCTTAGGATCTTTTGAAAGTCAGAAGATTGGATAAAGTTGGGTATTGGCAAAAAATAGCTCAAGCTTTTCTTTGGTGACTTTGAGATTTGGACATGATGCTTCCACCAGGGCTTGGGAAATTTGTTGATGACTTTGGCACACATAGGTCAGTTGTTTCAAGAATCTTAAGAGTATTAGCTTTGCCTATAGGCATCATATTCACTATATCATCTGAGAGCATGAGATTATAAGTTAGAAATATCTCAATTGGCCTGATCTAAAAAACAGCATGAAGGTCTTAAAATGAAGTTTGTTTTATAGCCTCCCAAAGATATAATACTGGGAAATAATCACTGTTAAATAAAACATTTCTGACACTAACAGATAGAAAGAGCAGGAGAGGAGGTAACATATGGTGAGATCCAAAATGTGAAAAGTTCTTGTTAGTTGGTGTAAATATGTGTTCTCCCCGTTATTACAAAGACAGAGGCAGTGATCATCAATCGTATGCTTTATCTGTCTTCCACGTGAATTAATATCAGCACTTCCCTAAAGAGGGTTATGGCTGTTAAAACCACCAAGAATAACAAAGGAAGCAGGCAGCTGCTCTACGAGGTCATGCAAATCCTGCTGATTGAAATCCTCACTTTGAAGCAAATATTAGAAACAAACTGAGATTAATGTCATTATATTTATTTGGACTGCTATCATTGCAGATGTGTGGATAAGGGAAGGATAGAAGCTGAATAGTTGTTTGAATTCAGAAGGGCAACATCTCCACATGCATGCTTCCTGGCAAAATTTAACTGAATTACTTGACTTTAGAGAGCTTCCTGTGCTTTACACAGAGGATTAAGAGCGTCAGTCAAGTCTTTGATATGGACAAGATTGTGGAATCTATAACAGTTCCAGAAAATTAGGGTTGCGGTTGTGAAGCTTATTCCGCTGATCCTGCTTCTTAAACCCCTATCACATCTCGCAATGTGCACAACTAGGTGGGACATTTCCGAGAAACAAGATTCTAGTAGCACTGGTTTAAATGGGAGGTTTCTGAGAAATGTTCCTTCTAGCCGAGGAAGCGATGTCCCAGCTAAGCGGAACATTTCGAAACTTTTCCAAAAATCTTTTGTTTGCAGCTGTGTTCCATGTAGAGATCAACCAATCAGATGAAAGTTCTGCTTCTGAAGTATCACAGGTAATTTTCAATATGGCAATGGCTGCTTTGAGATCCTGGATGGTAGAATAGAAGTTGATTCAATTGAAGAAATATGGAAAAAGTTGTATATATATTGCTGTTTTCTTGTAATATAACTGTTAAAGTCATTTTAAAAATGTTTATATATTCATTTAATTTATAATCATGGAAATTTCAGAGTAGACAGATTTTTATGAAGTGCTTGTACTTTTGATGATTTGTTTACAAATTATTCGTTGCCAAAAGTTTGCCAAATTTATGAAATTTCATGTTGATCATGTGAAAAGAAATGTTATCATTGTTAAGCAGAATTTTTTTGAATTAATAATGAGAATAAACATTAAATTTGTATGTTATTATTTTCATGTTATTCACGAAATACTTTTTAGATTATAAATACATTAAAATTTATATTTTCATCTGTTACATACTATAACATTGGAAATTTATGGATTTATAATTATGCATGAAGAAAAACATTTATATATGCATTCATTAATATAAATCTTATTCATTACATTAATACTAATAAACATACATCGAAAATTGCTAAACTACCGCATCTCTCTTTATGTGTGTATGTAAATATATATGTATGTTTATATATATATATACATATATAAATGAATATAAAAATGAACATTGTCAAAAAGTTTATTTGAAATCACTTCTCATTCACATAACAATCATGTAATTGGCAGCAACTGGAGGTTTCAGTTCTTTGCACATTATACTGGATATGGAATATACAGTTGAAAAATAATTGATGTGCATTTTGTGCATTAGGCTAGTCATTAAAATTCCCCTATTTACATACACCCTTTGCATTTGTGGAAATTTAAATGAACAAATTGAGCAAGCGGCCTTTACGAAATATTTAACATTTTGGGGATAAAATAAATATTTTTGACTCATCACAAAACATATATCAGTAAATGACATTATATTGTGTACATAAATGTTATTAAATAAATATGGTACAAAAATTCTATTTATAATAATAAAATCAGTGACAAATCACTTAACGTACAATGTAAAAGTATTTACAAAAATATATACAACAGATCATTATAAGAATCGGAGTAAAAAAAATATACAATTCGATAATAAAAATATACAATTCAATAAAATAATATACAATTAATGTAATGAACACATGTCATTTTGCCAAGTTACTAAGCTAACAGTATTAAAATAATTTCAAAAAATATTTTTATATATTCAGAATTCAAAAGTAAGTGTCTTTTTTGCCGTTATGAGTAATAACTGATTCAAGTTTGGCTTTCAAGTCCATTTACCAAGTGAAGATGGTAACATAGGTTTCATGGAAATGGGATTCTATTCTAAGAAATGTTTCTTTTGATGCTGTGTCCAGGCTACGAATATCATATGTGATAGGGGTTTTAGTTAAGCAAAGAAGGAGATGGTTCTAGGAGAAACGATTTTAACTTTTTTTTACAAATTCTATTGAAATTTTTATGGTGTAAATTTTATTATCTAATAGAGTTGCAAATCTAGAAATTAAATATTTAGCTAAGGGGCAGTGCCTAAATTTGATACAATAGGGAGGAAAGGAATACCACTTTTATGAATTTTAGGAAGAGCAATAATCTGATGAGGCCCAAGCCTTCATCTGTCATATAAATACACAAGCTCTCAAATAACCTGTTGCTCGAATTTTTGGATTTTGACTGATTCTGTACAATTTTTGTTTTTTCTTTGCAGTTTTATGCTTCAGAGGGTCTGCTTTTTTTTTTTTTTTTCTTTTCCTTGTCCGTCTTCTTGCTGCATGGTTTTTGGACAGCTTTCTCAGGATGAGCATAAGGAAATACCCAAATAGATTGGAAAGACTTAGGATCACTAGTGTAAGAAATGTAGGGTCAAGGCAGAGTACCATCCAGTGGAGGGATGCACAACCTTTTTTGCAGAAGGGCCACTAACAGAAACAAAATAGTTTGCCGAGGTCCAATAGCAAATGAAAAAATTTGGGGGGGGGGGTCTATGCAATAAGTCCCTTAATTTGCAATTCAGGCGTGTACCATATCAAATTTAAACTGGAGACCATTATGTATGTATGTAAGCAAGGAGATAAAGGGGATCCCTTTCCCCTTTCACATACTACTGGGGCCAACACACTCAGTTCAGCTTGAAAAAAAAATGCAGCTTAGGCTTGTGCATTAGTGTGATGATTGAGACTGAATTTTATCAACAATTTTTTATATCTTTTGTTGAAAGTTAGTTGTTGATATTCTTAACACAGATTGCAAGTGCTGATCTGTGAGTTTATTTCTTAATTTTGACTTAATTAGATTCATAATGTTTGTTCGCATATATAAGTACTAGCAAACATGGTAGCACATCTGCTTGCAATATTTTTTAAGTGCAAAAATTCAGCAGGTAGAGTTTTATAAAAGTCAAGAATGTCTAAATCACGGAATCTGGATTTGCATAAGTCAGAAGTTTGTAAATCAATAAGTTTCATTTGAACATCTTCTGGAGCTACTTCGACTACAACAGAAAATGGATCATCGAACAGTTTAAATTTAATCTTATGCAACTCAAAGTCTGTAAATCACTTTTCAAATGAAATAAGCAGCATCTTTATTTGATCTGAATAATCCAGTTGTTTATCAGGAAAATCTTCCTTGAGTTTCTTCAGGTAAGGAAAATTGACAAAATTTTGACAGCCAAGTTGCTTTGAGAACAGCCGGAGTTTTAGTTTGAAAGCAGATACTACATTGGCCAGTTGATTGATGAATTGTTTTTTTCTCATCAATTTTTTGTTTGGGTCATTCAGATGGGCTGTCACATCAATTAAAAATGCTAAGTCACACTTGAATGATGGTTCCTTTAACAACCTAGTTTGCTTGCCTTTTTCTTCAAGGAATAGTATTATTTCATCAATCAAATCAACAAACCTTTTCAAAGCCTCTCCATGACTCAACCATCGTACTTCAAAGTAATATATGAGATCAATATGTGGTGTATCTGTGTGGTCTAGGATTTCCTTAAATTGCCCGTGATTTAAAGCATGTGAACGAATAAAATTGATTGTATC
Source organism: Stegodyphus mimosarum (assembly GCA_000611955.2). Lineage (NCBI taxonomy): Eukaryota > Metazoa > Arthropoda > Arachnida > Araneae > Eresidae > Stegodyphus > Stegodyphus mimosarum. Next base: position 249,102 of record KK119551.1, read on the forward strand.
ACTCACTACCTTCATTAGGTGGTCAAAATTCTAGTTCTTTAACACACAGCTGCTTTTGGTGTATGATACAATGATACCCAAGCAAATCTTTTCCTCTATCACCCAAATGGTTTCTCAGTAGACTCACCATGCCATTCTGAATTCCAATCATAGCTGGAGCTCCATCAGTAGTAATACTAACAAGTTTGCTAATATCAAAATTATGTGCAGAACACAAATTTAAAAAGGAAGATAAAATATCAGCTACATTTGTTCGCTCCTTCATTGAACTCATTCCAACAAGTTCTTCAGTTACTTTAAAATTTTCAGAAATTCCTCTAACAAACAAAAGCAGCTGAGGTGTTGAAGTAATATCTGTTGACTCAGCAGCTGCTAGAGAAAAGTACTTAAATTTGGCAGCAGCATTCTGCAGTTGTTCAGTAACATACTCAGATAAATTTTCAATTCTTCTTTGAATTTTTATTCTGCTGAGACTCACATTTTAAAATTTCTGCATAGCTTCAGGACATACTTTCTCGGATGCCAACAATATACACTCCTTTGCAAAATCACCATCAGTAAATGGGTGACCACTTTTAGCAATTAAGGCTGCAATTCCCAAACTAACTTCAACACAGTTATCTAATTGTGATGATGCCTTTGTAAATATATTCCTTTGTTCAACGAGAGAACGGCGAAAAAATTCGATTTCACGATTTCAATCCTCTCCCTGAAGCTTTGAAAATGTTGAGTGTTTCGTGTCGCAGTGTCGTTTAATATTATACGCCTTGCAAACGCTAATCGTAAAATCACATATCAAGCATGTAATTCTATTATCGTGCTCCACAAAAAAGTATTTCGAAGTCCAGGCCTCCGAAAATTTCCTATTATCATCCGCTAACTTTCTTTTCATTTCGTATCCATTCATCATGGCAAATATTAAAACCACGTGGAACAATAATTCTACGTTGGTTAGTCTTTCAAAATAATATTTTAAAAAAGTGAAATATTCAAAACTTGAAACTTTTTAATGGTTTCGAAAAGAAAAATAAACACACACGTGATAAAATAATGTATATTCACGAAGCCAAAAGTGCAACGCTGCAAATGAATGCAGCGTTTCAGATTCGAGCAAATATTTTTCTTTCCCTTTTTACTAGCGCATGCATGCAAACACACTTGTACTACGTCATACCACATACTTTTTCTTAAGGTTTCTGCTAACGGTGTTGGCCGTACAGGCTAGGTAAGGTCTGTAAGATGGTCCTACACTGCAAGAGACTCAAAAACTGTTGCAGGCAAGAAGCAGTTTTTGTGTTCAGGCAGTGAAATGTACTTTGTTTGATGCCAGGAACTTGGCTCAGTGCCAAAATTCTCAAAGTAAAGAATAAGTAATGAAGGGGGAAGCGACCAACCGATATGTCAAATCACAACAAAATTTTGCAGATGTCTCAACGGGCCACAGGTTGTTCATCCCTAATCCAGTATCTACTTTCGCATAGTCTACACTTTTGGTGACCTTTATATTCCCCACTTCTTTTTCTCTTTTCTGTTTCTTACAAGATCTATAAAATGTTGGATGCTCTTCCTGGCAGTTGACACATGTAATGGTGTCTTGATACAATCTTCACTCTAGGAGCTCGAACCTGAGTATCTAGAGAAAGTAAGATTGCTACAACAGAAGAAATTACAATACCCATATCACTAACAACTGAAATCATCGGATTAGGTATGCATGGTTGCACTGGACAATTTAGATAACCTGTTTTAATGGATACGAGAAGATGCAGAGTTTTAAATGTCAATATAGCATTTCTCATGTTCATTAGTTGCTCATTGCAGCTTATCTTAACCCGGTAGAAGGCGTGCTTCCAACACTGACTTTGGAGGTTGCACGGGGTGCCTGGGACACCCCAATCAGTTTTATTAGGAAAATGTGATATAATTTTTATAAAAATCATTTGATTATAAACAAAAGTTGCAATATTTCACTAAGAAACTATACTTCTTTGCTTAAGAAAACTTATTTTTATATTTAAGAAAAAATTCTATTCAAAATAATTACATACCTAATCAGGGATCAGGAATTAACATACACTTCTGGCAAACATAGGAAGAATGAATTTTGCATGAAAACTTAGCACATTGTTTGCAAGAAATTGTAGTTTTACGGTCTTTGGAGTTTGGACACATAGCACATCGGCCTTTGTAGAGTTTTGGTTTCTTTGATGGTCGTCCTCTGATCCACTAGAAGTGGCATTATTGATGCTTTCACGAAGTGCTTTAGGAAGCATTGGCATATTTTTCCTTATGTCTATGTGGGGCTGTATAAGAAAAAATGCCAAATGTTTTAGAAATTATCTCCTATTTCTGTATTGTAAGGGAGGGGTCTTTGTTGGCAATAAGGCAACTCGGATATTTATTGCAGCGACGTTCAAAACGCAATAAAAAATGACCATCGGCCATCTGGTGGTTTTACAAGATGCCGAATATAATGATGGCATTTCATCAACTTTGTCTACACCACCTTTTGTTGCATTATAAAAGTGAATTATTTCTGGTTTCTTAGTATCATCATTTTCATCAGTTGCGTCATCATGATGCATAGTAGATAGCAAAACTACAAATTTTGATTTTTTAGGCACGTACGATACTAATGTCGTGTTCTTTTGGAACCCAAATAAAGAAGAATAAACTTTCATAGCTTTTGTTTCTACGAACTTGGTGGGAATTTCAGCCTTGTTTTTCTTCAGGGTTCCTACAATGGTTAGCTTCTTTGATAAAAGTTCTTTTGCTAGAGGATAACTCATATACCAATTATCCATTGTTACGTTTCTGCCTGATCCAAACAAAGGGGTGCACAGGCGTTTTGTAATTTCAAATGGTGAATTTTCAATCTTGAAGGGACCTTCTGGTTGTTGCCCTGTATATATCTCCATGTTGTAGCTGTAAAATGCCTTAGAATCTACTAAGGCAAATATTTTGATTCCATACTTTGCTGGTTTATTTGGTATATACTGATGAAAGGAACACCGCTCGCGAAATTTCTCTAGTTTTTCGTCGATAGTGACATATTTACCAATAATATAAGTCTTTTGGCAATTTGCATTGAAACAGGCAAAAAAATTCTCTCACAGCTGCCAATTTGTCCACTTTTTCCCGATCTTCACGATCGGTCACATTGTCTAACAATAAACACCTGAGAAGAAAAATAAATCTTTTATATGACATTGTGTTCCGTAAAATTTCAATGCCTGATCCATCAGTAGCCCACAAATCTTGCGCATGCATACGTAACAATTTATGCAAGCCGCACAGATATAAAAGCCCCAAAAGTGCTCTAATTTCCACCTCATTTGTCGTTTTGGCATCTCGATCTCTAGTGCAATTTACCGATATTTTTTCAATATAAATATTTGTACACTCTACAATGGATCGTATCATTTTAGCATTGAAAAACAATTCCCAACTTTCTAGAGGCTCCATTATATTGCGTGCAGTTCCTTTTAATCCTGGTAAATGAGTTATTATATTTTGAGAAGACATTTTCGCTTTTTGATTTGGTTTTCCTTTCTGCCAAACTGTCTTATTTTTGCTAATAAAAATACTTTTCTCTAAATCAGGATTTTTGGCGTCTTCATCAGTCTGCTCAAATTCACTTTCGCTGTCGTGAGAACTGTATATTTCTCACTCAGATTCATTTTCACATTTCTGATCAAATTCTTCTTCAGAAGACTCAACTTCATCTAACAGAGTTCTCAAACGTTCCATCTCTTTATCGTATTCAGTAAATTTACGTTTATAAGCCATTATCTATCAAATAATCCAACAGACCAACAACAGAAACACTCGAGAGCACGAAGCTAAACCAGCTAAACTGCTCCTAATGAAAAATTTCGAAGCAATGACGGTCGCACGGGGGTGACTGAGTCATCCCGTTCTCTCATGGATTCCAAGAAACGATTGCTTTCCTCGAAGAAAGGGAAAACAAGTAAAAATAACAACACACATTCCAAGAGGAGTGTCAGACAGGAGGACTCTAGAAGGATGATTCATTAACATGAAATATTTCCGGTCAGGATAGTTGATTTTCGAGGCATGGTGACTCTGTGCCCCACGCGATCTCTCCCGAGTTAATACTTTGCACCCCGCATACATGTTGGTCTTTCATTTCAACTATAATTTCTTCCACTGAAACAGTCTTAAGGTGTGATTCTGATATGACACTTGGCAAGAAATTTTATGTCTTATGAGGTGAGACATTTACATTTCCTAAGCTGGTTAGCTTGGAAAGTGCAGCTGTCAGTTTGGAAGATACGGTCTCTATAAGTAGATTACCGGCTTTAAGCTTCTTAATGTTCTTCATTTTGCCTACTTCTAAAATTATGTAGTTATTTATAAAAAAAAAAAAAAAAAAAAGGAATAATAAAAAGTAATTGTGACTGCAATTCATCTTTCATGTTATTCATAACAAGGAACTGATAACTTTCACTAGAACTTAATTTGGGATTAATAGTTTCCCTTTGTGTTTCGTCATTAAGTTTTCTTAAAAGTTTTGTCTACTTTGGTTGAAATGTTATACTAGGGTATCTAATCTTATTTTAAATAGTTAAGTTTAACTGAAGAAGAATTAAAAGTTTAAAAAAATATAATTTGACTTTGAAATATATTTTTGAAAAAAGAATAGATTAGTTTCAGTAAAGTTATAATTCCACAGTTTACACGAGTACATATATTTCTGGATTTAGTTAGTGATTTATTAATTGTCACTAAATGCAACTGATTTGTTTGGGAAATACATTTAATTTAAGATGCCATACTAAAGAAGGAGAATAATTACTTCAAACATGATTATACCACCATCAGATAAGATGATGTGGGTACCTGCACCAATACCCAATGCTAGTTACGTCTATATGCTCTCAGAGCATTCAACCTTTAATAAGGTGCCCAGCAGATGCTCTGAACAGCTGATTGATACATATGGGAATAATATGTAGCTCTTAAATTGAAGTAGAGGCAAAAGGAGTGTGTTGGGGACAGTATCTTTACCTTCACCTTTCAGGCTCATCCTTTCAGCCATATGAGTCTGTGCACATGACAAATATGTAGGCAATTTTCTTCTTATGAAAGGCTAAAAGCAAAGGGATAAAACAGAATCTCAGTTTGAGACTCTGACAAGAGAACCACAAAGAAGAAGAAAAAATAAAACAGAAGACAAGAAAAGAGGAGAATGCTCCACACAGCAGATTTTATGCTAAATATTTCAAAAATTCTTAAATAGTCTTGCCATTGTTCAAGAAATTTAACATAAATTTTAAAAATGCTACTTTATATTTGCATTTCAGCGCGTGCACTATTCCCATATCCATAGGCTGAATGATAGACGTACAGTTTGGAGGGAAAAAAAATACGGATACATTATCTTTCACTAAAACTTTAATTGAAGTATGCGCCGAACAGTTGTCAACAGTCAGGACTATTTTTGGGTGATCAGGTAAACCAACCGAATTCAAATGTCGCCGCACCTCATGTATAAAGTGATTTTCAAACCAATCATTCATCAATGCTTGTGTCATCCGTGCCCTTTTATTTGTGCGATATATAACGGGGAAAATCCTTACTCCTTTAAATGCTCGAGTTCGTGCATGCTTTCCGATTACGAAAAGTTTGCAGTTGTGTGTTCCTGCAGCATTTGTGCATGCTAAAATTGTTAGTCTCGCTTTGGAATCTTTGACACCAGCTGCAGCCTTTTCTGTAGAGGTTGTTAAGGTATTTCGCGGTACACATTGCCAGAAAAGACCAGTTTCATCAGCGTTGTAAATTTGCTCTGGAGATAATTGTTCACTAGTAATGAGTTCAATGAATTCATCTGCAAATTGTTCAGCAGCTTCAGTATCAGCTGAAGCTTTTTCACCTGAAATTTTTAATTGTCTTATACCATGGCGATTTTTAAATTTGGTTAACCAACCTGTCGAATATGTGCACTCAGTGTTTAAGCTCATTTCTTCATGAAATATTTTGGCTTGAGCCATTAGCATTGGACCCGTCAATGGCACGGCCTCGCTGCGATGCTGTCTGACCCATTCAATCATCACTTTGTCATGATCGTCACTTTTAGCATAACGAACCCTCTTTCTTATTCATTGCCAGTGGGGTGTCGGAATCCACAAAAAAATTCAAAAAGTTCCTTTTTCTTTTTGCTTATGTCATATACAGTTTGACTTTCCAATGCCATACTCCTCGCATAATTTTGAGACAGATATGCCTTTGTCCATTTCTTGCAGCAATTCCACTTTCTGTTTGATGGACATCGAAACATGTTTTCGCTTTGTAGATCCTTTGGCAGCTCCAGAATTGGAAACTCTTTTTGACATAATTGAAAGTTCAAGCTTAATTTTTATAAAATTGCTCTAACAGTCTGCAAAAAATAATAAGCAGGATCCAATTAGAAGATTAAGGAACAGCACAATCTGCAACATTAACTGAAACGCCTTAGAATCAGTAAAGATAATTTTAGCCTAGCTTATCTTGTCAGGACTGAGTGTTCGGTGAATATTCTCGGCAAACATCTTCGTGAACATAACTGAGTCCTGATCTTGAACAGGGAGCTGAATGCAGCTATGTTCTGTGGTAGAATATTGTGATTTAAGTGGTAAAAGAACTGCACTTTAAAGGGATTTAAAATCCTCTGTTATTAAACCACAATTATTTACAAACACTTCCCAACTCGGGACGGATACAGAAAATAAAGACCACACTTGGGTCTAAAATGAACAATAAAATTAATTTAAACTAAAGCTAAATAGAAATTAAATAGTCGTTGCTCACAGAGCTATAACGCAAGGTTGGCCTCTAAACTAAATGGTGGTAGCAAGATTTAACTAATACTGATGCACTTGGAATTACTTCAATAAGTAATCACTTAACAGCGCTACGGCTTAGAATTTAAATACTAGCTAGTCAGGCGAACGTTGAATAGAGTAACAGTGGTCTGAGACTAAAAGCTCTCTCACACTGAAAGGTTTCGCTTAAGCAGAACTTGGCTCCACTTCAAATCAGCATAAAGCTGAAACGCAAGCTTATTCTAACAGGAAGTTGAAATAAGAACAGATAGAAAGAGTCAAATTAAAATAAAACTTTGTTAGTTTAACTAAAACCTTGCAATCTCTTTGAAATCCAGACCGTTCGCTATTCTGTATCCTCAAAATACCGAACCGCCCAAAATACTTTTCCAGTTTCACAGCAATTGCCTCCCCTCCCCATCCATTAATGCAGAAAATAGATGTGAAGATTTCGAATGACATCCTTTGTACTTTCTAACAAAGATTCTATTAGGCTTTGACCCCGTTCTTTACAAAACTATTCTGAAGGTCAGACCAACAAGCCTTTTTGGCTTTGTTATGATCACAATTGAAATTTTGTTTACTTCCGTTATGGGACCTTTATTGCTGTTGAAAGCTTTCTTGCACTTTTATTGCTGTTTAAAGCTTAAAAGCACACTGTACCACAAAAGAATCAACAACGAAATGTCACGAGCAACCAAACGATAAGAAACCTCTTACAACAAGCTGTTTGCGGTAAACTGACACAATGCATTTGGAGAAACTGCACCTGCTACTGCATACCTTAGGGCAAGGGAAGAAAACAAGATTGCAATCTCGGCCATTTTCGAAAATCTCCACATGTTTTATTATGGAAGGAAAAAAATTAAATGTGTGTGCGTAAAGCATACAAAAAAAAAGTTTGTGGCTTTGAGGTCCGGATTATAGATCATTACGGACTTTGTACTGTATAAATATTATGGAACAGAGATTGTTTAATTCCACAATTTCTATTTTTATAATTTAAACCAATTATATTTTTTAAAATTTGATAAAATATATTTTGTTTTAGACACAAGTCCCTCTGCTTCAGAAGTAAAAATATTTTGTAAAGATGGGACAACCATTTTAATAAAAAGCAACAAAAAGAGCCAAGTAAAAATAATATAATACCATCTCTTCAAAAAAATGGTGATATAATGTAAAAACTAAGATATTAGTATTCTGAAAGTATTAAAAAGAATTAGATTGGTATTAATACCATTATTTTTTTTTTTTTTTTTTTTAATCATTGTTTTTGATATAAAATGATTGTTATTTCTCCCACCTTTATTATTAAAAAAAAAAAAAAGTTTGTTCCGGAAGAAGAGGGACCTGTTTTTGATAGCCTTTGAAATCAATAGAGGTTTATTCAAAATCTATGCCAATCTATGGATAATTTTTTAAATAGTTTTAAACTTTACACTGGCATGTTTCTTTTCCAACTCAGTATTTAATAGACTGATTTATTAAACATAATACTCAAGTAAATGATGCTTTTATGACTGTTCCAAGTGAAATAAATCTATATTAGGTTGCCCAAGAGAAAAATTATGAAAACTTTAAGTATATTGCGCTCAAAATCAAGCCAAAGGAGAAACCATCAGTATTCTATGCCTTTAATCATTTGGCTACAAATGATACGAAGCCTTTTTCCAGGCAAAGAATTTCGAAGTCATACATCAGATACTAACAAGCTAACAATATAGGCACTGACAGGCAAACAACAAAGATAATTAATAAAATTTGCAAGCTGGAGAGGATATATGTAGCCATCAATATATGCAGTATTTACTTCACATTTTCCCATTTAGCTTTTACCTCAAGGTTCTGAAATTTTTTTTTTGAGACTTTATGCAATTGTCTCCTTCCTCAAGGCAAACAGGAAACAACCTTTCATAAATTCCAAAACGAATTTGTTCACATGGTAACTTTTTTCACTTTACTAATTGATTTGCTCATGGATTTTTAGATACATAGACTCTAACTGATGAAGAAATTATGAAGAGCTTCACAAAAATGGGGATCTCTTATTCTTATGATGCTTCTTAAGATCATTGGATGTGAGAAGACAGACTGAAACGTGATGACAATGATGATAATGGTGACAATGCTGATGAATTGAAAGCTGTAGCAGTTGATATAGACAGCAGTTCCAGCACCATTAAATGATTTGAGGCTTAGAGAGTAACAGTAGGCAACAATAAGAGCATGAGAGATTCAAGATACAGGAAGCAGAAATGAAGTAACACTATCAATATCTTATTAGATCTTATTCAATATCTTATTAGATATTGATAATGCTAATATTAATATGTATTCTTATTGAAAAGAAAGTTTCTTTTTAACTACATAGTATTGTGTTATCAACAGTTTATCCATGAATACTTTCATTTGTTGTATTACTTCTTGTACTCCAGAAATTAAATTATTCACATAATTTTCCTCTCTCGATTTTCGCACACAAAAAATTAGTAACAAAAACGGGGATACAAAAATAAATACAGTATGCAAAAAAATAAATAATTAATTTTCACAAAACTTACTTCCAGCAAAAAGACAACACATTACAAAATGAGTGCCTCTAGCTCCAATCAAATAGCTTTCATAAACTATTTTCTTATTGATTTTCCAAATTTCTGTAACATTGGTATCACTTTCAAACCCAAGCAGTTCAAGACTCAACTCCTCTGGCATAGTGTTTAGAGTGATTATATCAGATAGAAACACTTCTTTTATGACTAAAAAGCAAATCACAGTTACTCAAACCTATTTAATCATAGATCAGCAAAAACAATTATTAAAAAAAATTACAGAAAAATATGCAATGTCCAAAATATCAACAATGCTTAAAACTACTAATTTAAACCATAATTTTAATCAATTAAGTAAAAAAATTATTATAAACAAATTTTTGGGCGGTTACATTTCCTTCAACAACATCCAATAGTTCATTATTTGATGGCTAAGCTTTACAAGAAATAACTCCATTAGAGTGGCGGAAATCCATAGCTACAGTAAAAGAGTGCATATAACTAGAGTTAAGGAAACATTATTTACAGCTAAGGCAATATCTTCTAATAATGAAAAATATCTTCAAAATTTGATCTGGTACCTAGCTAACTGACAAACAAGACTTGACTTGAAAAAGCTTCACAATGTTTACTCATATTTTTACTGTCACTAAATGTGTCTATCTGATAGGTGATATAAAAACTATTTGCCCTAACTAAACTAAAATGAATAAAATACCATAAATATGAATATAGGCTATGAATCTTCAGTTAATTTTTTAGATCTTTACTTTTTAACCTGGCATTGCTCACGCAGTAAATACAAACATGGGAATTTGCGCTAAGAAACGCATACCCGAGAGTGTTTTTCTCAATTTAAATATAATAAATAAAATATCATATAAAGAAATAACTTTATTTTATAACTGTCAATGCTACTTATGTTTAGTTTACAGTATTCAGAGAGAAATTTTTATCCAAATAATGATGAAAAGATAAATTTTTAAAAAGTGTAATTTAAATTAATGAAATCTATGTCTTTCATATTCATTTTTGAAAAGATCATGATTTTTTTTCAAAAGAACTGAAACACTCGAGCATTTATATTAACAAACAGAACCATGATGAATTAGGATAACTGATTTCCTAAATGATAACAATTACAAGAAAACCATTCTTCAAAAAATCATATTATTTATTTTAATCAATACAAATTTCATTCTTTAAGTATTCTTCTTTTCAGCAAAAGAAACAGAAATACTGTATTGTGAATGCTTTAGATCTTAAAATATATAATTACGCTCTGAATAAGTTCAGTTTTTTTCTCGCTTCCTGCAAGAATAGCTTGAAACCGTTTGAGTTCTACAGTTTATTTCTAAACACTTGTAATGACAACTGAGATAGATTATTATGGTTTCAAGTTTTACAGATTACAATAAAGATTCAATTTTTTACCCTCCCATTTTACCATTTAGACACCTTTTCCTAAAATCATAGTTTTATTCACCTTTTGAATATGGCAAATAAAATTATAATTGTAGAAAAACAAAATGACGACTTTTTTATACATTGGCTGGACACTTGCTGTTAAACTACTTGTCAAGAATAGCCAAACCCATTACCCATTTAATTATCTCACCACTCAAGAAGCACAACAGGCCATAAGCCTTTTTACAGCCAAAAGAAGATAATGGAAATCACATACATCCACACCTTTTCCCACACGACTTGAGGCCAGGCCAAATACTATGGCAGCCATTTTTACTATGATACCGAATAGAATAGCTAGTTGTAAAATTACAGTTTTTAATTACTGACAGATACCAATGCAATTTCTCCCATTTAATTTTTAATAATTAATCTATTTCTTTACTATGTGTGCATAGTGCTTAAAATTCAGATTCTTAATTATTTCTAAATGCTCTTCCCCATTCTAATGAATCAAGTAAATAAGAAATACTTTAAAGTTTTTATAACACTTTGAACTAAAGATTGCAAAATGGAAGCAGTACTAGGTGGGAAGAATACAACAACAGTATTTTCCTGTTTGAAACTTGAGGAAGAAGAATAAGCAGAAAAATCGTCTAAGAATAGGTAAAAATAGTTTTTCTTCATTTTGGTTGATTAATTTTCATTCTGCACTTTTCCATTCTGATGATTTTTGTTTTCTGAATTGTAAAGAAATGGAAATATGTCTGAGCTATTTAATAAAAAAGCTGATGCCTATCTCTGTAATTTTTTCACATGTTTCATGGACAAATTGATGTTCTTGAAGAAACATATTTCTGGTTTCCTAATTTTTTTAATCAGTGCAATTTTAATCTATAAAAAACATTTACTTTATTAAATGCCATAATTCTCAGACATTGCTCACTTTTCGCCTAATCTGAAATTTAAAACTTGAGCTATGCTTTCATAACTCTTCTCTTTGAAAATGTCTGAAACTAGTTTTAACTCTTGAACTTCACAAAAGGTTTTACCGCAGCTGAATCTAATAATTGTACACATAGCTTGATATAAAATTATGTAACCAACTTAAAACTGCTTTAAAATTTAAGTCCTCTCTAAGCATTTGAACAATTAAAATAAGTTTTTAGCAAAGCATACACACTTTTATTTGTACAATGAATGAAAATATGCACAATTATTATCAGCTTATATTTGTTATCGATTCCCAGATTAATTTATTTCTAAATGTTAAATTTCCTTCAGACTTAAATTTTTCCATGCGTTTTAAGCGATTAATAGTCCTTAATCTGTTGCCAGGTAAAAACAGAATTATTTCATATTTAAGTATTTTAATTATGAATATCATACTCACAAAATGGATTTTCCTTCAAGATAAAAACACAGATAAATAAGCACAACTGTATAAAATAAGTGCAAAAATCTGAAATAGAAAGCAAGATAAGGTATATGAATACAACATGTGATTACTAAAAATCATAGAGATCAAAAACTGAAAAACCACATTTTAGCAGACAGCATCTGGAATACATGTAACCCCCGAAGAAAATGGTACTTGAAGAACTCAAGTTAAAAAGAACACGGATACGTTCCCCCAAATTACACAATTTCAAACTACATGATTTTCAAGTAATTCTAGCTGTCCGAACACTGACTCCTTTTCCACAAGGTCACTTCTTCCACTAAATAGGGAAGAAGGATTTCCTTTCTAGCAGTAAAAGGTTTTGGGAGCATTTCAAGTCCATTGTAAGAGTCTCCTCTTCTGGAAATTATTGAATGACCTTTGAGGGTGAAATCTAATAAGAAATATCTAGATGATATTGTTTGAACTCATTTGAGTATAAAGTGCAGGAGATCCTGAGTTTCGAATTTTTAATATTTTCAATCAAATTTTTTATAAGTGTTTGACCAATTAATTTCTAGTTTTTTGAAATCCTTAATTTCCAAAATGTCTGTAGAAAATCAAAAGATAGTTTGCAAAAGGTGTACAGTTTCACTATAAACTAAATAAAAATTTTGAGCCAACTAAAGAAAGGAGAAAAGTTATCAGTTGTTGCAAACATGGAACACTTGAATGAGGTTACTATTTATAGAAAAAAAAAAAAAAGAATGAAAAAATAAAAGAGTATGCATTCAATATTTTTAGGTGTTAAACGAAGTTTTTGTTCAACAAATGTAAATATTATGAATACTCAGAAAGCACTTTTAATATCGACTGATGACTGTGTAAATAAAAGGGTGCCTTTGAAGGGAACATTATCAAACAAAAAGAGCTTAAGATATATAAGCATTTATAAGAGGGCCAAAAGAATAATTTATAAGAAGGCAAACTACCACAGAACAACAATTGCAACAATTTTATGCAAGTAAAGGTTTAAAGCAAGGTTTCTCTACACATAATCCAGTTCCAAGTAGAACATGCTTCTACAGATGTAGATGCTGCTCATCAATTTAGAACAGAATTGCAGAAAATTACTAAAGATTGTTATGCAGAAAACCAAATTTTTAATGTGAATGAGACTGGGTTAAACTGGAAAAAACTGCCATCTCATACATATATTTAATAAAACCAAAACTCTATGCCTGGATTCAAAATAGCTACAGAAAAGATCATTCTTCTCTTATGCAGTAATAAATCAAGAGATTGTTGTATGAAACCATTACTTACAAACAAATCAATGAATCTTCGCTCATTGAAAATCTTATATAAACAGCAGCTACCGGTTTATTGGCAAGCCAACAATAGAGCTTAGATGACTTCAATTATATTGGTTTTGTAACTGTTTTGAGCCTGATGTAGAAAGATATTTAAAAAAGAAAAATTTGAGTTTCAAAGTATTACTACTAGACATGCCCTTGGACATCTGAAAGACATCCAAATATAAAGATAATATTTCTACCACCAAATATCAAGATAATATTTCTACCACCATATACTACATCACTACTCCAGTCACTTTATCAAGGTGTAATATCAACATTTAAGGCATATTACATATGAATGCCTTTTCAATCTATTTTGGGTAATTTAGGAGCAGCAGAAAACAAGACTTTTACACAAGTTTGGAAAGAATTTTCAGACTTGTGTAAATTTGGGAAGAGTTTTTAAATCTTGAATTGCATTAATATTGTATCTTCAACTATAACTGATCTTAAAACTTTGATACTAAATGCAGGTTGAAAAGATTTTTTACTGGATATGGTTTATGAAGACTCCAATATTCCATGTAAGACATTGAATACAACTAGATATAAAATGTTGCACATTCACTATGTTGTACAGGATTTGATGATATGTCTGCTGAGACACTGATGAGCTATTTTTAGAAAAAGCATTGGAAGAAGATCTTGTAGGGCTTCTAGAAGAATCTAATTCAAATCCAGTGACTCAAGAGGATAAAGAAAATTATGAAAATGCAGCTAACCAAAATTTTTCTGTTGATGATGTGTAACATTTCACAAACAAATTTGAGATGTTCTTAACAAACATGGATCCTTGCAAAGTACGGAAAACAACATATGCCGCACAATTCAAGAACTGTATTAAGCCATATGAAAATTGTCTAGAGAAACTGTAACACAAAAATGAACCATCATGTAGTACCGCTAGATATTCAGATGAAGACAAACCAAGTAACGTGGATATTTGGCCTCCTACAAGAAAATATATTAGAATCCCAATGTTCCTAGATGACTTCAGTGATGAGGATTAAATGGCATGATACCACAATTTTATTCAAAAAAGTGATGTGTTGCAAAATTTTTTGTTTTATTTTGATAATAAAAATTTAAGATATCATGCTTCTTCAAAATTAATTTGAATAATGTAGTACAATATCTTAAAAATGTTTACCAATATGAATTCAAAAAATAAAAAAGGTTGGAATGCGCTTTAGCCCACTGCTTGGCGGCGATTGTTTTTGAATGAGCAATAAACTCGCCAACATGGGTAACTTTGTATAACATGTGTACGTTGTCTACATTGTGCAATTCGCTGAAGTTAAGTTTAAAAGGAATGCTGTGCACATGGCATTTTCTTGTAATTTATTTTCGTTATTTTAGCTTATTTTGTTCATTTGTGCACGTTGCCTACATTGTGCAATTCGCAGATTTTTTTAAAGTTAAAACGGAAAGGTGTGTACATGGTATCGTTTGTAATTTTAATGCCCTTTTAAAAAAAATTCCTTCTTTCTTCGATGCCATTTTGGTTACATTTTCGTGGAGCGTGTCGGGAAGGTTATGTAACGGCATAAAATGTGTAAGTATTACAACATAAAATGTAAATAATTAATTTAAACCTAACTGACAAATATTTTAATGATCATAATGTTCGTTTTGCATATTATTTTATTATCTTTTTGTGGCAACAGTTTCCATACTAATTTATGCTTTAGAAATCTATGTTTTGTTTACAATAGGTTTTCGTGGAGCGTGTCAGGAAGGTTGCAATTGCAAAGACGTTTCGCAGAAACGCGCCGAATTGGCGATTTTCAAAACATCACCAAGCAGTGGGCTAAAGCGCATTTTCACCATAAAAAATTTTTAGTTTTATATTTAACTGAAAACATTTTGTTTAATATAATTCCTTTTTTTCACACTTGAAATGGAATTCCATTTTTTGTAGCCTCAAACAAAACAGTTTCAAAGAACATGAAACCAATTATGTTCTTCAGGGGTTAACTGTATCATTGTGTCATTTTGAGGCTCAGTATACCACAATGCCAGAGCTTAGCTGCCTGTCTAAATGAGTTTAAAAAGGTGTGAATAATTTAGAGACATATTTATACATATTAATTCATAATACGGAATTTTAACAATTATTTAATTAAAAAATAATACTTTATGAAATTGTTTCAGATTTATCTTACAGAGCTAAAGCCAAACTGAGAGCAAAATTATAAATATTCAATGATTTTATTTATTTTACCTTTAGGAAACTTCTCTTTTTGCATATTTAGTTGCATGTTGTTGATGATAATGAACACTAATATATTAAAAAGGATGGTATCATGAGTTACTTATCAGTTACAGTTACAGTACTATTGATAATAAAATTTGGAAGTTAACTTCAGTTGCAAAATAGTAATATCACTCGCAACACTTTTGAAAAATTGGACTATGTTGTAGTAAAAGTGCAGTAATATAAAGTTCCATATTTATTAAATTTAACCAACTTTTTGTCATATTTTTGTATTAATTTATTACTAAATTGCAAGATTATGATTCATACATATAATTTTAATTTATATATATTTTTTAGTTTTTTTTACACATCTTCAAATGCAGCTTGATGTGGGTCCAATACTGTGATTGAATTGACAGAAAAGTTGTAAGCCAACTTTTATTTAATATATAAGCTCCAAGCAGGTTACAGCTTTTATTCATGAGCATTTTTCAAAGGTATTGCTAATAGTCTCTGAGAAGATTAAAAGTGTTCATAATCTTGGAAGAAATCAATATCTCATGTGTCATTACATTTAAAACCACAAAAGAAATTACGGTATGAAAAGCTCAAAAATTTTAGATCAATAAACTTCCTAACTCCAAAATTTACGTATTCATATTTAGGAAAAGTACTTGCTTGTATACTATACGAAGCAGGATATGTCCCCCCCCCTTTCCCAAGAAAGAGCATTTGAACCTCAAGATGTGATATCTCCAAAATTATTGGAAATATAAAATTAGCAAAGCAATAACATTATGCTAAATATAAAATTAGCAAAGCAGCAATATTTTGGCACAGATTTAGTCAAGAACTCAATCGATTTCAAGGGCAAATAGGTCAGGTCCCTCTTTATTAGGAACAATGAAATCTACAAGACAGTCAAGAATTCAACTAATTTCGTGCACTCAGAATCAACTGAGTTCTTGATTAAATCTACGCCAAACACAAGGTTGTTGTTCTGCTAATTTTATGTTTCACTTTGGTATATTTCTCTTCTTTTATTATTATTATTAGAAATATTTAAAAACAAGTAGCACAAAAACAATAATTAGGATTTATTAACATGATTTCATATCAATACTTTCTAGTTATTAGTTCTGCTTAATATATAATAGTTTCAGATATTATGTGAGTATGACTTTCAATGTAAGTAGCATGTTTCCATCAAAATGTACCTACCAAAACATTTATTCATCAAATGCATCAAATTCTTCTCCTATGAATAAGTAAATGCCTTAAAGCCATGCATTTATTCATGATCAAAAGCTTAATATTAAAAAAAAAAAAAAAAAAAAAAAAAAAGAAAATTTTAAAAAAAAATAGAAAAAAACTAAAATTAAAAAAAAAAAAAAAAAAAAAAAACGCTAAAATTTTACATGAGTATTAAACAAATAACTGTATGCAAAATACAGTTTCGATTAAAACACTTTTAATTGTATATATTTATGCATAAAATTATATGCATTCATATTCAGTGTATAATACACTGCATTAGGCATTTTCCTATTTTATTATTTTGGTAATTTTTTATTATCCACGTCCCCAACAAAAAGTTACGAAAAAGTATTGATGAGGCAATGCAGTATGTTACCAAGAACTATTTATATGGCATTATGTGGAAACGAAGGCTTACCAGCTCTCTGGATATTTTCACAAATGTGACTGCAGTTTACGATCCCTCTTACAATACTTTTAACATTTTACAATAATTTTTACGATCCCTCCAGTATTTTTAATATAGTAGTGAACTGCATAATGCAATTTTCATCACCTTCAGCAAAATCTCAAACTTAGCTTGCTGAACCCATAAAGCATGACTGTCTCGCTTATAGGCATTATGCAACTTTTTTTATTTCTCATTTTAAGATTCTGGTGTCAAAGTTGTGCATAGTGACAGGTTTGTGGAATTCTCTGGTGTACACAGCAAAAACAGATTGCTGAACGCATGGGAAAAACAACAGTGCAAAAAGCCAAGAAGAATGTATATCTTGTATGAAAAAAGAAGAATGTAAAAAAATAGGCAGCATTAGATACATCAGTAAAATAAACCTAAAGATACCCAAACAAATACTTCTCCCTCAAGACTCCAATGAGTTCCAAAATTCGCGAATGCTGTCCAGAATCAAAACTGAATTTGCAAATTTTCAATGAGGTGCAGATCATCAGAAGTACTAATACTATTTTTTTACCAGTATAACTTTAAATGAGATTCAGTAAAATGATTTGTCTCACAAAAATATTCTTTTTTTACACTACATAAATATTTGATTTTTTATTGATAAATATTTTACGTTCAGTTTATTGCTAATGAACTGATACATTTAATTCTATCCCTATTTTCAGCATTATCAAAGGATAATTGCAAAAGTTTCTGTTATTTTCATTTGCTAACAATTAATATTGTTTAGTTAATACTAATTAATACACTTAAAATTCATTGAAAAGTACTAAATTTACAAAAAAACTTAAATAACAGTTACATAAGATTACATTTATTGTTTACTTAATTTATACAGATATAAATACATGAAAGGTTTGAAATTAATAAATTCTTAATACAATAATCAAAAGCCCTTTGATTAAATAAAACGCATCTTCTCAAAGATAAAAAATGTATTGTTATCTATCAATCATCATTTATTAATAAAATAATGCACAAATAAATCAGAAATAAACAAATGGGATACAATAGATGTTTTGCTACCTAAAATGTAAAATTGCAGTACAGTTTAATGCTTCTTACTTTAAAACATTACACAGCAAATTATTCCTAACTGAAAGTTATTTACAAACTAATTTCATACATTTATAAATAAAAAAATATTCTGTCAAAATATTATTTTGCAAAATACTTCAAGCAAAGATTGTTAGATACCCATGCTTTTAGAGACATGTTTCCTAAAACCTGAAATTGTGAAAAAAGTGTAAAATATCATTACTCACAAAATACTTCAATTAAATCCTTTCTGTAAATAAAATACACAACAAATAATTAGAAACAAACATTTCTGACAATTTAAAATTCGTTCTCCGCATCGACAGTTGCCATATTTTGTTAGCGAATAATTTACATCCTGATCAGACCCTCTACTAACCGCCAACACAATAATAGCTACAGAAAGGCCACAAAAGTTAAAGAAAAGATGAAAATTTCGAGAAGAAGCAGAAGTCTGTTGTGACGTCACATCAACTTGAGTCCAATGCCGACAACACGCTTACTCTGATATTAGGGATTCGGAAATTTTTTCTTTTTTTAAAGTAAATCGCCTTATTTTATCTTGTTTGTAAGCAGAAACTAACTAATTACAAAAATGATTATAACGTTGAAAACATTAAAGCAGCAGACTTTTAAAATTGAAGTGGAGGAATCTGAGTCGGTATGTAGGCTTAAATATAATGGTTTTTAAAGAAAATCGCTGCGTAATCCTTACTGCATGTTTGTCTGTGATATTCAGGCTAATGTAATTAGTGATACAGTTTGTTTTACATGTCACATGGGATTATTGTTTGACAAAACATGTTTATGAGAATGGATAAACATTGTTCCTGTTTCTTGTATTAAAAGCGAAATGAAAAACAAACCTATTCCCTTTAACTTCAAATGCTTTACCTGCATAATTTGTTTTCATTGAAAATTCATGATTTTGCATTTCATGTAATGAAGTTATGACTGTAAGCAAAAGTAAACCATGTTTGGCAATTTGCGCATTGTAATTCTTGTTTACATCAGTTTTAAATAATTTTTAAATTGCCGTTTTAATTTTAATTGTCACGAATTGACGTTTTCATGTAAGATACAAAAGTGTCATGTTTTTGCTAATATTTTCTTTATAGCATGGGCACAGTAAGAGTTTTATTTGTGTTTGAATGTGCATATGTTTCAGATATTCAAGATATATGTTCATTATATAAGATGCAATTTTGAAATTTAACGTTTATTGGGAAGAAAATATTTCACCTTACATTTGGTGCAGCTTTAGTGTATTTCCAAGTTATTTGCATTGGAAAATAGCATTAAATCACTAATAATTTAGTGAGAGGTTTTGTTTACTTGCAAAAATTCTACAATATTGTAGAAAATTTTTCAAATAGTTGTTAATTGTATTGCTGACTAAATAATTGTTCTGAGTTACAGTTTCTTAATATAAATGATATTTAATAATTTTATATTTATGTTTGTAATTTAAAGGTACTATTATATTTATGTGGTAAGGCATGAAGTATATACTAATGATACTTTTCTAAAATGGTCATGTTTGCAATGTAATTTGAATAAGTATTAAATTGTGTAGTTATTTTTTTCTTATTAACTAGGCATGTTAATTGTATTACTGACTAAATAATTGTTCTGAGTTACTTAATATAAATGATAGTTAATAATTTTATATTTATGTTTGTAATTTAAAGGTACTATTATATTTATGTGGTAAGGCATGAAGTATATACTAATGATACTTTTCTTAAATGGTCATGTTTGCAATGTAATTTGAATAAGTATTAAATTGCATAGTTATTTTTTTTTCTTATTAACTAGGCATATGAAACATTAACATGTAAAAAATTGTCAGTTAGCATATTCTGTTGTCATCAAGTGATTCTGATTTGGTAGGTTTTATGTTTTAGTAGTTGAGAGCAACTTAAATCCCAGAAATAATATCCTCCTAGCATGTAATAGCTTGAAAACTAAAATTTCAACTGAACTTAATAGATGTCTTACAAATGTCTGTTAACTGATACTACCCTAGATTCAAACTTAATCCAGGCTTGTGGCCTGGATTAAAGGGGGAGGACTTGGAATTATAAATGAATATTTATAAAATCGGGGAGTAACTTTACAGAAAAAAGTAAAAACCCATGAAACTTTTATCAAAAATATAGTGATTCTTATACGGCATAAGAAAGATTTATTAATACATCATAGACATTTATTTATTTTTTCTTTAAATGTGTTTTTTGAATTTCCACAAAATATAGATAAAACTTGTTAAACTTTTATTTAATAATATATAATAGTATAATTATTAATTTTGAAGGTAGAAGTGTTTTGTGTATATTTGGGTAATCATGTATTGCCCTACATATATGCATTATATTTGATTTATTTTCATTTGGGATTTTGATATCATGTAACCCTATCATTAGATTTCCTTAAATAATTAATATTATGATAAACCTTTTAATAATAGTATTTTTCAGTTATATTAAAGATTTTAAGACTAAGAAATTAAAAAGTATTTTTCTTTATATCAAAAGTAAATTATAAATAAATGTGGCCATATTTCACAGGATTTGTAGTCTTCCAAGTTATACTCTGTTTCTATTTATAGTTATCTCCTTCCTTTTAAAACATACTGTCTCTGAAGTTAACAAATACTAATATAGATAAATCTTTGTTGTAAGATAAACTTACATTTTTAGTGAAGAAAGTTAGGTGAAAATGCGCTTTAGCCCACTGCTTGGCGATGTTTTGAAAATCGCCAATTCGGCGCATTTCTGCGAAACGTCTTTTCAATTGCAACCTTCCCGACACGCTCCGCAAAAACCTATTGTAAACAAAACATAGAATTCTAAAGCATAAATTAGTATGGAAACTGTTGCCACAAAAAGATAATAAAATAATATGCAAAACGAACATTATGATCATTAAAATATTTGTCAGTTAGGTTTAAATTAATTATTTACATTTTATGTTGTAATACTTACACATTTTATGCCGTTACATAACCTTCCCGACACGCTCCGCGAAAATGTAACCAAAATGGCATCGAAAAAAGAAGGAATTTTTTTAAAAAGGGCATTAAATTACAAACGATACCATGTACACACCGTTCCGTTTTAAATTTAAAAAAACATCTGCGAATTGCACAATGTAGGCAACGTGCACAAATGAACAAAATAAGCTAAAATAACGAAACTAAATTACAAAAAAATGCCATGTGCACAGCGTTCCTTTTAAACTTAAAAAAAACTTCAGCGAATTGCACGATGTAGGCAACGTACACAAATGAACAAAATAAGCTAAAATAACGAAAATAAATTACAAGAAAATGCCATGTGCACAGCGTTCCTTTTAAACTTTAAAAAAAACTTCAGCGAATTGCACAATGTAGGCAACGTAAACAAATGAACAAAATAAGCTAAATTAACGAAAATAAATTACAAGAAAATGCCATGTGCACAGCGCTCCTTTTAAACTTAGAAAAACTTCAGCGAATTGCACGATCTAGGCAACGTACACATGTTATACGGAGTTACCCATGTTGGCGCGTTTATTGCTCATTCAAAAACAATCGCCGCCAAGCAGTGGGCTAAAGCGCATTCCAACCAAAAGTTGTAATTTTTTAAGAATATTTTTTTAAATTTTCTAACATCAGATATAAAATGGGATTAAGAGAAAGTAATTTACTCTTTATTAAACTAGCAGTTAAGATTATAAGAACTTCCTTCGTATGTATATTATCCAAGCTAATGCTTTAATCATTGTGTCCACAAGTAACTCAATAAATAAGGTATTCGACTAGGATTCAAATTCCAATGAGCATGCTCACTGTTTGCGAATTTTGGGGGTCTCCCCCCATGTCTGATATTAATATGAACTAACTTCTGTTAGAAATCCTCAGCGAAGACATTCTCTCCCCTTAAGCCATTGTCTGTTTGCCATAATTAGCTGAACAAATAGGAAATACCATGTAGTGAGTTCTTGATTAATATAATTCCTTACTTGATTAAATGATTTGCAGCTGACAACTAAGAAATAAAAACGCCTCTTTATATTAAGATGCTATTTCTTCAGTAAGAGAATCCTGCCAGCATGTAGAGCAGTAATTAAAAGTAGAACAGATTAAAGTGTGTTCTTCTAATATCTTCTCTAATCTAATTATATTAATGTTTTGATAACATATGTAAAAGCTAATGAATTTGGGAGAATTTTATGTTGGAAATTTTTCTTTCATTTTCTTATATTATGCTTAAATTTTTATTTATATGGAACTAATTGTTTTGATCATTTAGGTTAGAACATTTAAGGAGAAAATAGAAGCACATAAAGGTAATGAATTTCCTGCAAATTGCCAAAAGCTGATATATGCAGGTAAGCATTATCGTATAATTGCTGCTATGTTTTTAGTCAAATTCACAGTTATAATAATCTGATTTTATGTTAATTTTCAGATTTTCATTACATTAGAAAAAAAATATATAAACTACTGATTATTATTCATATTTGTTTCTGGAGAGGACTGAAGGAGGGGGAAAAAAGGTTACTTACTGTATTGGGACTAAAATATGATCAAAATGTTAATTTGACGAAAATTTTTTTTAAGGCAGTCTTGCATTATACTAGGACCAGTGAAAAAGGATACTTAATTCAATCATCGTAATCAAATGAAAGATTGCCAAGCAATTTTGTAAGAATTGTTGCATTAAGAGTTGTACTATTATGACTAGAGTATTTTTAGGTAGGAAAAAATATTTTTTTATATTAAAGACTAACTTGTTTGTATAATTAAAGTGATAGAACAGGCTTGATTTTTTATATATTTTAACTATTCTTGATAAGAGTAAAAATACTTTTTTAAGTTGAGAAATAAATATTGTGGTTATAACTTGTAATTATGTGCAGGAGAGGAGTTATTCTGTTCATTTACTTTTATAAAGTCACTCATAGGGATTTGATAAAATGAACTTAGTGTTTGGAGAAGGATTCTGAACAGTGCGGTTGTAGTTATGCAAGAATATGGAAAGAAAAAAGCAGATATTTAAATGATGTTCAGTTTATAATTTTAAATATTTAATATGGAATTTAATTTTATAATTAATATTTAAATACATAATGGCTATGCATAAAAATTTTGATATTTCTATTTATGTATAAAAGAGTATAGAAATTTATGTTTGAAGAAATTAGTAATATATGATTTTTTTTTGTGATTTAAAAAATTATCAGCTATTGCTATGATATGAAGAGATTTTTGGTGTTCTTCTGTGGCATCATATATTGCCATTGTGAATTTTCTTCTAATACTTAAAATATGCATGTATCAACTTTAAATACATTGCTTTTTTTCATTGAGAACATCTTCATTTTCAATACCAAAAAGTTGTCATCATTAATTATGTATGAACTGGTTTTGAAATTGTGCTATCAGAATTCCATTATTGCAAATCAAAATATTTTTATCTGCATCATCATGTTCTGTTTGATTTGAAATATCATAGCCTTGGTGTCTGAGTGTGTTGGTCAAATCGGGAGAAATATTATCAAGTAAATGAAACAAAAAGTTAAACTCAGAAAAGAACTACAATTAACAAATAGGATAACAATAATTTTGCAAATAAGAAAATTTCTTGAAAATTCTGAGGGATATCATAGGTTTGTAAACTCAGGTAGTAATTTAAGCCATATACTAGTGCCTGTCCCCTGTATGTGCAAGTGATTCTTTCCTAGAGTACCATAGATACTATGCAATACTCTCAAATAAGATAACCATGTGAAACTTTATGAATATGGTACCATAAGATATCAATATTAATAATAAAATCTGTCCTAATTCATTTTGTATTCATAATAGTGTAAAATTTACTATAGATCAATGGTTTTAATCGAGGGGTCTAAAAGATCCTGAAAAACTGTATAATAGCAGTCCAAACATATTGTAAAGTACATATTGCTAAGAATTTAAGGTCTCAGTAATGTCCCGAGCACCTAGAATGAGATCACAATACTAAAAGGTTTAACAACCACTGCTCTGTGTTATAGTGTCTTATTTCTTTTACTTGACTGTATTATGCATTAAATAAGTGGCTGTGAAATTTTAAATTGACAGTTTCTAGGGATAGCAGAGGACAAAAAAATCTTTTCATAACAAAACATTGCTTTTTTTTAAATGCCTGTAAATATTATGAGGAAAATTAGGGTTATGTACTTGTATACAATGAGGAAATTTCACTTTCAAGAAAGTGAATTTACTTACAGTGATATGCAGTGTGTGTAGAATATCTACATTGAAGAAAAGAAGTAGAATAACAATATAGTGTGCTTGTATTTTGCACTTGTGTCTTAGTATTACACAGTATTAAAACTAGCATATTCTTTTCTTATTCTTCAACATTTTCCAAATTAAAAATTAATTTTTACCTTAAAATTTGGCAATTTTCTCATAATCTTTCTTTTCTTCCTATTTTAGCTCACCAGCAGCATTTTTATCATATTCAAAATTTTTACTTTTTCTATAATGGGAAGACATACTGCAATTTCTTGTAAGCTTTTAGAAGCCCTTTTAATTTAACTAAGAAAGCTGCCATAAAATGTCACTGTTGATAATAGGAAGATTGCTAAAAGCCAAGCAGAGTAAAATTAAACCCACCAATAGCAGGTACTTGCTTATAATGACATTGGCTACTGCTAAGACCAGAAGTGGTGGTCATTTTATTGTAGAGGCACCCAATAGGCGGCCACCGCGACCTCCTGTGAAGAGACAAACACTTTTACATCCATGCCAGGATTCGAGCCCGGGCCCTTCGTTATCACACTCGGGCTTGCCTAACCACTATACCGTCTGGGCAGCATATCTGTAAATGTGAGAGGGGAGAAGTCAGATGCTTTGAGTATTGATAGCCATGTAGCTTTCAGGGGAGATGAAATAAGAAAAGCATGAGTATGGGGTGACACATCTGTACCTAAGTACATGTACAAGGTTCTGAAGTTGTAAATTTTCATTACTCTTTGATTTAGTTACATCTGTTAGAAAAGTATGGGCATTTGCATATTGTCATTGAAAGCAAATCTTCCATCAAATTCTTCCTTTTTCTTTTCGTAAACAATGAAAAAAGAAGTACCAGTAATTGTTTTTGTAATTGTTCATTTCAAGAAGTGATTAATGTATGGATGTGATTACAATAAGCTAGTTTTCCCATTTCAAGTAAATTCTTTCCAAAGTATCTACTAAAGAAATTTTTCCAGCATGAGACTGCCTCCTCCCTTTCCTTCCCTTCCCTTAGATAGTAAATTTTTAGGTTTGATACAAAAGTGGCTATTTCTTTTTTTGACCTAATGCATCTAAAATTGGCTACTGAGAGGCAAATGTAGCAAATTGTAGATTTTGCAGTGCTCAACTCATTTCAACTGATAAACTGAATACGTTTTTTTCTTTCTTTCTTTCTTTATCCGAGATAGATAGTTTCTTTGCTAATCATCTGATGGAATAGGATTATAAATTCATGCTCTAATTTAAAATATTTATATAATTATTTTATTGTTGTAATTTGATACATTATATTTTCAAAAAATTTACGATCATGAGTTTTTTAATACATTTTCAAATCAGCACATTAATTTTACAATATTTGCTGCTTCTATAATTTATTTATAGCACATGAAAATCTTTTAAGCATTCTTAGAACAAGTATTAAATATAATTTTATTTACAAGTAAATAATCTGTCATGGGAAACCTGACATTTCCACAGAAAACCATTAAATATAAACACTGCCAAATTCATAATAATATTAGATAGACAATACCATGAACATTTCATGCATTAACAATAATTCATTTTATTTCATTACTGTGTTTTTTTTATTCCACTTTTAGGATCACCAGTAACCAAATGGTTTAGACCATTGAATGTTGAATGCCTGTGATATGCAGGATTGGCTTTATGAATTTTGCTATCTCGTGCAGTACTTTATTGTATTGCTCCCTTATGAATCACCTGTTTTTTAATCATAAGTTAATTTTGTTGCCCAAAAATATTGTACTATCCTGTGTGATTAGATGTATTACATCATAGGTTGAATTGAAGTGAGTTTAATTCCCGATGCACTAGCAATGGCTACATGTGTTTTGTGGGTTTTTTCTCTTGTGTAACATGAATGCAGTTTCTATTTAAAGTCTTCCATGAAGGCATTATTCTTAAGGCAGGTAGATAACCAGTTAGCCATTATTTCATTCTTAGCATGTTTATGCCTGAGTGGTGGGTACCACTTAATACTGGTAGTTTAATCTGTTTGGGTTTGAGTTTGAGCAAGTAAGTAGCTGTATGGTTGGTTTTCATGGTTGTAATGTGAATGTGAGCCGGTTTCTGTCAGAAAATCCTTCACGAAAGCATCCCTCCTTTTAGGCAGATAGCCCTTGTGGCTTTTCCGTATTCAAATAATGTAACCTAACCAAACCATCATTTCATTTATTCCTTCTTCCTTATAGGTGCAATAAACTGTTAGCCATTCTTCCGATGCTACAACTAGTGTACATACGTACTGCATGAAGTGGAGATGTTAAAAAAAAAAAAAAATGAGAATTGTCCCATCATTGGAGTTTCATATCATGTTAGAACATTTTTCTCCGAGTCTTAAAATATCTGTGTTATCATCAATTCTCTCTTTAAGATAATCTCATAAAATGAAATGCATGCTACTCAGGTGAATTTATTACAGTGGTAAATAATGCTGTCATTAAAAATCGCTGTTATGTCTGAAATTAGTGTTCATACATAGATATTTTCCAGTAAGAATTAAATCCTCATTTTGTAGTGGTTATCTCTGATTTACTGCGTGATAAATTATTAGAAATTTAAAAAATACAATTTATGTGTCTTGTGAAAACATGCTGTGATGTGGTAAAATAATTTGTTTTATCACAAAACAGTTAGAATTATCATACTAAAGTGAATATGTAATTTGCTTCTGCTGTAAAAGTAATATTTTGTGAAATTTAACCTATTAAAAGGGGGGATCTGGATTTCTATGGCTTCTGCAGTAAATGGTCTATAATTTAAAACATTTGTATGTCGAAATAAAACATGGACTGCATTGTTCTATTTCTATGTAGAAAGTGAATATTCTCTCCTCCCCCCTTTTTTATTTTTTTTTTTAATTTTAATGTGTGAGCTTAAGTTTGTTTTGGAATTTTTGGTGTTGTTAATTTTGGAAACTAATTTTATTTCGTTATTTTTTAGGAAAAATTCTTAGTGATGATACCAAAATTAGTGATTATGACATTGATGAAAAGAAATTTGTAGTTATTATGGTTACTAAGGTAAGTTTTTATATATAGCGCTGCACTTTAATTTATGTTTAGTAGTATCCAAAAGGTACTATCGCATTATCCATGTAGTGTTCCCACAAAATCACCAGCCATTGGCAAATAATTTTGTTGCCATCCTAACACATGAGCATTTTAAAAAATGGCAGCACACTGACAATTGCCCAAAACAAAAACAAATTAATAAAACTAAAAATGCATGTAACATTCATAAAGAAACGCTGAAATTGCATAAAACAGCAGCAAATTTACTAAATTAAAAACTCTAAAACACTAAAAATTACATAAAACAATATCCATAATGAAGCACCAAAAACTGTATGAAACAGAAACAAATTAACTAAATTAGAAATGCAACAAACATAGATAATAAAGCACTTTCATTTTTCCTGTTTTTCTGCCCAAGTGAAGAGCGAGCGATCTGTTTTAACTTTATAAAAATTGCAGGATTCTTGGCATCACAAAGCAAATTGGCACTGCTCTCCATGTACCGGTCGACATGTTTTAACTTAAAAAAAGTCAGATAATTCCATTTATTTGGAGAAAACTATTATCACAATCACCTAAAAACAATTCATGAACTACTTTTGAGCTAAAACTAGCCAAATGCATCAATTTATATGCATTTTATTATTTTAAAAATATTAATGAGAATCTATCTGGATGTGTTTACATTTTTATAGCCGATGGATACTATTCAGCAGTCTGCTTTAAAATTCCTTCAAAACAATTCTTTTTGCAATCCTTCATAACATTTTCTCCAAATGAGTCCCCGAAACAACTGGAACAATTTCATCGTTTGTAAATCACTTCATGGGATGTGCATTTCTGCATTCTTAACTACTTGCAAAATGCATATTTCTGAAAGAAAAAAAATTAAATTTTCTTTTTTATTAGCTGGCAAACTCCACAATTGCATTATCGTTTGTTACAAGAAAACACACTAATTGCAAGCAGAAACCTTTAACATAACCCTTGAATTCTAAAACCAGGCTCATTTAGGGGGTTGCAAGATAAAATATGTTTGTGTAAAATTCTCGATTGCATACTTCGGTGACATAACACTCTGCCCAATGATTCTTGTTATAGTTGAGTGGATAATACCTACAAAACTAATGTTTAAAAAAACTGCAAATAACTAAAGTATCTGTGTTTATTGAAAGCATCTTAAATTTGTTGCTAGTTATATGCATTCGTATCTGTAAAGATAACATTTTTATATATATATATATCAGAGATAGCATAAAATAATTGAATTAAGTTATAAAAATATCTGTATATTAAGTATATTAACTTATCTTTGTTCTTTAAAATTTGAATCGCTGCCTTTTTTTTTACTGCCATTAGTTGGGAAAAAAATAAGAAGCTTATTTTGATTTTTTAAAGAATTAAAAACGTTCCTCCTGTATGTATTTTTAAAAGTATACCAAAATCTTAAAAAAAAAAAAAAAGGAAAGGGTAATTGTTTTGTTTAGCTGAGTTTTTGCCCTTGGATTAATTCTGGTCTGTACTCTTCATTCAGTAGAAACTATCAAGTAAAATTTAAAAGAAAATAAACTAAACTGTTTATTGTCATTATAAACTAAACTGTTTATTGTCATTATTTATGTTTATTGTCATTTAGATTTTACAGAACTTAAAAAGTAACAGAAGTTGTCTTGATATTTGTGAAAATTAAATTTTTTTACAGCCTAGTGCTTATAATAAAACTTATTGAAATGTGTCAAATATTTTATTCTTAAAAGTTAAGTGTGATATGGCATAAAGCAGTCTTTACAAAGTGCAACCTAACATTTGGCCAGGTTTCTGTAGTCGTATATTTGTTCCCTAATTCCTTAAAAACACTGCAAATGTAAAACCCATTTAAAAGTGGGTTTTATTTACCCAATAGGGAATGAAATCTAATCTCTGGGACGTATGGGCCTATTAAAACCAAAAAGGTTAAGCTAAGACTAACTGGATTGACTCGACTACCTTCCCACCATGATAACTAATTTAAATGGCCGAAAGGCATATCAGGAATTCCACGTAAGAGCAAGGTCAGAATCGTAAGGTGCGCTGGCTAGTGAAACACGCTTTAAATAAACTCAAAGATTAACCCATTTAAATATTCACTTAACTTTAAATTTACATCCTGGTGCAGAAATGCAAGGGGAAGTTGAGGAGTTCAGGAAAGATAACAAAAAAAATTTGAATAGTTGGTTAATTGAACTAAGGTAATCCCTACAATTATACCTTTAGAAAATATGATTCTTTTTATGATAAGTGAAGTTGTGACTGTTATTGAACTGTTTTTTACTTGTATCAAGATGAAATTAATTTGTTTCTAAACTTTCATACACTTTTTGATGTTGTTATACATTTATGTCAGCATACTTAAGATAATCATCTTTAGTTTATGCTTGGGTAGCAATCCTGTAGTTTTCCATCGATATTCACTGAAACTAATTAATTAGGATTGTTGTTGAATTCAAAATGAGTGATGCAGATTTCTTCATATACTTTAAAATTATCAGCTATCTGATGTTTTTTAAACTTTATATGATTTTTCATCTGCACACATAACCGTTAGCCCTTCACTGTGTTTTAGGTGTGAAACTACACTCTGAGCAATTCATTGCAGTAGTTGCAGACTGGCAGTTGAATCAGTGGACAGTTGTTTCTCTCAGTTTGAAACTTTGATTCCTTCTATGCATTTCAGCTAAAAGATGAGCATGTGTTCTTTTAATATTCTCCTCCCTCCCCCCCCAAAAAAAATATATGAGTCATTTCTGTGGGGTATTTCTTTAGAGGCTTTTAGTAAGAAATGTTTTGCTTGGTATTTACTGTCATTTATACTTTGTTTTTGCAGCACATTTGTATGATACTAAGTGACTTGTGGATAATAGTACTTAATTTGACTTCAGTGGTCTAGTTGGTAAAAAATAAAAATAATTTTCCATTTTTATCACTGTTAAATTATACTGCTGAAACATCTATCATCTACACAGCATGACAAATGCACATTTCTCAGAGCAGTTTGTGTCCAAGAGGATTAAGAGGTCTGTGTCTTTTAAATTAAAATAATGCATTGTTTAAACTGAGCAAGTTAAAAGCAGTATGCATACTTAATACTAATGTCTCCCATTATGAGAAATTCAGATGTAATAAATTTTCAGTTGTAAGAAAGAAAAATAAAATTTTGTCTGGGGGAGTGTTAAAAGATTGGGCTGTTTTAGATTGATAAGAAAGTAAAAAAATTCAGTATAAAAAAAACCTTTTTTAATGCAAATTCCTAGGTTAATTCAAAAATAACATGTAAACTGTTTTTCTCTTATACCAAAGAATTCAGAAGAGAAGAAATTTCACAAATGCCTCTGTCTAGTCAGACGGTGTGACTGTGAGAAAATTGACTTACAGTAAATTTTGAGGAGCATATTATTTTCTGTCAGCCTGGGAGCATTTGGATGACTTTGCAATTGCAGATGTTAAAAGCCGAATTTGATTGCTAGACAACCAGACCTTACATTATGGAAGCTGGTATAAGGATTTTGTCTAAATGTTCCAACTCTTCATCTTAACATTAGCCTGGTATTAAAACCAACCAATCGCAATGACAAGCGTTTGTTTGAAAAGTTATTTTATTTGAATATCTGGAAGATCTAACTGTACCAGTTGGCACTTCCAGAATTTAAATATTCAGCACCGAGTTATTATGTAGAAAGAATTGAAACCATTTAAAAAGATCTGTGAAGAAGCTGTAAATTTTTATTTCCATTTTCCTGTGTAAATGTTTTCTAACTTTAATTTTAAAAGTTTATGTACTTTTCTTACGTTACATTTCTAGCTTTGTTTCTGCATATGAGTTCTAGTTTACAGTGTTTCATTAAAGTATTCAGTTTCTTTATTATTGTTTATTTGCATGTTCCCACTGTGGGCTGAAATTTTTATTTTTTTCTTTTAGCCTCAAAATTCTCCTCATGAGGAAAGTTCGTCAGAAAGTGCCCCTACTGCTACTCAGGCAGCAACTAATGTAACAAGTCAGACTCCTTCCAAACCAGCAGCTGTTCAAGAAACTGTTGAAAAACCTTCTGATGATAAATCAAGTGTTGCAGATTCAAAATCTGAGTCTAAATCAGAGACTACTGAATCAGCTGATGACAAAAGTGAAACCAGGTATATTCATTTTTTCTTGTGGGGATTCAAAAACGTCTTTAGGACCATAACCACTCATGCATCTTTTCCAGATGTTTTTTTCCCTTTATGGAAGGAACTTTCTAATCATGCCTCCAAGTGAAGCAGGTTCCTAAATGAGATGTTCATCTTTTCATTGGATTCATGTGTAGATTGGTGGATATATAAACAAGAATTTTTTTTTTTCACTGCAATAGAACTGTTAAATTCAGAGAAATTGATTTGCTTGAGATACGCAAGGATAAAGCAGTCACAAAAATTCCCTGAGGTTCCAATAAATGACATATTAAATATCTAACAGATTATAAGAAAATAGTATATTCCTTGGGTGATGAATCAGATATGCAGTTTTTTTTTATTATTATTATTATTATTAGTCCAAAGGGGCTTTGTCCCTGAAGGACTATTGTTCTCGTTTTGCGTCAGAAACATTAAAAGTCTGTATCACTTTTAAAACTGTTGCCACAAAATATTGCAGCCCTGTATTATATTTAAAGAAATTAAATAATGAAGAATGTGCATAAATGTATGTATGTTTCTCGCATTGTGATAAAACGACGGTACCTAAAGCCATCGAATTTTGAATGCCGTAATCCTGCTGCGAATATAGGCATCTGGAAGCTGAAATTTGGAATTTGTTTTATTAACGATTTCATATTTTGTAAAACTTTAACGAATTTTTGATTAACAAACTCAAGGATTTCAAAGCGAGCAGTGGCAACGTTGTACAGAAAAAAACATTTTTATCGGCAGTGCGTGAATCTGTATGTAGGAAATTCTAAAGATATGCTCAGTTTAAAATTATTTTGCGATATTGTTCTTTAACTGAATTTTATGGTTTAAATGTGAAGAACATGATATTCAATAAATAAAAGTAACATACAAAATGTTTAAAAAACGCCCCTTTGGACATAATTTAAAATCTGAAACCTTTCAGATTTTTATTTTTTTATGTTTATTTTGTATTGTCTATATTACTTTAGTTTGCAAAAGGTTCTATTGGTTTAAACCCCTTCATTATAACAGAACTAGGTATCAGCATGCCACTAATGAGTATTTTTCCAAGAAAAATTTATGAATACCCAATTTTTGTTGTGTAAAATTTTTATGTAATATTTAATAGATTGGAGATTTCTATGTTAACATCGTGAGAATCTGTTGGCATTTAATTGCCTTCATTTGGTGTCAAAGATTCCAAAGCAAATCTAACAATTTTAGCATGTGCAAATGCTGCAGGAACACACAAATGTAAACTTAGCTTGAGCATTTAAAGAAGTAAGGAATTTTTCCATTATATATATTGTGCAAATAAAAGAGTATGAATGACACAAGCATTAATGAGCGATTGGTTTGAAAATTATTTCATACCCAAGGCTTGGCAGCATTTGAATTCGATTCATTTACCTGATGACACAAAAACTGACCTGATTGTAGACGACTATTTGGCTCATATTTCACTAAAAAAGTTTCAATGAAATATAATGTATCTCTATTATTCTTTTGAAAAAAATGTCCTGACTGTAGACAACTGTCCCCTCAGTTTGTTACGTTTGTATGTGATATAGTTTATTCATATCTTCCTGAATCAGTCTCATTCACCAGGTGTAATTTTTTTTTTCCTCCCAAATTTTTGTTCTCCATCCTAAAAAGGACAAAATCTAAACCACTTATAAATATTTAAAATAGATTGATGGAATTTTATTTCATGAATGTCTGACTGCCTTAATCTGTTCATAAGATTTTTTTGTTATATTACCTTATTCATGATATTTTTTTCTTATTTTTAATTATCTATATATTATCTTATTATGATTGAAAACATAGAATCACCAAAAATTCCTTTTTCTGTTTTCTTGTGTTGTATACAGTTGATTTTCGAATGCCATACTCCTCGCATAAATTTGAGACGGATATACCTTTATCCGTTTTTGTAGCAATTTCACTTTGTTTAATGGACGTAAAAACATGCTATCTATCGCTTTGCAAATACTTTTGCACCTCCAGAATTAGAAACACTTCCTGACATAATCGAAAGTTTAAGCTTTAATTTTCATAAAATTGTTGTAATAATTAAAGTCAAATCAGAAAGTTTCAATTAACGTAGAGGCCAGTCTGCTACGTTAACTGAAATTCCTTGGAATCAGTAAAGTATAATTTTATCCTAGCTTAAAAATGTCCGCTGCATATTATTGGCTGTGTATCATGAGATTCGCGGCGAAAGACAAGTTCTTCTAATAAATTATGTCTTGCTTCTATCGCGCACTGAAGCAGTTAAGCCTGAATTGTATTAATTTAGTTATTTATAATACTTATGTCTATTTTTTGCACATTTTAAGGCTTATTGAGGGTTAGCCTTAGATATCTTACCGCCTGATGCAGTTTTTAAGGGTCCTGAATTCTGCTACCAAGTCCTTCCTTAAGTTCTAAATTTTTTCCACCCTCTGAATTTTAGGTCCAAATGCTTTCCTTAAATTCTAAAAATTTTTCATCCCTTAAATTTGCTGCTCAGTGTTTCTCTAAATTCAAAAAATTTTGTCTTTCCTAAATTCTGTTGCACTTTGCGGTCATACAAGCTCTTGTGCCGGTTCTGGGTTAATGTGAATAACAAATCAATTGTTCTTAATTCAAGTAGCAGTAAATGTAATCTTTTTGCGTATGAGTATCATTAACAAAATCTGTTTTTTGGCATATTGAAAGAAATTTTTATTCAATTTTTTCTCGCCAACATTTCTCAACATATTTAACTTAAATTTGTAATCATCGCCAAGCGTAATGTCAACATAAAAAGTTACCATACTTTTTGTTATTCAATTACTAATATAAAGCATTGTTTAGGTATCACTGCATGAGTCATTACTCAAGTTATAATGTCTTGATAAACATTCGGTGATGAAAGTGAAGTATAATAAAGGTTCGCCAGGTTAGCATCAGGGATAGAAAATATCAGTTATTCAAAGTCAGTGGTGTTTCTATGTAGAATGTTTCACATTGAGATGTATGCCAAGCAGATACACAGCTACAGAGCCAAATTATTGATCACACAAATTTATGTTAAAATGATTATTTCTTGAACAACAAGTTATCTGATTTAGTGCGGTAGAAAAATTTAAGAATCCGAACTCTACACATGTTTTATTATGGGAGGAAAAAATTAAATGTGCATGCCTAAAGCATTAAAAAAAAATTTTGGTGTTTTGAGGTCTGCATATTCTCAATTGTTACTTATTTTCATAAACATACATTCATTAAAATGGTATTTATATTATTAAAGAAAGTAAGAAAGCAAAATATGATAAAGTAATTTTATTTTCATCATATTTAAGAGATTTGATTTCATCATATTTGAGAGATTTGATAGATAGAAGCTTTCCTTTTGGAATTTCCCAGTATAAAAATGCAAGAATATATATATATATAAATTAGGCAAAGAACATCAAGTTAAGAATATCCAATTAAAATGCCTAAGAATTTTACATCAGAATTGAATTACAAAAGTTCAGTAACCATTATAAAGTGATTGGTGTTGCTTTGAAAATAGTACCACTGTCCAGTATCAAAACTTCCAGTTTTCTTATAAAAATCTTCCAATTTTTAAGATATCAGGGTCAGCAGATATATCTCAGAAAATTCTCCTCAAAGACGTCTCTCTCCTTTGGCAAATAGCCCTCTTATCCTTTGCTGTAGTTAAATAAACCAAACCACTTACTTTTTTTGTAATGCTATTGCTGATTGATTACTTTTCTTTTAACTGTGATATTCCGCAAAAAAAGTAGGCGGAAAATGTGCTTTTCTCATGTCAAGAAGTTAAGGTGTTGTATGTAACTGGCAGTAGTCACGGAAGCTAAGAAGGTCAGTATTATTGGGAAAACCTGCACAGTTAGAAAAGAATTGGAATTTAATGAAGGTATGTGAAACTTGGCTATGCTTTAAAAAAAAAAAAAGAAAGAGAGAGAACTGCTCATTTGTGGTACATTGTTGTCATTTCCTGTTATGCAGATTTAATATCAACAGCCTTTAGTGACTATCATATGTACATCATAGCACATAACTAAAATTTAGAAAAGGGCAGATCATATTCTTGTGATGAATAAATCCAAGTTTGCAAAACATTGCCGATAGTGGGCTTTTTACCAGATATGTTAATCCAAAGTAGAAAATGCTTAATATTAGGCATTTAATGTTAGCAGCATGAAAAACAGACAGTTGGCTTAATATTCCAAATTATGTAGAGAAAAAATCAAACTGAGCTTATATTTGTTAAAAGAAATTGATTTAAATTGTGCTCTCCCCTTAGTCTCATAATTTGTAGTTCAAATTAAGTATGTCAGAATTATCAGGTGTTAATTGATCATTATGTGGAGTGTCATTGTTCATTAATATGAGCAGGTACATTCATTTTTTGTTCTTGTGGGAAGGAAATGGAATTTTTTAAATGTACTTTCAAACTTAGTAAGAAAAAAGGAAAAATTAATAGCATAAACTGTATTGTAATGTACTTAAAAATCATTTTTTTAAATAAGTTTATATACAGTTATACTTTAATTACTTTGAACAAATCTCCCACACTATGCTTTTTACGTTTCTTGAATGTATATTATTTGCTATATCAGTAATGTAGAAAACTTACAAGGAATATAATGCAAATGCGCAGTTAATACATTTAAAATTAATCAAAGTAGTAATTATTTTCATGTACAATTAACTATGCTCTTGCCCTCAACAGAGTTAGTATTAAGCCCATATAATCAGATAAATTTTTGCTTACAAATAGTGTATACTATTCTGAGCATTTTTATAATGCAGATATTTTTCTAGTTGTTTTCTATTATATTACTATATATTTTATTTCATTATATTAACTATAACATGCATGTTTTCTATTAACATACATTACTACATAATTTTTTATTGCTAAATGGAATGACTATAATCTAATGGTAACCAGTTGTTTAAATTTTCCTTCTTACGTTAATATATATATATATATATATATT
>KK119551.1:288030-321153 GCA_000611955.2 Stegodyphus mimosarum
AGTGAATCACCTCCTGCTCCTAATACACAATCTAGCAATAATAGTTCAGTTACAGCAGGAAGTGACAGTAAGTAAATCCAAATTACAAGTAGTTATAACTGGTAAATCTCTTCATATCAGGTTCATGCTGATCAAAAATTTAATATCTTATGATTAGAACCAATGTATACTGTGGACCATAGGTTCTCAACTTTATTTTGCCCACCGCCAGACATTGAGAATTCCCCCCCCCCCACCTGAAGCCGTTCATTTTTTTTACTTGTGAATGTGAAACAGCTATTGCCACAATTATATTTAAGTGTGTAATATTATGGACTATAGTCGTAAGATAGGATATGACCCAATCCTTATTCTGAGTTTAAAGACTCAGTGAGAACAATTAAAATGCATACTTAATTATATAAAAGTATTTGTATTAGCATTCAAAAGACATTGAATTTATTACTTATCTAATGAGAAGGTTGAATTTGATGTGTTTTAAGGAGTTTTTTAATATCAAGCTCTATTTTACTTAAAAACAGGCATAAGTTGCTGCGTTCAGTAACATGGAGCCGATTTCTCTTTTTAGTTAACAGTGTCGCTACAGCACTAAATCAATGTTCAGCTAAATAGGAAGATGGGAATGCTATCAGAAATCATTGAACAATCGACCATAACCCAGGATATAGATGCAAAATCGGTTTCTGCAGCCGAAATTCTTCATAGCCGTTGTCGAATGTAATTTTTAATTCTTCATTTGTCGTCAGTTCTGTTAGTTCTTGTGACTGTGATGATCTTGCTGTGTTGACACTTGAGAAAGGATACAAAACGTATAATATGTCCATGTTTAGAATGTCCTGGAATCATTCCTTAAAATCACTGTGGAGGTTTTCTAAGTGATGACAGTAAACAAGCAAGTTGTTGTGCTTGAATAATGCTGCTGATAAATTTGGGAAGTTATTGAATTCGTATCTGCCAATATTTCTTTCGTATAATAGCAGTTTTGACATGAAAGCAGCAATGCTATTTTTTGTCTTAATCAAGCTTAAGTCGTTGCCTTGAAGTTGGAGATTGACATCATTAAACAATTTATACAGGCCTGTCAACTGATATTTATTGTCAACAATATTCGTTCTTTGATGAGAAGAGGATGTCGCATAGTTCCATGTCTTTGTTTCCTAGGAACCCTATCACATTGTAAAATCGAGTCAAACAAGTGCCTTTTGATAGCCAGTGCACATCTGTGTGCAGCAGCAGCAGTCGGTTGAAATCTTCATCATTGGCAGTGCAAAGCTGACTAAATAATCTGTCATTCAACGAGTTACTTCTGATTTTATTAACTGCTCTGGTAACATATTGCAGTAATGTAGGGAGACTTTCGCTGAGATTTTTCGCAGTCCATGCTGGCGATGAATAATGTAGTGTACAGCAAGCAATGTAACTTTATTTTTTAAGCATGCTATGAAGCCTTTGTGACACCCTGTCCATAGCAACTGACAAAATATTATTAAAAGGAATTTCTTTCTCGTCACAAAACTTTTCCAGTATATTGAATATGGATTCTCCTTTTATATCTGTTTTCAAATTTGTAGCAAACAATAGTTCTTGACATATTTTTTCAGCTTTGATAAACCTCACATATGACAATGCTTCATTTGTTAGTAAAGTCGACTCGTCCAGCTGAATTGAAAATTGACAAGTCTGCAGATGATTGCACGATGATTCTTCAATGTTCTCAGCCATTTCATCAATACAGAACTATTGCTCAAGGATATTTTTTGGATAATATCTGTAGCTGATTCATAGAGCACGGTGGTTATCACTTCTTACTGCTTGTAAAATTAAATTTTCTCCAATAGTATGTGGTTTGCCTGTTTTAGCAATCAACAATGAGATATTGTACGAAGCTCAAAGTCCGTCATCGTCTTGCTTAGAAGCTGATGAAAAAAGTTTTGATATGGTTGGCTGAATTTCATACTTCTTTTTCATATCTTGAAAATAGGTCACATCTTTGTCTTTTTTATGTGGGTGTATTTTATTAAAATGATCTTAAAGCTTAGAAGGCTTCATTGCTTCATTTGAAAATGTTTTTTGACAAATAAGGCACATGGGCGATGATGGAGTCGTTGGATTTTCAATAAATCCATATTTAATATAATCCACACTATGCTGTCTTCTTCTTCCCCACCTCCCCTTTTTATTTATTTTGCTTTCGACAGGGTTTTTACTTTACAGATATGTGAGTACAGTAGAAGTCCATTAGTCCGGCATCCAACAGTCCGGAATGCCCGATAGTCCGGCATCGCTCCGGAAAATTGTAAAAATTTTGGTTTTCTCCAAAAGTGTGTCTTTAAAGCGTTTTCGGGGTAGTTCGAGATCATCCGGAAGCGCTCGGTATTGTTCGGAAACAATTAGCGGCCGGCTAGTCTCAGCTGTCACAACAAATTCAGGTGCAGTGCAGCTCCGTTAATCAATCACGAAGCGTCTTCGCCTTTTTTTTGTGCGTTGTTGTTTTGTGTCCTTTCACATCGCAGTAAACGTAACTTTTGAAACTGTTTATAAAAAAAGTGATTTTCGTTCTAACTGTACAGTGACCATGTTTTCAAAACCTAAGCCTTCGAGTTCAAAAGGAGAGAAACGAAAACACGTAACACTGACTCTCAATCAGAAACTAGAAATCATCAAACGGCTAGAAAAAGGCGAGAATAGAAATGTTTTAATGAATGAGTTTAATATTGGCTCATCAACTATTTATGACATTAAAAAACAAAAAGATGAACTAATGAAGTTTGCTTCTCAATCGGTAACAACTGAAAAATTGGCTTCTAGAAAAACATTAAAAAAACCAAAACTGGAACAGCTAGATAGTGTATTGTTCAAATGGTTTAGTGCAGTACGTTCTGAAGGAAAGCCGGTAACAGGGCCAATGATTGTTGAAAAGGCAAAGAAATTCGGCCAAGATTTAGGAGTTGCTGAAAGTGAATGTAATTATTCTGATGGTTGGCTCAGAAACTTTAAGTTTCGGCATGGAATTCGAAGACTTGATGTAACTGGAGAAACCCTTTCAGCAAACCAAAACTCTGCAGAAAAATACAAAGACGAGTTTGAGAAAATCGTGGCTGATAATGATTTAACACCTGAACAGATTTACAATGCTGATGAAACAGGGCTATTGTGGCGATGTTTACCAACATCTACACTAGCTGGGGGAGGAGAAAAAGCAGCCAAGGGTTTTAAAAAAAACAAAGACAGATTAACCGTTTTGCTATGTGCTAATGCGTCTGGAAACCACCGAGTGACCCCTTTTGTGATAGGTAAATCTGCAAAACCCAGGGCTTTTAAGAATGTTACACACTTGCCTGTCCAATACGATGCTCAATCAAATGCGTGGATAACTGCCGCCCTCTTTAAAGACTGGTTTTTTCACCACTTTGTGCCTGAGGTCAAGGAATCATTCAAAAGCCTTGGTCTACCAGAAGATACTAAAGCCATCCTTCTTTTGGACAATTGCAAAGCCCATCCGCCAGTAGATGAGTTAGTTTCTGGAAATATTGTTGCTACTCTGCTCCCACCTAACGTAACATCTTTGATTCAACCCATGGACCAAGGGGTTATTCAAAATTTTAAATGCTTTTATAGAAGGTCTTTTATTCAAGGCCTGTTAAATGCCGACTGTGACGTGACTGATTTTCAAAAAAAGTTTACAGTAAAAGATGCCGTCTATGCTATTGCACAGTCTTGGAACCAGGTAAAAAATACAACACTCCAAAAATGCTGGAGAAAACTTTGGCCAGCTGCAAACCCTGCATCTGACCTAACTCTACAGACTGATGAGGAAGAAAACCATCAAGACGCTCTGACCAAAGTTTTGGATGTCGTTAGAAGTACTGACAATCCCTTGAAAAACCTGCCTGAAGATGAGGTAGAGGAGTGGCTTTTAATCGACGAGAATGAGCCTGTTGAACAAGAACTAACCGATGAGGACATTATCAACATTGTAGTAAACCCTCAGCCTACTCAAAATCTTGAAGAAAATGACTCAGATGCCGAAACGGAAGAAAAGGAAAAAATCAGCTGGGCAGAAGCTGCAGAATCACTAAATAAGTTTATCTCTTTTGCTGAGGCTAGTACTAGCTACAGTGCTTCAGAAATTATTGATTTCCATATCATTAGAAATAAATTTTATACTAAACGCCAAAAGTCAAGAAAACAAAAAGACATTCGTGACTTTTTTAAATCTAAGTGAAATATGTTTTACAGTACGTGTACATACATTATATGAAATGTAAAATAAACTTTGTTGTATGTATTTGCATACTGTATTTTTAGTTTAATTATTAACCTAATTGTTCTTATAATTACCGCCCGATAGACCGGAATTTTCGGTAGTCCGGCACCGAGCCGGTCCCGAACGTGCCGGATTATCGGACTTCTACTGTAGTAGTGAATGTTAGACATATTCAAGTTAAGGGTTATTTATTATATATTTTCTGTGACGAGAAACGGGACATTCAGAGCACGTTGACAATTGTCACAAGCTGGTAAACAAACTATGTTCCAAAAGATGGTGTTTATCAGTTAACTATTTCCATTACCCAAAAATATGTGACAAACAGCACAAGTTCTCAATTAACTATTTCGTTTTCTCATGGGAAAAATCGGTGTTAAGCACCCTGTTGGAGATCTTCTCAGAGAGACACAAAAGTAAAACTTTAGCTAAAAGATGTACTGTGAATAGGGTGCAAACATTGCGTCCGCGGAAGTGAATGGTCTGCTTCGATTTTATTCAATGTTCTAACATAATTCATCTTTTGTGTAATCAAGAATTAATTTCTAAAGTTTTTATTAAAAATAAAAAAGACAACATGTCTGTTTATTCTCTCATCTCGGGGAAATTTGGCTACGTTACAATACTAGAGAGGTATCTCTCAACAGTGAAAAGATCAACTTTTAAAACCCTGTCATCAATTGCACACGATAATGAAAATAAAATGAACAATCATTGCCTTTATGTAGGTTGGAGACATATAACGCACATCGACAAGAGTAAGATAATCATGCAGTGACTCGTTTGTAACACTGGGCACAAAAGTAAAGCGCAGGGGCAGAGGTGATGCGGGAGCAGATTGCGGGTTAGAACAAGCACAGATAATAGTGTCAGTGCCTGCAGGATTGCAAAAATCATGTTATTTTACAAAAGTTGTTATAATTGAAGTGCTACAAGCTGCTTTTTTTTTTTTTTTTTTTTTTTTAACCTGTATTTATATTATGAGATGTTTCACATGAAATTAGATGATTTGAAAATTTTTAATTCAAATAAAAAATTTTAAATTTTCATATCATTCAAGTTAATGTAGATCTGATGCAATGGAAGTTCAATTTTCATCCACTTCCCAAACTACAGAAATGTGTGAATTTTCGCACATGTGATAAAAATAAGTAAAATACTTATAATAACAAAAATTAAACAATATTGGTGCTAGTTCTGTTTTCTTAACCCCCCCTCCAATACTTGTAAGCAAATAAAAAAGTAAAACTTTAAACAAAATATATTGGTTTATTTTTTAAAAGGCATAATTTTACATAAATCATTTATAAAATCTATCAGGGGCCATAAAATAACTTTCCCTATTTACTTAATTAGCTTTATTTATAAAGTTGGGTTATTAGGTTCATACATTTGTAAAGATACTAGTATGTATTCCAGATACAGTAACAAAATCATGATATAATTTATTCTCACTACTGCTGACTATAAAGGAACCCATCAGACACAATGGTAAATCAAG
The DNA here is from genome assembly GCA_000611955.2 of Stegodyphus mimosarum. Classification (NCBI taxonomy): domain Eukaryota; kingdom Metazoa; phylum Arthropoda; class Arachnida; order Araneae; family Eresidae; genus Stegodyphus; species Stegodyphus mimosarum. The sequence continues at coordinate 293,799 of KK119551.1, forward strand.
TATAACTCTTTGTTGTTACAAAAAAGTTATTTTTTGTACCCTTCTTTTGCTGCAACTTCCTCCAATGTCATTTCCATTTTTAGGGGATAAGAAAAGGGGGAAAACTGACCTTTAGTTGACTTTTTCTACCTCCTGGACTAAATTCCATACTTTTTTTTATATAATATATAGAGGGGTAGGAAAATTGAACTAGTGCCCCAGTATTAACCCCTTAACTGCTGCAGAAAACGCACAAGATTCACTTCCCAGTGCCAATGTTAAATACAAAGCAAATGATAGCATTTCGGAAGGGCGTATATATACGCCCTGGGCAGTTAACGCATCGGCTGAGCAAGGCGTATATATACGCCTGGGGCAGTTAAGGGGTTAAAGTTTACTTTAGTTAGTTCATGATTAGTATGTGTTTTTTTTTGGGAGGGGTACAATATTTTTACTTGTACAAAGTAAAAAGGCACACGAAAAATTTCAGGTATCATATTCCAACGAAAATATCCATTTGACCACTATCGAATACACTTTCACAATGTTTTTGTGTGACATCTGTACATAAGGACAGAATAAAGGACTCTTTTTCCCAAAAAAATTATCATACTGATTTAAAATGGATTCTGAAGAGACTTTTTCATGCCTGTGAATACATACGTGCATATGTATGTAGTAAAACAAGTAGCCTCAGAATGTTGAAATTTTGTATATTGGACTGCTATAACATGTAGATGTGCACCTCCTATTTTAGTTGCAATCGGCCACACCAAATGTGTTTAAATATATGTATATATATATCCACTCTGATTCGGCTCATTGAGCTCAGTCTCTTTATTCTTATGTGCTTGTAAATTGTACATTTTTTGCTTTAAAATGATTGAATTATGTTGTTCTTATCTTCCTGTTAAAGTTTTTATGCCTTTAGTTGACCTGCATCATATAGTTATAGAATTATCAGCAATTTAAAAGTTGTTTAAGTGCAGCTAAGCCGAATTTTTTTGCCATAGCAGACATATTTGTTTACATTTGAAACTTAGCAGAATAGTGAATTGGTTGACAATCTAGAGAAACTAAGCTTCGCAACAATAAAGTAACACCTTTTATTGTTGAGAATTATGCTTAATTGATTCTGGCATTATCATTTAAGTTATTAAATCAGTTTCTGTGCCTTCCAGTGTCTTTTTGGCAGAGTTGCTTGTCTGTAGAAACTGCAAATCCCCCCCACACACTGTATTTATCTTTCAGTTTTTAATATACATATTTTGAGTTTTTATATATTTTTGCCTTGTTGCGAAGTGAGAACTGAATTAATTGAATGAGAAATATATCTCTAATGAAATTTGAGGAAATAAGTTTAAATGAAAGGCAGGAAAAAATACATATAATTTAATATTCTGTACAAGGATGTCACGGTTGTATGTATCAGATTTTCCTAATTGGCTTACACCCCTCCGTGCCATCTCAATGCTCCTTAATTTTCTCTGGGTCATCCATCTACTGCCCCCCTAAAAGTCTCAATTGCTCACGTTGAGAAGCTTGGCTGTAGATAAATGGTACTATTTGCATTATTATAAAGGACTCTTTAATAAATTATTCTTTAGTATATCTGATATAGCTGATTAGTCTAATATAATGTAATACATTGCATTCCAGAAGTGATTGACTGGCTTTCCATAATTTAATAACTCATCCCAAAAAGATGTAACCAGTTTTAAACCATCATAAAGCTCTTGTTGCAAAAAACAGCTTGTTTCAGTTCAAATAACACTTAAATTTATTTAGTACAAGTACCATTTAAGTAGTTTCACTCCCTTTTTTTTAGTCCAAAGAATGTTAGCCCAGAAGGGCTATTAATTTCATTTCAGCATTTTGTATTGATTCACTGTAAACGGTGAGTCACTTTTTAAATTGTTGCCACCACATATTAGAACCCTGTATTATATTTAAAGAAATTAAATAATGAAGAATCTGCATAAGTGTATATATGTTTCTCATATTGTGATAAAACAGCTGTACCTGTAGCCATCAAATTTTGAATAACGTACTTCTCCACCTGAACATGGGCACTGGGATCCCAAATTTGGAATTTGTTTTATTATCTGTTTCATATTTTTTAAGCATTTATGAGTGTTTGATTAAGAAACTCAACGATTTCAAAGTGAGCACTCTACGCGCATAGACTCCAACTATTACGGATTCTCCGTAGTTTCTACGGAAATTCATCAAAAACTACGAGCTACGAAAATTATGGAAAAAACTACGGATTTTACAGAAACAAGAGCAGGAGAACCAGTATGCAAAACGGAACCAACTAATTCATCCGATGATTGGCTGAATACTCGTGTTATCATATATCACATGTTGAGTGCGTTTCTGGTTTTGAAGAATAGCCAATCGTAGATCAGTAACTCCAACTGTTAATGACTTGTCAATAGTTCCCCCCCCCCAAACATCTGTCTACTTTCTCTGTCTCCCAGGTTCCGCGCTGCTGCGTATTTAGACTGGATGCGGCTCCATTGGTTAGATTACGGCGAGAGCTTAGCGTGTGTGTTGTGAACTGTGATTCAGGTGGAAGTTTTTTGTTAATAATGCTACCTCGAACGAAGAATCAAAGCAGAAATTTAAAAATTCATATTCTTCAGAATTTCCATGCATTAAAGCATCCGAAATCTCTGTGAATCACGCACATTGCAGTGTATGCAACAAAGATTTCTCAGTTGCACATTGCGGTAAAGATGACTGTAAACGGCATGTTTTTTTCTCAGAAGCATATAGAACTTGGCACTGTAAAATCTAAAGAAATAACGAATTTCTTAATAAAAGATGATGAAACAGATCCTATAAAAGCCGAATGCTATTTGTTCGATTTTTAATTGAACATAATCTACCGCTTTCCGTTTCGGATCATTCCAAAGAGCTTTTCAAAGCAATGTTTCCCGATTCTGCCATAGCAAAAAAATTTATACGTAATTGATATATTCATATATAATTGATAAATTTCCACTAAGTGATCCATTTCTAAAACAGGCTGAAGTTGCTGACTTCAACTTGAGAACTGAAATTTCATTTTCATCTGTTCTTTACTTGATGAATACTTTTCTATCAATTATTGATGAAAAATGTCTTAATCAAGTGGAAATTGAATTTTTCATGTATCAAGTAGATGATTTGAAAGAAATTGTAGATTTGTGTATTGATATAGCATGAGGAGAAATTTCCAAATTCAGAAATATGAATGGGTGTATTAAATACAAAGTATTGCCTTCTGTAATGCTTGCTGTCTTAAAAAATCATTCAAATGCAACTTGCAAAAGAATTTTTTCTATTGTTAAAAAAAATCAGACGCAATTTCGACCAAATTTAGGTCTTAATTAAAACTCTTAAAGCAGTTTTGATTGAAAAAATAAATATGCAGCAAATGAAGAATTGTGTTATAAAAAAACATTCTCAAAATCAGAACTTAAGCATGCTACATATAAATCTTTGCATTTGTAAATTATGAGTATTTTTTTAATACTTATATGTATTATTCTTGGTTATTTAAATTTTATTTCCCTGTGGAAATCATATTCAGAATAAAGATATATGATTTATAGATTCTGATTTTTTCTATGATTAGTAGTGATTTGAAATACTTGCTTTTTTCATATATTAGTAGATTTAGTGATATACATGCTTGAGGAGTTAAATGAAAATTTCTAATTAAATGTGCATATAATTTACAAGGTGTTATGCAAGGCATATGCAGTTTTACATGGATATGGATTTTAAATGTAATAAAATTGATTACAATTAATTAAAAATTAATGAATAGTTAATTACAACATGCGTTACGCGCGCATTTTCAAAGTTGTAAAAATGTCGTTCGCGCGTTGACTACTGACAAGGTTTGCTGAAGGTTGGAGTCTATGTACGCGGGGAAACATTCTCTCCAGCATGTGACACTGTGTATCGGAAATTGTAAAGATACACTCTTTTAAATATTTTGTGATATTGCTGTTAAAATGAATTTTTGTGAAGTTGAGTGTGAAGAACTTTATGTTTAATAAATAAAGGTAACACACAAAACATTAAAAAAAAAACTCATTGGGTGTAATATTAAATCTGAAATCTGTCAGAATTTATTTGCTTGGATGTAATAGATACAGCAAGCCCTCTATGAATGTGGGGGGGGGGCACGCATCATTAATACATTGTGCATACGATAAAATCATGTTCTCCAAAGTTAACTTTCTATGTTATGTATTAAAAAAATGTGTTAGGCATAATAAAGTTATGAAAGTAATTGTAATATAAACAAACCTAAGTAGCTTTGTAACTAAGAGGGAAAAACAAAGCAAATTTTATTTGAAAGGATTTTTAAATTATTTTATTAAAATGCTGCTGATTTTTTCTAAGCACAGTTTTTCAATGTCTTTCATTAGCTTCATTTGGGTCAGTCTTCAAAGCAAATTCAGTTGCTTTTCTAACAATTCTGTAAATGAAAGGTACTCTATCTTCTTTATTATCACTGTTTTCACTATCCTCTGGTGTTGTAAGATCATCCAGCTCTTTATTCGTCATTTTTCGATTAATTCTTTGACCTCTCCTTCTTCCATATCTGAAAATACTTCACCTTCAATTTGTTTTATATTTACCATTTCTTTAGCTTCATTTTCAATCAAAGGAAACCTTTTAAATTTTTTAATAAATTATGGTCGGAACTTGTGCCAGCAAACATTTAGTGTTGATGAATGTATGTTGAACTGTGTATAAATGAAATTCTAACATTGGGGCAAATTAAATGGAAACAAGATATCACATAAAACGTGAAATTACATTCCCCCAACCCATTTTCATCAAGGATTTACATCAGTTAGCTTTAGCTGATACTTATTTTTATGAATAACTATGTAATTTGGCATGTCTTCATTTATATTTGTCAATGTATATTGGTGATTGAGGGATGCCCTTCTAAAAGATTAATATTATTTAGAATATTCATTTATTTTCTGTAAAATTTTCAGGTGAACCTCTATCATTCTTGAGGAATCAGCCTCAGTTTCAACAAATGAGGCAAGTGATACAGCAGAATCCTCAGTTATTAAATGCAGTTTTGCAGCAAATAGGACAAAATAATCCTCAATTACTTCAGCTTATATCTCAGAATCAAGAGGCATTTGTTAGGATGTTGAATGAACCTGCAATATCCAGTCAGGGAAGTAATGCCTCACCTGCAACTGGTGGTGGTGCTGCTACAGGAGGTGCTGGTAGTTTTCCTTTGGAATCTTCCTTAAGTCAAGCAACATCTCAGGTTTCACCTCAAGACAGAGAAGCCATTGAAAGAGTATGTATTTTCCTTCATTTTTAATAGAATTTTAAATTTTACAATCATACCTTTTAAATTATTAAGTTACCTACGTATAATTTTCATTTCTTCTACATTTTCTTGAATGCAAGTGACTTCTACATATTTTCTTATACCCATTTATTTATTCAATTTAGTATGTGTTGATTATGAACTAATCTATATTATGAGAGGACTCATTTCTAAAAGCATAAGTCTTGTAACTAAATGCCTAACATTCATATAGAGAGCATTGTTACTAAAACCTCTGTTTGGGCTTTCTAAATAGCTTTCTTACTTTATCAAATTTCCAATCAACTGTTGATGTAGGAAAATTGTAAGGAAACTTGGAGATTATTATTTTCTTACAAGAAAAATTGGTTCAAAATATTTAAAATTTAGGATGCATGTGTATATAAACAGAGGGTGTTCACACATTTTTGTAATGATTTTGCAAAGATTTATATATAAACAAACCTTAAAATTTTATTCTGTAATATGTTCAATCTGATAGCCTTTTTATTGGACTATCATATTACGTCATGATTTCCGATTAAAGATTGTATAGCTTCTGCAAGGTCTTCTTTGTTAGAGAACAGTAGATCCGATTTGATAAACTTCAGAGCTGAGAATAGTTTTTCCACACTAACTTCAGTAGGAGGAAGAACTGTTACTGTTAGGGCTACTTCTTTTAACTTTTCAAGATCGATTTGTATAAGTTCTAAAAGAGGTGTCTTGCAAGAACGATCATATTTCTCTTAATTCTTCAAAGGTTGTGTAGAAATCTTGTTTGTATTTTTTCATTCTTGTATCTAAAGTCTCTTGGTTCTTTATATTCATTCACTTTGCCTTTGCCTTTTCAATATTACCAAAATATTTCTCAAAATTTAATTCATCAGTAGAAGAGGATGATAGAGACTCACTTGCAATGTCTGCAGTCTGTCTTGATTTTAATACTCCAATTGTTCTGAGAATAATTTCATTGTTAGTGAAATTTCATAGATGGCTTTCTTTGCCTTTTTAATTTGTTTATCATCCAACAAAATTTGATAAGTCCCTAAATGATTAGGGAATAAAAGTTATTGGCTTGTTTAGTTTGAGTTGCTCTCCAAATTCTATCCTTCAAATAAGGGTTTTACATTCTCAGGTCTTTTGCAAGACGATGGATATTCTTAATACATGCTATTGAATCTTTGGATTGCTACAGTGCATATCTTAAAGGGGAGGTGATGGTGTTTTCATTGCTTGTTGAATGAAACCAATAGATAACATAATTAACATCAGTTTTCATCTTTTCCATAAGAACAAATCTCTCTGTTTGTCGAAATTCTGTTTCTGTGTGAAGAATTCATTCAAATTCGAAGAAGCTATCTTCCAATATTGGATAAATTCGTCGGGACAAAAACCAGTGAGAATTTGTTGGACACTTTTGATAGACTGAAAATTAGCAGTTTTAATTACTGTGCAAAATAATCATTGTAATTAAATCTCTATGTGATTTACATGTTTTTATGGGAAATCCATTTTTCATGTTGAATTGAATGTAATGAGCCAAACATGTAGTCCCTTGAAGTTAGTTACAGCTTAGTTTGACTGTATGTATATATTAATGCTGTGCACTACCCAATACTGTAAGGATTAAAAGCAATAATACATATACTTAAAATCACCCTAATTTTCTGGAAGTTTTATCATCTGATTAATGATATGTCAAATCACTGTAAAAGAACTGTGTTTCGAATCACAGTAAAAATAAAAATTAATCATAAATATCTTGAGGGAAAAAAAATCTGTAAATTTTAAACAGCTAACACTTGCTGCATTGTAAAATAAAAATCTGCTGTATGTTAATAACGGCAACATGAACTAATGGGCATAGCCAAAATTAGGCAAAATATATTTAGTTAGTAACTATAAATAAGTGTATGGATTTTAATTTCTCAGTTGAAGCAAAGCACATAACAGCTGTATGTCTAAGGGATGGGAAGATTTTATTAAAGAAAACTGCTTTTTTTATATATTATGTGGGAGATGTATCACAATTTTGTTTTTGTTTATCTGATTCTGGTGAAGCACACTTGGACTGTCTGCATAAGAAAGAATGCCTTGTAAAGGACTTTCTTAAGGAAACTGGCACATGAAAACATTCATTCAGCCAGGGTTAAAGAGAAGGGCTAGGTCATTTCTTTGTGTGACTCCTTATAGGGAGACTTAACAGAAAGTAATCTGACTTTGCATGTTCCATTCTTCTAGTTTGCTAGTTCCATTTCTGTGAAGCAATATTCTAGCAATGTGGATATCCCAAATTAATTTTAATCACATGTATTGTTTTCTAGTAAAGCAGTGTCAAAGTCAACTGGTGGCCCTTGAAGTATTTTATGTTGCCTACGAATATATTTCCCTTAAATTAATTAGCATTGTTATGACAAGAATTTGAAGTAAATGTTTAAGATTTTAATGGTTTGAAGTCCGGTTTTATGTTATTTCCATTACCAAACAACAAGTATTATTACAGTAAATCTAGAAGTGGGTTTAAATAATTTACACTGTGTTATAAATCTTTTTCAAAGATTTGAAGATATAAATTTGATTAACTTTTATTATCACTGGTCAAAAGATAAATATCTTCAATTACAAATTTTTAGAAAAAGAATTTTTGATTACATTTCCATGAGAACAGGTGTCCCCCCCCCCCGTAACTGAAAATTAATGACGCTACAAAAAGAACCAGACTGCCGATGAGTATTTACAATTTGTGATCATATTTTCTCATGATTTCCCTTCAAGATTATAAACTTCATCAAAATTGAAACCTTGTGAAGTTGATAGGTTAGTAAAAACAAAGATGTGTGCAATAATTTACATTCCCCCCTGTTTGGATCATAGAAAAATAAATAAAAGAGAGTAAGATTTTAATAATAAATAAAAGAAAGGGTAGGTTGTCATTATTTATTTTCAAGTTTTGTCTCTCTTGAAGAGCTTTTGTACATTTATTCTTATTTTAAATCAAAAGTAAGTTACTTCATAGTTCGTTGTATTACAGTTAGTTGAATAAATGCCAATCTGAAAATTTTAATATTTAGCTGTCTGTTTAATTCCAAATTGTGACCAACAGAAATTTCAAGCAAAATATAAGTATAAATAAGATATTCTTCTCTGGGCTATTTTTATTCGTATGTTTTGACAAATATATAGTAAAAAGTTTTTAATTTAACAAATTCTTTTTTTGTTAAAAAAAATCCTGGAGGATGTTATTGCTGCTGCTCATCAGCTACTTTCAAATTGTGCATTGGGTCATGTGCAATGCAAGTTTGAGACCACTGTTGTAAAGTATCGTTTATGTAATATGTCTCCTTGCATTGTAGAAAAGTGCCATAAATTTCATGGAAATGAGAAAGATAGGAATATTGTCTTTCATATTTTTCCAAAGGATAATTTGCTTTTGCTGGAAAAAAAAAAAACCATGTATCAAAGACAGGGATTCTATTAATATGAAGAATGTAAGAATTTGAAGCAATGCAATGCAGTAATTGTGAAGATGACATGAAAAACTACTAGTTTGCATTGCCACAATATAAACTGTTAAAATCTAATAGTGCCAAGAAAAGAAAAATAATGCAGTGGGCTTTTAAAAGACTACACAAATTAAGTCTGAAAAAAATTCATTTTGAGTTCTATTATGAAAATGATGATAGGAAATGATTTTAAAATAGAACTCGCAAATGACGATGTAAATATTGCTGAATGCCCTGACTGTAAAAATAAACAAGAATGCATTGATAATTAGTAAGAAACAAAGCTAGCTCAGCATTTTACATAATAGTTAGTTATAAGTTATAATCGTTTAGTTATAATGTAATATAATTATAATCGTATAAAACGTCAAATTAATTTCACATAAAAGAAAGATTAAGTAATTCTTTTTAGATACTTTGAATATGTTGTTTTGTCAAGCTTAAGACAACAATCTTCTATTTATTTAAGTGTAAGTTTTTGTATAAATTTGAATATAAGTTAGACAACTATTTTTAAAATATCTGTTGTTATATCCAATCAGAAGTGAAACACACCAATGTAAAATTTATCATGCAGTAGTTTATTAAATCTAACCTAAATTGCAAGATTTATTCAGTTCTGTTTATGCAAGTTCTGGTGTTTTCAAGTTAATTTTCTTCAACATGTGATGTATAACTGCTACTGTATTCGGTTGTGTGGAAAGTCATGGTGCATTTTTTCTTTGTTCTTCAAAGTTCCTTTATATATATATATAAATTGGTCAATTATTGCCCATTTAGTTTGATAACTTTTTGCTTTCTTTTAATGAGCTTCGGAATTCCTTATTCGCAAAAGAACCAGCTTTTATCAGCAAGTAGCTGCACGAGATGCTGATTTATGACCAAATCTGAATTTAATGTTAAACCATGAAAGAAATTTTGAAGAAACAATTCAGAATCCAATAATTTTTGTAAGGTTATCAAACTTGTGTGTGGTCTTCTGTTTGGGGGATGGAATGCAGTTCCTATTTGATTAATGAGCTCTGGAAGTTTCTGGAAGATAAAATTGTTGAAATTGTCCAATTGGCAACAGTTATATGCTCGAAATCTTTTGTTGAGTGTTTGGTAAGAGCTTGGAAACAAGACTCAGAGTTGCCACACTACCTGGAAAACCGGAAAAATTCAGGGAATTCGAAAATTGAGGGAAAAGTCAGGAAATTTAAATATTTTAGTCAAAATCTGGAAAAGTCAGATAATTTCATACAGCATCCCCTCTTCTCCCAAAAAACGCGAGTTTTGCTCGTCGTAAGCAATCACTTTCTTGGCGCACGTGAGCATCACTCTAACAGCTGGCACAGAGCCAATTTTCTCCAATCAGATTGTCTTTCGGAAGGCAAAGCAAGCTTCCAGCAACTTTTTTTGGTTTACAGTAACTTTGAGAATCGAGAGGTGTGCATGTGCAGTTCATGTTGAACTAAAGAAAATACGTATTCTTGTATAAAGCAAGATCGTTTAATCCTAGTATGGTATTATGGATGTTAGAATAACCTCCATGTATCCTATTCTGACCTCCATGTATGGTACACACCGAATTTGGCGACATTATGATGAGCAGTAAACGGGTCATTTTGGTGTTGGTGGTAATTTTCAAAATCGTGCCAAGGCTGTAGTGTATACTAGGTTTAACCACAAAATCTTTTAAACACTTTTTTTTTCCCTTTTTAATAAATGCCTTAATTGTCATTTTGCAGTTAAAAAAAAAGTAATCTTTCATCTAGGCTAACCATTTAATATAATTATATTCGCCAAAATATCGTTGATTATTGTAATTCAGTTTTTAGTTATTTTAATGTTATTCATATCATTTAATGTTGCTTCTTCCCTTGAAATTTATTTACTATTAGTAAATCATACTTTCAAATTTCAGGAAATTTTCTCTGGCATAATAATCCTGAAACTAATTCTAGCTGTATGATGACATAACATCGTGAAATTTAATGCACATATTTTTTGCTAATGTGTGCTGCTAAATAAATATAAAATATCTAAATTTATTTAAAATTATCATTAAGTAGATTTGTTTCGTTTACCTGCAAAATGTCTGCAAAAAAAGACATTTTTAAATCCACATTGGGCAGATTCTAATCTCGATCTTCAGTGGAGAAAACAAGTCCTATTAGAGTTATAATAGGAATTCTTGGGGATTATGTATTATATATATATAATGAAAGTAATTAAAATTATAATTTATATATATATGTCATATGTAATTCGTAAATTTTTGTGTTTTCAAGTGGTACCATAAGTTAATTTACCTCTTAGCACAGCCAAAGTGCATTGTGCAGATAGACTGGAATTTTTTTAAAACATACCTGGAAAAGTGAGGGAATTTCATTCTCCTATTTGAGTGGCAGCCCTGAAGACTACACACAAGTGTGATCATAAAAATTATTGGAGTTTGGATGAAAAGTGTTAACACACATATCATACCCATCTGATCTTGGGCCCTCAGACTTGTTTAGTTCTCTTCAAGATTTCTTTTGTGGTGTAGCAATCAGTTCAGATGAGGCTCTAAATTAGCACCTTGTCCAACTTTTGGCTGATAAAGCTAGGTTCTTTTGTGAATGAGGAATTATGAAGGTCCTTAAAAGAAAGCAAATGGACAAAGATGGAAAATATACTATTTACTGATCATTGTTCTTTAGATAAGTAAAAGACCTTTGAAGAACATAGAAAAAATGCATCATGACTGTTCAAACAACCCAATATTAAAATAGCTATTTGAATTTTTGCAGTGAAATTGATGTGCTGATTTCTACATCCAAAAATGGCATTAAAAGCATTTAACCTTGTTTTTAGTTTCATAATAAATTGAATGTTTAGTTTTTGGATTTTGATTGCTAATTTTTATTGTTTTTCTTCCAGTTAAAAGCATTGGGATTCCCTGAGTATTTGGTCATTCAAGCATATTTTGCCTGTGACAAAAATGAGAACCTTGCTGCTAATTTTCTTTTATCTCAAAATCTTGATGATTGATTAAGTCATACTTAATGTATATCAGAATGCAGATGCAAAGAGAACTTGTTTTTTACCTTTGCTCATTTCCAAGATGATCTACATAGTAGGCACTATCAGAAGTGATAACTCAAATATAAAGCAAATATACTTCTCTAAAATGAACTTGAATTGAATAATGCCATTAACCAGCCATTGTCCATTTAATTAAATGCATATGTACATACATTTTTTTTCTGTTGTGCATGTTATAATATTTTTGAAAGTACTTTCAAGAAATTCCTTTTCAAAAAATTTTCCCACTTGAGATTTTTCTGTTTTGTGTTTTGCAAGCTGAGATTTTTTTTATTGAGTTCATATACTTCCAGGCTTGCTTGTTGCAATAAATTCATTTTAAAGAAAAAAAAATTGGGGTTGTATTTTTTTATTATTATTATTATTATCTATGTTGATTGCTGTACATTTGGAGTATGTTTAACATGATGTTGTTGCTCAGATATAACATGTACCTTATTGAGAAAAGTTATAAAGTTTTAGTGTGTTTCTGTTTTGAACTTGTGAAATCAGAATTATTTGAAATAAAATCTTTAATATTCTCATGCAGCTGTGCCTCTATAATATATGTTAAATAAATGTATATGGATGCCATTACTAAACTTAATTTATCTCAGTTTAAATTTCCAAAGAGGTACAAGTGCTTTTAGCATATTTTATGATTATAGTTATTGTACTATGTAAAGCAGAATCTGTGTACAACTTTGGGCCAAAGCATTCGGCAAGAATGTTTATTACATAACAATTAATTTATTTTTAAATTATTAAAAAATAAAAGCATATAAACAGCTTTTAATTCATTACTATAGTTTTCTTTTAAAAAAATTATTTACTATTGAGCCACTTTGTTTCAGTGGAAGGTTGATTATTGTGTTGCACGTTAAATTTGAAAATTAAAATGGTTTGTACAAGAAATGCTAAAACATGAAGAACGTAATGTTCCGTAACAATATCAAATCTTATTCTTAAATAAGAAACGAAAATCTGAAGTTGAGATTCCTGAAAATGTAAACGCTCACAATATGCTTGCTGTACAGTATACTTTGAAACATAAGAAAACAGGTTCGTGCTTGATTGAGGGGAGGGGATTGATGAAAAAAGTAACATCAAAATGTGGTGATCTAATTGTTTTTCAAAAATCAGTAAGAAACATTCTCCTGGGCCTGCTGTACAGTTATCACAGGAAATTGGGTGCACAATGTTTGCTAAAAGTGAGTGAAGGATGGTTGTATCGTTTGATTTCAGAGTTGAAAGGTTACAAATCTAGATTGAAATTGTTACTCTTGGGGGGGGGTTATAATATTGATATAAAAGGGGCTTTATCACACAAACAGTTAACTGTTGAAGAATGGTCAAACAATGGTCCTTTCTAATGAATCAAACCTAGAATAAGTTCACTTTTAATCTTTTTGTACACTATTTTGTAATACAAGCATGGATTTCATCAAATTTTGGCAAGATAGTTCACCATGCCACAAATCAGAAACTTCGGTTTAGTGGCTTCTTCATAAAAGTGTGTTTGAAACTGGCTACTGCTGTCCTCACATTTTAACTAGACGGAGCAGTTATGGAGTTATTTAAAACAGAAGCTATGCCACTGCTCGTTAACACCGTAAGTTTTCCTCAGAAATGCTCTTGAACAAGTTTGGAATGGCATAAGTATTGACGAGTGTCGTAAACTATTGGCTAGTATGCTGAGCAGTGTTGTTGCTGTAATTAAAGCTAAAGGTGGAAGCACCAAATATTAAAATAGTGAATAAATGTTGCTTATATTCAGGGATAAAAAAAGTTTGTTTTTTTATTTATCTCAGAACAGTTTAGTAATGCTGCAGTATTGTATAGGGCCTGATACTTTTGACCTGTGCTATAGAAAACATGTTTACCAAGTAACCAAAAAAGTTTATGGGATTGTCATCACTCATCAAAAAGTTCACACAAAAATCTTAAAACAGCTATTTTATTCTTTGAAATAATCACCATTAGCTTCAGTTACATGTTCCCAATGAGACACAAGCTTATAAATGCTCTTTTTGAAAAAAATCCTTTTTCTTCAGTCCAAAAATTGTGATACGAAATTTATGATATTGTTATGTTTTCGGAACTGCTGTCCTGCAGGTGGCTAGCTATCCATTGCCAAAAAGCAGGTAATTTCTTGGGCGATGCCCAAGAAATCTGTGGCTGAGGCAGAACTTCCCAGCCCAGTGTTTTTGATCACCTTTTTTGTCACTTTTCCCATATGAAGTCTGACATTATTGTGGAGGAGGTGACTGCTCTTGATCCAGTGCTGCTGAAACTCTTTTCCGTTGCGATGAGCAGACTTCGGCTGTTATGGTTTTTTCTCTTTCTATTACATATTCGTAGTGGACTATGCATGTGCTGATCCACCAAACACACTGCTTAACCGTCTTTTAGTGAATGTCTTGTTTAGTGGCCAATGAGACTAAACCAGAAGTCAACCAGTTCCTGAAGTTTCCACTTCCAGTTATCATACATGATTCATTTTTTGTCACATGTCAAGATTTAGTCTAGGAACAGGGCTTTATCTAGGCACCACAGCAGTGACAAGCAGAAGTTCAACTATTGGAACCTGTTTGACATGCTTAATTTCCATGTGATCCCAAAGTTATTAAGATGTGCTCGAATAGTTTCTTCAGATACTCTGTATCTTTGTGCAAACTCCTGAGAGGTTTTATGAGGATTCTTCATGATTCCCTCCAACAGCTGGTTCTGTTGAGGTTGCCTTTAAGGTTTTTGTCTCTGGAAGAATATTGGCTGAACCACATTTGAGCAGTCCATTCACTCACTGATGTCTCTCCAAATGCTGAGTATATTCTTCTAGCGATCTTTGTGGCTTTGTTTCCTAATTTGTACTTGTAAAGCAAAATAGGCCTTAAAATTTCCCCTTTCCAAAAACATATTCTTTGCAAGGTTACTCTCTCTACAAAACCAATAGTGAAGCATGCTATGCATTGAAAACTCTCTACTGAATAAGGTTTGAAAGCAAAGTAAACATATGATGCCATTAGAATCAATTTGACCACACTAACGTGCCAAAAGTGTTCTTAAAAACTGCTCAAACTTTCTTTGTTATCTGGTGTTTAAAAACTAGTTTGCATGTTAATTGCTGTTAAAGCTGAGATTCCTTGTTAAGTAGCAGATGAGCTATATATTTTGATGTTTCTATTTTGACATTCGCTGGAGTAACAGAAGTTTTAATCATTAAGTATTAAAATCCTTGAACAAAGGCTATGTAAAATACGTTTATTAAATTAGAGCTTATAGAAAGTATTTTACTGTTAAACAATAGTTTAATTAACTGGGAAAAAATTTCTTCTGTCCTAATATTTTTTGGATAAGAAAAACAGGAGATAATAATGTATTCATTTGTAGTTGAAGTTTTTATTGCAGATAAAAAAAAATGCATTCAATTAAGACTGCAATTTTATGGTAAGAATCAATGTGTTCATAATTATTTTTTCTGTGGATAATTGGAGTTTTTCAAGTGATTGCTAGCCAAAATGACTACCCTTTTTTGCAAATGGTTTGATTTCCCCCCCCTCCATCTACACTAGCATTGTAGGAATCAGCTTAGTATAAGAAAACATGAACTGTATAATTGTCCTTAACACCAACTACAAAACTACTCAGAGTACCAAGGCTAAAAACTGAGTTGCAATTAATTCTCACCTAAGTAAAGTCTCCTTTTTATAAAATAGCCAATAGTGACAGGTCACTACCCTGATCTTTCCTAAGTACCATCGTATTTTTGGATGTGGTATAAAATGCAGAAGAAACATTAGCCCAAAGAGCTTTGAAATGTTTTCTAAAATCTCTTAGAAATTCATCTACTTAACAATAAATCTCCACACACACATACCTCCCAGGTTAACAAAGGAAATCTGTCCTGAAGGTAGTATTGACATCTTGTACTTCTTAAAGCTATTTTCATTATTCCTATATCTGTATTGTTGCATAAGTCTTTTTAAATAATCACTCCAGATGAACAGGAGAAACATGGCAATTTAGTGTAACTAATAATAAAGCATCAAAATAAATAGCTGTAACTAACTCAAGCAGAATACAGATAATGGGCAAAACCTCTTTAATGTGCAAGAAATATTGCAAATTCCTATTATCGCAGAGTGAGCAATAAAATGCGATTTTGTTAATTTTGAACTGCAGTTCCTTTTAAAATTAACTACTGCTAACAAGTCATTTTTATATGGTGTTGCATAGGTCTGTATTTTGCATTCTGATCGAGTTGTAGTTGTTGAATTCAGAATTGCAAGGTTAACAATTCTATGCAAAAAAATTAGCACTTCTGTACACTTTGTGTGGCTATCAAATTCAGTTGCACAAAAAGTATTAAAATTATAACCTAAATTCAAAAATTAAATGAAGCTAGATTTAAATATTTAAAGAAATTTACAACAGTGTACTCAGGATTTTGTGTATTACAGACTGAAGCACTTTTTGATGTTGATTTAAGGTTGTACAAATTGCATAAAGTGAATAAATGTATAGCCCAAATGCTTGCATAAAAGTTTATAGCAGTATAGATAGCTATGTAGAAATGTATTTGAAGATATTAAGAATATAAGACCTGTATGGTGAAGGATAAAGTCTTATTTTTTTGATGAATTTTTCATCTTAATAACATTGCTTCCACTTCTGTATATAAAGTATTTCAGTGAGGATGGTTACACTTGATCTTAAAATATCTCGCCGAGCTGGTGATGTTTTTGTTGCCAAACTTGGCAGTATTTTTGATTCAGTCTCTGTGTAACTATAATAGGTCTCATCCCTATATGTAACTGTATATGCCTTCCAGCAATTTCAATACTTGAAATTTCTCTGTGGCCAAAGGAAAAAACGAGAAAGCCAGCCAGGTCTCACTTTAGTTTGAAAGAATGAGAGAACTTGTGAGCTTCGTTGTTTAGATGTGTTTCACATTATGTTGTGTATAGTGGTGGGGCAAAGGCGGACATTTGTTCCTGGGCGCAGCACTCGGGGAGCATCAAATGGATGTTACGAAATTTTAGAATGTAAGATTTTCCATTCTTGCACATAGAAAGGGGCGCTAATTTTTCAGTTGTCCCAGAGCACTGAAAACCCTAGCTACGGCTCTGGTTGTGTTGAATGTTCTTAATAGTTTCAAGTGGTAACTGTGATTGTACTCTGTTATACTCATAAGTGTTATATGACTACATTTATGTAATGTTCCAGAACTGTTAAAGTATTTCTTTTGGGAAATAAATTTTATCAAGCTGTCATTGGTTCTGTAGTGTCCAATCCATTACGAACCTGTGCACATAACGATGCTATAAATGGTATCTGTTTGCTATGCTGGATGCCTCTGTTTCCTGAAGTAAACAATCCCATCTTTGAACTGTTATTCAGAGTTCTGAGGGATCCTGCTTCGGACATCTCTTGAGAATTATGTGTGGCAATTCGGTAAACTGCTTCATATCCTTGAATTCCAAATACTCCTGCACTGAGTTACCACTGGATTTGCATTTTCTGTTTAGCAAATTCCAGACCAAAAGTGCTGATGTAGGGCTGTTTAACTGTAAATCTCTGCCGATGGCATATCCGAAGCAGGTGTGATTGTAGTCTGGATATAGAGATTTACTTCCTCAAATCCAGAATTTGCAGTTTTTTTGAAATATAGACTCTGTAATCCGTATATCTGAATTTTTTTAAAATAGAAAATAAATATATTATTACTTGCATATGGTAATTACGTTCATAATCGATTGAATGCACGTAGAATCTATGAAAGCTTGATGGAATTTATTTCTCAAGAAACAATTTACAGCTGTAGAACTTTTCATGCAAAAGTACTTGTACACGACTCCAGAGTATGAGAAAACACAATCAAAAGACACCACTTTGTACAATTAGGAATGCTGAACACAAGGCCATGCAAAGAGCTTCAAATACGCAACCTCGCAGAGTGATCTCTCAATACTCTGAGCTAAAACTGATGCTGTCTCCTATCTTACATAGTGTTACCCCATCGGCCGAGAGATTTCCAGTGCCTTCGATTTCTAGAGCTGGCTAGAAGAGAAAAGTTACAACCTCTACAGGGATCAGACCAAAACAATCGCCATAGCAAGATAGGCGTTTCTTTAGCTGAATGTTAAATGACTTTACCCTGTAACTCTATTTTTTCGACAATTCCTCGAATTCTGTTACCTTCATGTTACACTATACAAGAGATGCTGCAATTTACATATAATTTCACTAAAATTATTAACATGTACACAAGATTTGTAACATTGCCCCCTTTCCAAGGACTGCACCACTTTTGGGCAGATAGCTCGCGAATGCTTTCCCATAATCAAAGTTTAAAAAAATCTGATGTGGACCCCACATGTCTTCCCTTTACGGCCTATTAAATTATCCACATTTTTTGCTGCATCTCATTTAAACTTGTTTCCTCCAATTTCATTAGAGATATATTTTTGATTCAATTAATTCAGTTCTTCCCTTGCGGCAAGGCAAAAATGCATGAGAACTCAAAACATCTTCACTAAAAACTGAAAACTATAGAAAAACAAAACAGTTTTGAAATTTTTTTTGCAATTCAAACAGGAGTTTCTACGAAAAAACAAGCAATTTGGCCAACGGTTAAGAAGGCAGGTGCACAAAACAGTTTACTTTCGGTCCCACTCAGCATAGAGACACTGAAGGTGCAGAAAGTGACTTAATTCTTCTTCTTGAAGCTTGGCTTCCCTTTGGCGCCTTGCGCTTCAACTCAAATGCAATATTATTTACGTATTCAACCGCGAGGACGCATTCCCTCCGTTTCGGGAAGAACGTCGGTCCAATAAGTCCTTACACTAATAAAACTTAGGATATACTTAAAAACAAAGTTACCCACAAAATTGTATCTCCAAGGTTTTTTATTACAGTGGTTCAAAAGATCAGCTAGGAGGTCAATATTGCCAAGTTTCATCTTTTTGAGAATAATGTTTCTAGCGTTATCGTACTTTCTGCAGCGAATGATTGCATGCTCTGTACTGTCAATTACGTAACATAAGTCACAGAATGGCGAATTCGCTCTACAATACCTGTACAGGATTTGGTTTGTATCCAGCAGTTGCAATTTTATTCTACTAATTACTACTTCCATTTTTCTATCAAAGCATAAACCTTTACTCCACTCTTTGTGAACATTACAATAACTGAATCTGCGGCCGGTATAGGAAGCCCGCCAGCAGTCGTCCTGCTCATCCTTAATAGCTTTTTCATTGAAACTACACGCATCTTCTGCTGAAAATTCCCCCGAGTTATTCATGTCTCTCCCTCTCGCAACTCTGTCCGCGTTTTCATTGAACCATATACCTTTATGGCCAGGGACCCAAACGATAGTAAGGTGATGGAAGGCCTTAATCTGTTCGAGGGAGTTAGATCTCCTATGAACGCTGCTCATGGCGCTGGCTACTGACTTACTGTCCGAAAGAATTGCAACCTTTTCTTCAGGATTCAGTTTTTCAAGAAGCTTACAAAGGGCTCAAGTCTCAGCAGAGAAGACTGAGCTTGTGTTATCCATGCACTGACTAACTATTACCGCAATACCAACTCCTGCGTGAGATTTGGAAGCATCTGTGGCGTAAACCTTAAATCCTTGATTCACATAATCATTAATAATGATACGGTAATATTGCTGTATCTCCACTTCTGAGAGATTTTTTGTTTTGGAACTCGTACTCATTTTGAAACAGTACTTAACATCTTCAGAGAAATCTTGCTGATTATTAAAACTAATACACTTGCTAAAATCTAGATAAAAAATTACTAAGCTCGTCTTTAGCGCACTGCCCGATAGTCTTACGTATCTTGTCCCACCTATACTTGCAACTTTGCAAGCAATTTTTCAAGCTATCTGCAGTAGGAGAGACTTCTGATAGAGGAATATTCTTTATTAAGAATTTAATAGCAGCGATTCATCTTCTCGTGTCTAATGTGAAAACCCCTGCTTCGACATATAACAACGAAAGAGGAGTGCTGATAGGCGCCCCGATGGCCAGTCTTAAGGCATGATTATATACAATTTCAAGTTTTTTCTTATTACGTTGAGAGGTAGACATGAGGAGAGAGCTACCATGTTCTATTCTTCCTCTTATTGTAGCATTTGCCATGTTAACCAGATCCACAATTCTAGCACCCCACCTAGGGCTCGCGATGAATTTAAATGCACTTAGCGCTCTTTCCAATTTTAGAACAGTTTTATTTACATGGACATTCCAACTCATTTTATTATCAAACCACATGCCCAAAATTTTAACATGATCTAGAGGAATAGTAACATCGTTAAGCTTCGGAAGCTTCTCTTCACTATTCTTTATCCCACCAAAAGTGATCGATTTGCTTTTCTCTGGAGAGATGTATAAGTTCCACTCCTTAGCTCATTTATGCGCTTTAAACAACGCTCGCTGCAAATTGCTGACTACCTTAGAGTGCGAGACATCTGAGCTGTAGAGGAAGATGTCGTCCGCATACACGTAGCAATCGACTTCAGTCGGCATAATCTCATAGATGTCATGCATGAAAATGGTTAAGAGAATTGGAGACAAAGTGCAGCCTTGCGGGACCCCGCTGGTAATCTCGTAGCTTGTTGAGAGTACCTTTCTCTACTTCACTCTGATGGTTCTCTGGTTTAAGAAATTAGCAATCCATAGGGTACTATTCCCTTTGATACCGAATTGCATGATTTTGTAGAGCAGGCCATCATGCCATACTGAGTCGAATGCAGCTTTGAGATCGAGGGCCACCAGCTGAACAATTTTTCTTTGCTTCCTGTGGGGCAGGATGCTGCTGAACAATTTATTAAGCAGGACTAGACAGCTCCTATTCGGAATAAGGCCCTAATGCATTTCTGAGAGTCTTTGCTGAATCCTCGGAAGTAGTCTGTTTAGAACCATCCTTTCCATCATCTTGGCTAGAATTTGTGTTAAAGAGATCGGTCTATAATTAGAAACCCTCGCACTGTCACCTCTGGGTATTAGAAAAAAAAAAGACAAGAGCTTCTTTCCAATTCTTAGGGATCAGACCCGAGGACCGTGAATTGTTGCAGGCCTCGAGAAGCACTTGCTTACAATCAGCCGCCAAAACTGTAATAGCAGATCTTGTGAGGTCATCTTCCCCCGGTGCAGAGTTGATGGCTTTGTCGAATTCTGAACCTGAGAAGGTATTATTAATACGGCTACTCTCTTTTTCACTAAAGTCCAGGGAAATGAATTTTCGAATAGTAAGTCGGGAATAATGCTTAGCGAACATTTCGCTCTGCTCTTCTGCAGACTAGGTGTGTTCGTCCCTGAACTTTAAGGTGTTGTTCGAAACCCGGATCTGTCTATTGTTATTTTGAATGTTTTTAACTATTCTAAATAAATTACCGTCCTTGCTGGTATGTCTACAAATTCTTTCCCAATACAGCCTTTTCTTGATTTTAATGACCCTCTTAAGATAAGCGTTCCATTTCTTGTAAGAAATCCAGCGACCTCTCGAAAGGTGAGCTTTAGCGAGTCTAAGGCATTTCCTTTTCTGGCCTAGTATAAAGCTGTATTCTGTGACCCACCAAGGGCTATTGCTGAGTTGAATCACTATCTTTGTAAGGTTCTTTCTTTTTGTGCTGCCCAAGGTACGGTTGATATTATCTAGGTATCTTTCGCCTGTGTGCAAACACCTGACCCTGTTACTGCTTTCCACAGTAAATTTCTTCCAATCGCAGTGTACCATTACTCTCTTACTGCCATCAGTTGAGACGTTATTATCACCTGCGGAACTAATTTTTACAGGGTAATGGTCGCTGCTAAAGGGATCAGAAAAAATTCCCATTTCCTACATATTGTCCAAAGAGCTCGGCTGAGCAGAAGGCGATGTCGATGCAGGGCTCACATGGGTAAGTCTCCCAGTATTTAAGATACAAAGGTTGTAATTGTTACACCACTTCAATAGCGCTCTATCTCCTGCCTCCTGCTCGAGCCCCAAGCGGGTTGGGACAGTTGAAGTTGCATAAGATTATAAGCTTGCCAGGCACCGTAGCCAGTACTTTATCCCACTCTTTCACACTGAACTGGCCATTAGATAGGTAGACATTAATAACTGAAAAATCAGATCCATGTGCTCGGAAATACACTCTCATAATTTCTCCACCCGCTATTTCATAGCTACTGTCTTGTACCAATAGGCTTGCCCACTCTTTCTGGATGGCTACCATCAGTCCACCTCCTTGGTGAGAGGTAATTCTGTCTTTTCGAAAAATAACTTTATCTGGCAAACAAAAATCGTCTAAGTTGGAATGCCAGGTCTCCTGGACAACTAAAATATCACAAAAAATTCTTTCCTGCTAATGATAAAATTTCTTTTGTTAGAGATACTTCTTGCATTCCATGAGCAAATCGTTATCCCCATCGAGCTGGATGAGGAAAACTAGAAAGGAGCAGAGAAAAAAAAGGACATTTAATGAAAAAATCACAGTTTCTAACCTTGGCCTGATTTTTTAGGTTTTGACAAGTCATGCTTGTTTTGAATGCAAGCTTCCCGTGTTAAGGACTCGGGTTTAGAATACGGCTTCTTGCCCTTGCTTCTAACTAATTTTAATTGCGTAATAGGCTCATCCAAGTGCAGTACACTATCGGGTTCAAGAGTTCTTTTCCCAATATGCTTGTTCCTAGTACATTCTGATATCTCGATCAACTTTATATCCAGCTTCTCTTGCAGCTTGTTAAACATGCTTTCATAATTTTGGTCCAATCCTGATAGATTCTTTCAAAATATTCAGCCTGCTGTTTTGATAAACTTTTAAAAGAACTCTGCAGAGCAGTAATAATTGGAGCCATGACTTTTAGGAAATCTTCCTTTGCAGGACTTGTCACCTGAGTTCCTGCCACCTTCTAATAAGAAGTTTTATTTGCCACCGCCTGCCTTGCTTCTACTAAAGATACATGATGGTCAGCACTAAATTTGAGAATTTTGCTTTCTTCAATGTATTTAGGGCAATCTTTCGAGGAAGCTTCTTGTGAATTACTGCACAACGCGCACTTGATTAGTGTACTCTGACACTGTTCTCTGATGTGATTTTCATTACACTTGCTACATTTGATTAACCCCCTGCGTGTGTATACGAGCCAGTTTCCCTTAGAAAGTCCTCTCCGAAGGCATCCCTGCCCTTAGGCAGACAGCCCTCGTGTGCTTTGCCATAATTTAATTGAATAACCTAACCCCCTGCAGCTTTTAATCCCGTGGACAAGTCTCACACATTGAGAACATAGCCTTGGGTTGTCATAAAAACCTCGTAATCCTATGTCTCGTCAACCATACCTTTACATGTTCTGGAATGTGGTGACCTGCAATCATGACAAGTACTCTTTCCGAGGGTTTCTTGTTGGTGCCTGAACTTTTAACCATAAATATTCTTAAATTTAGCACTTCAATATTGCTATTATGGTTCAGCTCATTAGCCAACTCCGAAAGCTCAACTTCTACTGGAACAGCCGATAGAAGATATTTGCTTGTCAGTTCTGTCATGGCAAGACACCTTAACGTTAAGTAATTCAGTTACATTTAACACTTGCCAAGCACATTCTGCCACTGAAGTACTTATTAAGAGCCTTCCATCCCTTATAATCTTAATAAAGTCGATATGTTTTACTAAGGACACTTTACTGGAAATTTCATCATTTAAAATTTTTGGATTATTTACTTCTCGATTACTTAAGATTCTTCTCGGTACTTTCAACAAAAACTATATAATTTCTTACGCCTCTCTCATGAAAAACTTTTAAAAGATGTTCTAATGATATAGGTGGTTTATACTGAAATTCCGGGCTTGGCCCGTTCTCAGAGTTCTAATACATCATTCTTCCATTACTATTTGCAACTGAGAGCTAGAAACTGGAAAAAAATTCTCCTACCTTCTTGCTTCTCTGTAGAAACTAACTCAGGAGTACAGAATAACCTGTAGATAGCCTTACTCAAAACACAATACTAGTCACCAATTTGCGGGGAGAAACACCGTATTTCACCACGTAGCACTTCGCTAAAGTAAACAAACGCGAGCAAAAGGATTCACCACACAACTTCGCGTCCACCCAAACCCGACGAGCAGTCAGGTCATGTGACTTAATTCACTATTCTGCTAAGTTTCAAATACAAACAAATGGCTGCTCTGTCAGGCTTAGTCCTACTTAAACAGCTTTTAAATTGTTCATAATTCTACAACTATTACATGCAGATTAACTAAAGGCATAAAAATCTTAATTGGAGCATAAGAACAATATTATCACTTTTAAAGTAATTTACCAAAAAAAAAAATAAGCTCACCGAGTCCAGTAATACGGTAGATGAATATATAATTTATGTATGTACTTTTGGTACGGCCGATTGCAATAAAAAAGCGAGGTGGACAACTACATATTATGGCAGTCCCCTATACAAAATTTCAGCGTTCTGAGATTACTCGTTTTTGAGTTATCCGACATACATACGTGCGTACATAGAGACGCCAAAAAAAATCTCTTCTGAATCCACTTTTTAATCTGTTTGGGGAGAAACAGACCTAGATTCTGACCGTACATGCAGATGTCACTGAAAACATCGTTCAGATGAATTCGACAGCGGTCAAAATGGATTTTCTCGTTGAAATATGGTGCCCGAAATTTTTTGCGATTACAATACTTCCTTTACAGATTCGTAGAATGGTGCATCATCGAAGTACCTAAGTGCAGTGACCTTACTTCCATCGATTAATAAATTATTTCGAATATATCAACATAAACACAAAATTAAAAGTTCCAAGGTTTAAGCAGAAGTCCATAAAAGCGGACAAAATTTCATAAAAGTCACAAGTATACCTCCTTTACTTCGTACAAGGAGGTTAAAAAAAGCTCGTCCGGAGCAGTACAAACCCTGGACAGGAAGCCATATATACAACTAAGGAAGGTCAATAACTGAATATTAAATGCAATTATAAGGCCCACCAGCGGCCGAGCGGTAAAGGCGCTGAACACTGGTAGTTCGGTCCGAGGTTCGAATCCCGCGAACGGGCTGGCTGCATGGGCGTTTTCGTGGTTTTCCCCATGTGTAACGTGTATACGAGCCAGTTCCCCTTAGAAAGTCCTCCACGAAGGCATCCTTCCCTTTAGGCAGATAGCCCTCGTGTGCTTTGCCATAAATTGAATAACCTAACCTAAATGAAATAATAAAATAATAATTTCAATAAATAACATACAACTAGTAGAATGCTAAATCAATAAATGCATGAATTTAAAAATTTATATACCTATAGGATCATGGTTCAGAAGGATCTATTTACATTACATACACTTCTTTGAATCGATGTCATGTAGTTCTCGTGTCTTTATTTTTGGCAATCAAATAACAAATCACAAGGCAGACAAAAGTTACCACCTAAGAATATGTGAGATGGTGAATAGCCGGTTGTCAGGTGGACAGAGCTGCGAAAGGTCAGTAAGAACAGAAGGAAGTTCTGGTCTCAGTCCTGTCAGTTTTGGGAAACCATTAGCATTAGGTTACTAAGGATGGTTCGATTAAAGCTTTCTAGCATGCCATCTGACTGTGGATTTTATGCTTTTATTTATGCTTGGTAGCTTACATAGTTCTTTAATTAAAGCGGAGATAAAATTCTTTCCGAGATCGGAGGGTAACTGAAAAGGCACTCCAAACCTGCAAGTACAATGGTGTATCATTACCTCTGTTTTCGTGACAGCCCCTTGGTCAGAGGAAGGACATGCTTCAGGTCACTTTGTAAAGTAATCAATGACAATGCAGATGTATTTGTTGCCATCCGCAGAAGATGGGAGAGGTCCCAGGATATTTAAGCCAATGCGTCTAAAAGGCGTTCTTATATTGTAATGTTGCAGCTTTCCTCCCCTGCGTTTCTTCAGTCCTTTCCGGCACGCTCAGCCATCGCAAGTTGGTACACTTTTGCACGTCATCCCTTGCTTTACTCCAATCGAAGCGCTTTCAAACTCTATGCAAATTCTATGGCCTCATTCAGATTGTTTTGTAATTCGTTAAGTCAGGGAATCGGGAAGTTTGGAAGTATCAGCTGCCATCGGAATATGTTCTCATCATCCAATTTGACGTTCAGCTACAAGAGGCCGTTTCGAATACAGAGTAAGTTCCAGAGATTGCTTTGTCTTAGGGTTATACAGATCGAAAGGTCCTGCCAAGTAGGTTTTCTACTTGAAGATTGTTTTATTTTCTATTCCACTACTACAGTTATGGGCTTAGTGTCGGAATCTTCGAACTGGTCTTTCCTGACATTATCAATCCATCGGTTGAAGTTGTAACCATAGACTTGTTAGATACTGGATCGAGCATCACCATTCAAAACCGAGTGAAAAAGCGGCACAGGAATGAGCTGCAGGAGTTTGGGCATGAAATGGAACTGATCCCAGACTTTGGCGTACTATCGCCCCTGTTGGTGATTTTTTTCCCTTCTTATCTCTCAGTTCAAAATGCGAACTTGGAAAGATGTCATTTCGCAGAAGCTGCCGTTAAATTTACAGAAGAGGTTAGATCGATAAACACCAGCCAAAATTAATAATTTCTCTAAAATTGGGCACTTTATTTTAAAATTTAACAGTATAATTTTCACGCTGTGGAATACCATTTTGTAATATAATGTCCATCGGCGTCTACAAAATAAAAAGTAAAATAAAAAAAATGGAGAGAACAAGCTAAATTAATAATAATCTATAATAATCTGAAATTAAAAATACAAAAATGCCCGCAACTGTGGAGGATAAGTCTAATTTATCTTTCCCTTCAGCCTTACCAAACACACTCACTACACACATTTGAGAGACACTATTTATTGTAAATGAACACAGCTTCCTCCCCTTTTGACTACACTCATAGATTCAATCTAATTTTAGGGTATTTTCTACTCCTTTAATTTTCTATCTATAGGCCCTTTATTTTTTTTCTGTCTCTAATACTTTTGGGGGCATTTATTTTAATTTTATTTTATCCCATCTTTTCTTCCTGGCCTTTTCGAACTCGTATAAAATGTATGATGTTCTTTCTTATTCGCCTCTGAAATACGAAATTGCCCTCTTTTCTATATACCTTTCCTTCCGCAGTGGCTAATCGCACCAACGGTGCGAACAGCTTCTAGAGGCTATTCGCACCATCTACGTTAGCGCATGCGCACAATCAGATCAGGTGCAAGCATTTTATGCCGATTTGCATGCGCACAGCTCTTTTGATTCAATGATCTTACAAGTTTCAATCATCTTACAAGTTTCTGCTTATCTTCCTTATATGCCATTTCTTTGTTAATTAAATTTTAGTTATTGTTACTGAAACTGTTATTGGTTTCAATCGACGGCAGATAAAAAAGACACCTTAAATTGTGCGTGTGCGAGATGATACATTTAAAAACAAAACGGATAAGTAAAAACTTGAGATTGAACTAAATTTTGTAGATTCAAGAGTTGCCAAACGA
>KK119551.1:322059-378698 GCA_000611955.2 Stegodyphus mimosarum
AAATGTGCTATAGAATGATTTTACAAATGTATGGCATTTAATTTTTACATATTGTTTTAACCATGCATAACTAATTTAAATCATAATGATTACCCATTATTTATATCAATCGCACAGATCAGCTAGTCAATAATATGATTATATTATATAGTCAATAATATGATCAGCTAGTCAATAATATGATTATATTATGTTGATGATACAACAATAATATAAATACAGTGTAGTAATAATATATACAATGTAGCAATAAATAAATATGTGACAGTATATATGCTAGATCACAATATGCTATAACACGATGCAATAAACATAGATAGTGCTGCTAGATTCCAAAATACAATGCAATGCAATCAAATAGGTAGCATTCTACCTTAAAATGAAGCAGTATAATCTATAAAAAATAAAATAATTAGCTAATGAAGTACAGGACGCATGGTGTCACTATAAATATTCACCAAAATATGTATAGTGAATATGTAAGAGAATAATTTGCAAGTAGTAATTATCAGTTGCAAAGACGAGGTCAATCTATATACATGATTATGTTCAGAAAAAGATAAGATCAAATAAGGATTTAATGATGGTTCTAATAGCAAGTGAGAACGTATAATTAGTTAAAAAATCTTTAATATATTGCCAAGAAGGCTGCAGAAATGACTTAAATTCTTTCATTTAACAGAGGAATTTTTATGCAAACTTAGACCCTAGTCTTATAGCATAGAACTGTCAAAATTTATTATTCAATAAGAAAACTTATTGAAAATTATAATGTTCTTATATATGCATCAATTTTTCAGTGTCCACACATGTTTATAGGTTCAAGTGCCATATTTCAAAATCAAAGTTATTTATGAAATAAAACCTTATAAAATCTGATAATTCATTTGTGTGTGCAAATTTTTCAATCTAAATCTCTATTAAATTATTTTTGCCTTTTAAATTACAGCCCATTATTTATTTAAATTTAATTTATTAATGTGTTTGCATAATATATCAAAGTTCTTTAAAATATTAGTACAAACAAAGTTCAAAATTCTTTGAAATATTTTTTGTATATTGAAAATAACGAGTATTTCCATAGAAAAATTAAAGAAGCATACGAAATTGTTAATAACTAGTATTATATCATTAATTGTTCATTTAATAGTTGATTTTATCGCTTTTAACTTATTTCAAGTCTAAATTTTCTACGCGGGAATACTCGGTCTAATTTTTATTATAAAAGACGAAAAATTTCAGAGAGGAATAAGGTAAAATCTTGATTGTGTAAAACACATCTTCGAATCTAAATTTATTATAAGAAGTACAAAAAATGTATACAAGATCTTAGCCCCCCAAACCAGTCATTTAAACTATTCCAACTGTTCAGGAAAACGATAAACATTGCGAATATAAAAGTCTGCCCTTTTTTATATATAAATAAATAAAGGAAATGTGGGCACATCAAAATTATAAGAGACGGAAGGATTCTGATAAGGACCTCAGTGGCTGAGTGGGCCTGGCAATTATTAAACTTGACAGAACTGCATAATGTCAAGGTTTCGTCGATGCTTGCCATGACGGAACTGACAAGTAAATTTCTGCTATCGGACATTCCAGTAGAAGTTGAGCTCTCGGAGCTGGCAAATGAACTGAACAACAATAATGATATTGAAGTATTAAATTTAAGACGTTTTATAATTAAAAGCTCTGGCAGTATCAAGACGCCATCCGAAAGATTACTTGTCACAGTTGTGGGGCACTATATACCGAAACATGTTAAAATACGGCTGACTAGACACAGAATCACTAGATTTTATGATAATCCAAGGCAATGCCCTCAATGCTTGAGATTTGGTCACGGAATTAAAAGCTGCAGAGGGTCAAAAAGATGCAACAAATGTGGTGAGAATCATGCTAGAGCACAGTGTCAGAATGAACAAATTAAATGTGTGCTGTGCAGTAACTCACATGAAGCTACCTCAAAAACTGCCCCAAATACATCGAAGAGGGTAATATTCTTAAATATAGTGCTGACCATCATGTATCCGCAGTAGAAGCAAGACAGGCTATGACTAATAAAACTTCGTATGCAAAGGCGGCGGGTACTCAGGTTTCAAGTCCTGCAAAGGAAGATTTTGTCAAAATCATGACTCCAATAATAACTGCTCTGCAGGAGTCTTTTGAAAATGCTTTAATACGGCAGGCTGAGAATTTCGAAAAAATCTTAGCAGGGATGGACCAAAAGTTTGAAAGTATGGTTAACAAGCTGCAAGAGAAGCTCGACACAAAATTCAGCGAGATATCGGCATGTACTAAGAACAATCAGATCGGGAAAAGAGCACTTGAGTCTGACAGTGATCCGGACTAAAGTGTAAATAAGACGGAAATAGATTTAGTAAGAAGTAAGGGCAAGAAGCCTCATTCTAAATCCGAGCCTATAACACGAGAAGCAGGCATTCAAAGTAAACAGGATTCATGAAACCAAAAAAATCTGGCCAGGACTAGATACTATAGTGTTATTCATAAATGCCTTTTTTCTTTCCCTCTTTTCTTAGTCTTCTTTTCTCATCAAATTCGATGGGACTAATGATTTGCTCATGGAATGCAAGAAGCATTTCAAACAAAAGAAATTTTATCATTAGCAGGAGAGAATTTTTCTGTGATGTTTTAGCTATCTAGGAGACCTGGCTTTCTAATTTAGATGATTTTTGTTTGCCTGACAAAGTTATTTTTCGCAAAGATAGAGTGAGCTATTACCAAGGCGGTGGGCTGATGGTTGCCATAAAAAAAGAATGGGCAAGCTTATCCGTACAGAATAGCAGTTACGATATAGCGGGAGGAGAGGTTATGAGAGTGGATCTCCAAGCAAATTGTTCCCACTTTTCAGTGATCAATGTCTACCTTCCAAATGGCCAGTTCAATGTGAAAGAGTGGCTACCGTGAATGGCAAGTTTATTATCTTAGGCGACTTCAACTGTCACAACCCGGCTTGGGGCTCGAGTAGGCTGTCAGCAGGGGGTAAAACGTTATTGGACTGGTGTAACGTCAACAACTTTTGCATTCTAAACACTGGAAAGCCCACCCATGTAAGTCCTGGAGGAATCGAATCCTGCATTGACATTGCTTTATGCTCAGCCGAGCTCTATGGACAATTGAGATGGGAAGTTTCTTCTGATCCCTTTAGCAGCGACCATTACCCTATAAGAATTGTGTTCAGAAGTGATAATGCCTCAGCTGCTGGAAATCAGAGAATAATAGTTCATTGCGACTGGAAGAAGTTCGCTACGGAAAGCAGCAACAGGATCAAGTCTTTGGACACAGGGGAAAAAACCTGGATAATATCAACCGCATCTTGAGCATTACAAAAAAAGAGAACCTTACTAAGACAGTGATTCAACCCAAAAACAGTCCTTGGTGGGACACAGAATGCAACTTCATTCTAGGCCAAAAAAGGAAGTGCCTTAGACTTGTTAAGGCTCATCTTTCAAGAGGTTCCTGGATCTCTTACAAGAAATGGAACGCTTACCTTAAGAAGGTCATTAAAATCAAGAGAAGACTGTATTGGGAAAAAATTTGCAGATACACCAGAAAGGATGGAAATTTATTTAAGATAGTAAAAAATATTCAAAATAAAAATAGGCAGACCCAGTTCTCTAACAACATCTTAAAGCACCAGGAAGGGCACGCGTGGTGTGCAGAAGAACAGAGTGTAATGTTTGCTAAGCTTCCAGATTCACAATTCAAAAATTCATTCCTCTGGACGTTAGTGTTGAAGAGAGCAGCCGTATTAATAATCCCTTCTCGGGTTCAGAACTTGACAAAACTATCAGGAGTCTCAGAAATTCCGCACCGGGACAAGATGACCTCGCAAAACGAGCTATTACAGTTTTGGATGATGATTCCAAACAAGCGTTCCTGGAGGCCTGTAACAACTCATGGAAATCGGGTCAGATTCCTAAGAACTGGAAAGAAGCTATAGTTATTCCGTTTCTAAAACCTGGAGACGACAGTGCGTTGGTTTCCAGTTAGGGACCGATCTCCTTAACGCAAATTCTAGCTAAAGTGATGGAAAGGATGGTTCTTAATAGACTACTTCCGAGGATTCAGCAAAGCAAAATGCTCTCAGATATGCATTACGGCTTTATTCCAAATAGAAGCTTCCTGGTACTGCTTAATAAATTGTTCAGTAGCATCTTGATTCATAGGAAGCAAAGAAAGATTGTTCAGCTGGTGGCCCTCGATCTCGAAGATGCATTCGACTCAGTTTGGCACGATGGCCTACTCTACAAAATCATGCAATTCGTAATCAAAGGGAATAGAATCCTCTGGATCGCTAATTTCTTGAACCAAAGAACTATCAGAGTAAAGTGGAGAGGGGTTCTTTCAAGAAGCCATGAGCTTGCCAGTTGTGTCCCCCAGGACTGCATTCTGTCCCCAGTTCTGTTCACCATATTCATGCATGATATTTATGAGATTATCCCGACGGATGTCGATTGCTATGTATATGCGGATGACATCTTCCTCTATAGTGCTGATGTCTCGTACCGGAAGGTAGTCGATAATTTGCAGCGTGCACTGTTTAAAGCGCACAGTTGGGGTAAAAGTGGAACTTATGCATTTCTCCAGAGAAAAGCAAATCAATCATTTTCAGCGGGAGAAAGAGTTGTGAAGAGAATTTTTTGAAGCTTGATGGTGTCAGCATCCCTACGGAAGATCATGTTAAAATTCTGGGTGTGTGGTTTGATAGTAAACTAAGTTGGAATTTCCACATTAATAAAATTGTCCCGAAGCTAGAAAGAAAGCTGAATGCATTTAAATTCCTCGCGAGCCCGTGCCAGAAAAGTGGACCTTGTTAATATCGCAAATGCTACAATAAGAGGAAGAATAGAATATGGCAGATCTCTCCTCATTTCAGCCTCTCAACAAAATAAGAAAAAGCTTGAAATTGTTTATAATCATGCCCTAAGACTAGCCGGGGCGCCAATCAGTACCCCTCTTTCGCTGTTATATGTTGAAGCAGGGGTGTTTACCTTAGACACGAGAAGAAGTATTGCTGCTATCAAATTTGTAATAAAGAATATTGCTCTGTCAGGGCCTTCTTCTATTGCGGATAGTTTGAAAAGTTGCCTGCTAAGCTTATAAGGTATATCTCCCACATTCTTAGCGTGCCTTCGTGGTGTAATGGTCAGCACACTGAGCCGGTATTTCAGAGGTCCGTGGTTCGATTCCCGGCGAAGGAATTGCATATTTTTCATGTCTCCTGCTACTAAATAACCTAATGTCTCTACAAGCTGCAAGTATAAGTGGGGTAAGATTCTTAAGCCTATAAGGTATATCTCCCACATTCTTAGCGTGCCTTCGTGGTGTAATGGTCAGCACACTGAGCCGGTATTTCAGAGGTCCGCGGTTCGATCCCCGGCGAAGGCACTGCTAATTTTTCATGTCTCTTGCTACGAAATAACCTAATGTCTCTACAGTGGCGCCCGAACTAAAAGGGTTGTGGATGATGACTCTCCACACCCAGGATTTGGCGACTAGGTCCCCTAAAACCCTAGTCGCCCTTTAAAAAGGGGAGTATATAAGGTATATCTCCCACATTCTTAGCGTGCCTTCGTGGTGTAATGGTCAGCACACTGAGCCGGTATTTCAGAGGTCCGCGGTTCGATCCCCGGCGAAGGCAATGCATATTTTTCATGTCTCCTGCTACTAAATAACCTAATGTCTCTACAAGCCTATCAGTCAGTGCATTAAAGACAAGCTAAATAGTCTGGATCTAGATTTCAGTAAGTGTATTACTTTTGATAATGAGCAGGATTTTTCTGAAGAAGTAAAGTGTTGTATTAAAATAAATGAGTATGAGTTCCAAAACATAAATCTCTCAGATGTGGAAATACAGCAGAATTCCCGATCCTTCATTAATGATTACGCAAGTCCAGGTTTTAAAATTTACGCTACAGGCGCTTCCAAGTCTGATACAGGAGTTGGTATTGCGGCTGTAGATCGTACCGCAGTGATTGTCGGTCAGTGCATGGACAGCAGAAGCTCCATTTTCTCAGCCGAGGCTTGGGTCCTCTATAAGCTTCTTGAGAAATTGAATCCTAACGAAAAGGTTGCCATCCTCACGGATAGCAAGTCAGTAGTCAGTGCCATGAGTTGCGTTAACAGGAGATCCAACTCTCTCATTCTTAAGCTTTTCGAGCGGATAAAGGCCTTCCACCACCTCATGGTCATCTGGGTTCCTGGCCATAAGGGTATAGAATTCAATGAAAAAGTGGATAAAGTAGCGAGAAGAAGAGATGGATAACCCGGGGGAACTCTCTGCAGAGGATGCGTGTAGCTTCATCGAAAATACTATCAAGAATGAGCAAGTCGACTGTTGGCAAACTTCCTATACCGGCCGCAGATTCAGCTATTGTAATATTCACAGTGAGTAGAGCAAAGGATTAAACTTAGACAGGAAAATGGAAGTAGTAGAACAAGATTGCAATTGTTGGACACGAACCAACTACTGTACAGGTATCGTAGAGCGAATTCGCCATTTTGCGACTCATGTTATGTGATCGACAGTACAGAACATGCAATTATTCACTGTAGAAAGTACGATAGCGCTAGAAACATTATGCTCAATAAGATGAAAATTAGTAATATTGACCTCTTAGTTGATCTTCTGAATCATTGTAACGAAAAACCTTGGAGATACTATTTTCTGTAGAAATTTGTCATTAAACTCATCTTAGAGGACTCATAAGTATTATTAGTGTAAGGTCTTTTTCGGACCGACGTTCTCTCCAGCAATGTAGGGAATGCGTCTCTGTGGATTAGCAAGTAAATAACACCATTTTTGAGTTGGAGCAGAAGGCGCCAAAGGGAAGCCAAGCTTCATGAAGAAGAAGAAGAAGAAACAGAGCTAGGAAGAGAAAGCTAAGGGGAAAAAGGTATATGTATAAATATACTTATTCACTTGCAAATTTTTATTTTTATTCATGAAGAGATCACCAAAAGAGAACCAGCTGCAAAAGAGAATTTTGAATTTAGAAAATTAAGACGATTGTTAAGAGGTATTAGCACAGAATTTTTAAAAAAAGGAAAAATTTTATCTTAGCTAAAACTAACATTTTTTTAAATGACAGTAAAAAAGCACGCAAAATAAATTTAGAGTATAATTATATTTACTTACCTCTAACACCTTAGAAGCTCAATCAGGAATTAACGACTTCCGCTTTATTTCATCCAAAACCTCTTTCAAAGATAAAATATTTCTTTTTAGTCTCTTGCTCTTTTTTTGCAAATTCCTGATTTTTTTTCCTGTGTGCTTCGGCAACATGATTTGCGATACTAAGGACTTTTCTTGTCTTGCCTTTGTTGGCGAAGCTACATCTTCTTCGGTGAAATCACCCCAAAATCATTTTCTTTTTGTTCCGTTCACAGCATTATCAGAAGTATCTAAACAAAGGAGATATGAGATGCTTTATAAACAGACTAAAAAAATTTATAATTGACATAATTATTTATGTGCTTTATACCAAGTGATTGATTAGTAGTGGATTACAATGAAAGAATAATTCAAGTGAAAACTTATTAATATGGGATCCTAGGATAAATTCAGGGATGTATGTACTATTCATTTCTTCACAAAAGATTAATTAGTGAACTAATCCAATATTATTGTTGATTTAGAATTTTAAGAAAATGTGTAAATATAGAAAATATATTATTGATTTAGAATTTTAAGGAAATGTACAAATGTAAAATAATTTGCATGGAAGTCAAAAGCGCTGACGCTTTTAGAAATTACACATACTTTCATTAGAAAACTTAAAGGGGAAAAAAACTACCTGGTTTTTTTATTAGTGGTCTGGTCTACAATTCATCTTTCTTTGGGGGGCTTTCTTTTATTTTCTTCCTTCTGCAAATGATTTGGGAAGTTCAAAATTGATGGAAGGGCATCTTTCTTTAACCATGTACCTCCAAATTTCCCTGCGTCGAAACATTCGGACTTGAAAGGTTTCGAACGCACTTTCAAATATTTTGTAGCTTTGAAGCCTTCTCTTTTTAATCTAACTTCCCATAATGCTCTTTTTTTTCTCATCCTTAGGAAAGCTACAAATAAAAGTACGATTTTTACAAAGATCATGAGTATATAGCAAAAATAAAATGAATAACAAGAGCAAATACTCTTCTATAGAAAAATATAAGAGAAATTATAATGCTATTGAAATGAAGAATATGCAGGAAAAATGGAGGAAGTGACAAAAATGGGAAGAAAATGCAAAATAAATAAATAAATAAATAAAATAAAAAATAAAAAAAGTGAATAAAATGGCAAAAAAAAATGGAAAAATAGCGATGATTTCATCAGGAGGGTAGCATCACTATAAGGCTGTTTCTATACTGCACAAATTAAATTTGCAAAGTGCAGTCTATCCCCGACAGCCAGACATATAGTCATACCTAGCTTAGCAGCGAAGAGGTAGACAAAGAGAAAAAAGACAAAAACAGAATGAGACGAAACAGTGTACAATAAATGCAACATATCAGAAAAACGGTAATAGGATAAATAAAGTACAAATAAATTAAAATAAAAAAAGAGTTTTTTATTTAAAAATAAACAAATAAATAAATAAAAAGTGATTTGGGCAAAGTATATAATACATACTAAAGATAATGGATAAAAAATTAAATAATTAAAAAATTTTAAAAATAAATAAAATTCATATATATATTTATTATAATGCAATAATAATGCATAAAGAAGGAGCAAAGATAATTTAAGAAATTATTTTGAGTGAACAAGAGATTAAAATAAAACAGGAAGATTATAAGCCTAAAAATTGGCCAGAAAAAAAATAAATAAAAGTTAAAAATGGAAAGGAGCAAAGATTTAAGAAATTATTTTGAGTGAACAAGAGATTAAAATAAAACAGGAAGATTATAAGCCTAAAAATTGGCCAGAAAAAAAATAAATAAAAGTTAAAAATGGAAGTTTTTTAGTACTTAGAACAGAATAAAAATACAAAAATAAAAAATAGAGAACATAAAAAAAATGAGTGAAAACAGAAAATAATACAAAAAGGGAATTTAATGTTAATACGGTGTATTACAGAGAACTACAGAGTAGGCAAATCAAAGTGAGAAAGATATTAAATTAAATGAACTAAAATGAATGTCAATATAGCAGATATAAGTTAAAAGGAAGAGAGAGAGGTAAATTAATAAATTATGAAACAAAAAAGTGGTAAATTAAGACTTCCTTTTACTAGCAAAAATAAATATATTATGCACGTTGCACAATGTAGTCGCACTTATTTTAAATAATTTTAGAAGGTAAAATTTAAATAATGTTTATTATTTTTAAAAAGAAACTTAAACTATTAAAGTTTGAAATTTAACTGCTATTAAATGACTATTTTCTTAATACTTAACAAATTCTTAATATTAAAATAAATGCCAGAAACATGATATAAGAAAGAAAATACGTGATTGAAAGTAAACATATTTGTTATATTTGGATAAAATAATAAAATAAGGTCATTCATCTTAAAAGAAACAACATAATTTTAGGCATTTCTTACACATTACATCGATATTACCAAGTATTAAATACATACATTACTACTTCGTACATGTCCGCATAAGCAAACGCATACAAAGAATATATAAACAAACGCATTTAAAGCAAAGTCTCTTGGCGTATAATAAATGTCGCCAAAGCGGAATACTAGGCTAATTAAAATTATATCGTATTACTAAAATTTTAACATTTTTTTCAGAACACAGTTATTAAAAACATACATATATATTAAGATACTTTTATTTAAATGTTATTTCAAGTACGTATATATTATGTAAAACTAGAAAATCTATTTTTATTAGAAAGTAGAGGACAAGTAGAGGGGATAAAGAAACCTCTACATTTTATAAAAAATAGGTTTTAAAGCATTAAAAAAAGCTCACCTGTGAAATACTCCTCCAACTTTCACATATCTGGAATTACATCCATATACGGAGCACGAACGTACCCTTTTTGAAGTCCTAAACAATGCGCGTACTCTCAAAACACTTGCTTCTCACAAATTCTCCATAGAACTGTAATAGTAAGGAAGATTATCGGGAAATACGATTTGGAAAATGTTCCATATGTCACGTGGTTCACATTCCTGTTCCTCCTCAGGGTTGCTGTTTCTCTCTGTAGTACATTACAGCTCTATAGTGCGACTGAATTCACCAGCCCCGTATTTTACTTCGACCTTGGCAGCTTTCTGTTAAGAGTCTTCTCGAAAGGGCGTCAGCGTTTCCATGTGATAATCCCTTTCCATGACGGATAGTGATATCATATTCCTAGGGTCTCTGTATCCACCTGGCTGTTTGAACTTCAGAATTCTTGAAATTTAAGAGCCAGGTCAACAATGCATGATTTGTGCGGAGCAGGAATTTTCTGCCGCACAGGTAATGATGGAAATGTTCTACGGAGAGCAATATTTCAATTCTCTGGAGAGCAATGTTTTCCTGGTGACACAGCAATTCCTCTCTGGTGTAGATAGACGATGCTCCAGAACGCTACGACGCGTTCTTAACCATTTATTTTTTAGGACAAAACAGCACCGACATTCCCGCTGCTTTTAATCGTTTCAAGAATATTTGTCAAGCTAAATATACATCAGGATTCTTGCAATTGGCTAAGCGCCTTGTAATTTGTAAAATGCATCTTCACACTTTTTTGTCCACAGCACCTTTTGCTTGCCGTCTGTCAGTTTGTGAAGGGGACTCGCGATGGAAGAAAGTCCTTCAAAAATTGAAAAGTTGATGATGGACATTTCATGGGCATCTCCAATTTTTAACTGCCGACAATTTACTAGATCCGCTCACACATACATTCGGTCAGGACTGAGTGTTCGGTGCATATTCTTGGCAAACATCTTCGTGAAACACTTTACACAATCCTGATCAGGGAGCTGAATGCAGCTAGGTTCTGTGGTAGAATACTGTGATTAAGTGGTCGAAGAACTACACTTCAGAGGGATTTAAAATCCTCTTTTATTAAACCACAATTATGAACAGCCACTTTCCAACTCGGGAGGGATACAGAAAATAAAGACCGCACTTGGGTCTAAAATGAACAATCAAATTAATTTAAACTAAAGCTAAATAGAAATTAAATCGTCGTTGCTCACAGAGCTATGAACGCGAGGTTGGCCTCTGAGCTAAATGGTGCGTAGCAAGATTTAACTAATACTGGCGCACTTAGAATTACTTCAACAAGTAATAATGTAACAGCGCTACGGCTTAGAATTTAAATACTAGCTGGTCAGGCGAACCTTGAACAGTGTAACAGTGGTCTGAGACTAAAAGCTCTCTCACACTGAAAGGTTTCTACCTTTCTTTTAAATAGAACTTGGCTCCAGTTCAAATTAGCATAAAAATTTAAATTCTTGATTAAATATGATAACTAGGATAAATAACGAAAGCCTATTTACATATGTACAAGTAGGAGCAATGCTCTAACAACTACTAAGTTGGGAAATTCAGATCCCTTAGTACATGAGCCGCATATGGCCTGTTGTTGTAATCCTCATCTAAGGCTATGTAGTCTAGAACATGGAAATGTTGAAGATGTTTACATAATAAGGCAGATTTAAAGAAGTTGGCATTCATTCTATGTAAATAATGATTTACATATTCAATCCAGAGGTCTCTGTGTAAGGTTTCATTAGATACGTAGAAATGGGCATTTGTGATAAGTCTTAAGACCTTTGTTTTGCGTAATCTGAAGTTTTTCAATAACTTTTTTAGAGTAAGCCGCCCAGGCCGGCGAAGCATAAGAGAAAATGGGCCTTATGACAGCAATATATAAATGCCTTTTCTTTACTAAGCTTAAGTTTGAATTTCTTCCAATAAGTGGGAGTAGGCAAGTAATTACACTTAATGCTTTGCTTCTGACACGGTTAATATGGTCTTTCCAAGTTAGCTTATTATTGAGTGTCACTCCTAAGTATGTAGCCTTAGATACCAACGGTACCTCAGTGCCAAATAATTTAATCTTTTCATTAAGTCTTCTACATCTTTGTTTTCTTCTAATAACTAATAATTGGGATTTTGCCGCATTTATCGATATACGCCAACGCGAACACGAATTTTCAATATCAGGCATGTAATTCTGCAGGGCACGTATCGCAAGGTCGGCCTTAAGTGATCTGATAGCAATGGCGGTATCATCGGCGTAACATCCCAGATATTGTTGTCTCGTGAATCTATCCGTGGGAAAATCTGAAACGTAGAATGTATAGAGAACTGGGCCCAAAATTGATCCCTGGGGGACCCCTGCACCCAGTCTCATACAATCCGAGCTGTCT
This sequence comes from Stegodyphus mimosarum, assembly GCA_000611955.2. Classification (NCBI taxonomy): domain Eukaryota; kingdom Metazoa; phylum Arthropoda; class Arachnida; order Araneae; family Eresidae; genus Stegodyphus; species Stegodyphus mimosarum. The sequence goes on from KK119551.1 coordinate 334,395, forward strand.
GAAATAATTGAAACCTAAAAATTTCTGTCCTTAATAAATGAGTATATAATCCTTATAATTTCTCTATTAAAATCAAGTTGTACTAAGTTGTATATTAGCCCCTCATGCCAGACGCGGTCGAAAGCTTTCGCCACGTCTAGCATGAGTAAGGCGACACTATGTTTTGTATGAAGGGCTTCACCAATGTACTCCGTCAGTCTGACCAGTTGCTTAGTAGTGGATAAACCATTACGGAAACCGAACTGTTCTGGCAGTAGTTTCTCCATATGAGGCTGTAGTCTTCTTAAAATTATTCGTTCATATATTTTCCCTAAACCGGGGAGGAGACTAAAGGTCTGAAACCATCCGGCCGGGTGGTGTCCTTTCCTGGTTTTGGAATTAAAATCACCTTCGCAATTTTCCAGCGAGAAGGAAAATACAATTTCTCCAAACATGCATTAAGTATATCAATATATCTATTTAAAGTATTCTCAGGTAAGTGCTTGATAGTTAAATTTGTAACTTCATCATGCCCTGGGGCTTTCTTCACTCTTCTTAATTGTTTAATAATCTCTTTAACTTCCAATAAATTTGTGCTCTGAATGGGATTTCTCGCCGGAGCGTTTAACCAGTCTTGCACAAAGTGCCTTACATTATAGAAAAACTGTGGGTCGCTTGGTTGCTCATCCGGCTTAAATTGTTCTGATAAATGTTGCGCAAGAAACTGAGAGGAGGTGTTTGAATTCGGCTTTTATAAGCTTTTTTTTATTCTTAGTAGAACAATCTCGATTTTTCTAGATTTTTCTCTATGGCAACAGTAATTATGAGATATTTATTTATTAAGCATTAAATGCACGCGCTCTTTTATTTATTTATTTTTTTTCGACGTAGCTTTCTCTTCAAAAATCGTCTGCGTTGCACGGGGAAATAAAAAGAAATTTTAATTACAATTCTAAATAAATAGCCAAATAAATGTGAAATCCGTAACAATACTTTAATTCTAAAATTTATTGTGAAATTTGGTCCTGTGTGAGAGAAATCAATTTCATTATGTTGGTCTTATTTCACTTAACTGTAAATTATGATCCACTTTTAATTTTTTTTTCAACTATAACATGGAAGAAAATCCTTGTTCACACAAACAGGTTGTGCATAAAGGAATAAACATTTAATGGCTTTATTTGAAATGTCTATAAATTCTTTTTAGTCCAAAGGGATTTAGTCCCGAAGGACTATTACTTTCGTTTTGCGATTTTGCGTCGATTCACTCTGACTGCCCGTTACACTTTTCAAATTGTGGCCACTAAATGTTATCGCTCTGCATTAAAGTTTAAAAAATGAAAAATCTGCATAAATGTATGCATGTTTCTCGCATTGTGATAAAACCTAGAGTCATCGAATTTTGAATGACGTAATCCTACTGCGAATATGGGCATCTGGAAGTCTAATTTTGAATTTGAAATTTGCTTTATTATCGATTTTATGTTTTGTAACATTTCAACGAATTTCTGATTAACAAACTAAATGATTTCAAAGCGAGCAATGGCAACACTGTACGAAAAAAAAACATTTTTATATCCAGCGCACGAGACTTACGGAAATTCTAAAGATATGTTCATTTTAAAATGATTTTGCAATATCGATTTTGAACTGAATTTTATGGTTTGAGTACGTAGCTTAGCAGCGAAGAGTTTTTATATCTTCAGATAGAGTTCAAGTACAGAAAATTTCTATCAATTGTCCTTTTCCTTCACGAGTTTTTTTAATTTAATAGTTAAAAATATTTTGTTCCTTTTGTGTAGCAACTATTTTTCTCTTGCATACCAACAGTTGAGAATCGCTGCTATATATGAAATAAAAACATTTTTATCTCCAGCGTACGAGACTGTCTATCGGAATTTTATGTGATTTAAGTGCAAATAACATGATATTTAATAAACAAAGGTAACACATAAAATGTTTAAAAAAAGCCCCTCTTGGGGTAATATAAAATCCGAAACATTTCAGATTTTGTTTTCTTTTTGCATTTGCAAATATTCAAAAATATTCTGTTGTTGACATATTATTTTTTTCAACTAACTAGAAGCTTATTTAATCCTTTCACGCCGACTGTCACATATATGTGCCAGGAACAAACGCACTCATTTCCCTTCCCATATGCTGGCGTGCCAGAGCGTTTTCTCATTTATCCTCGGCCGTCACACATTTGTCTCAGTGTCCTTGAACGTTTTAAAAATTACAACGTTTGTCACAAGATGACACTGTATGTCCATATGGTTTCAGATTCATGTAGATTATACCTTCTACTCAAAATGAGAGTAACATGACTCATATAGTATAAGTAACTATATTACCATATGGACCATATCAAGATGTCCAGTTAAATACTCTACAGAACATTATTAAAATACGCTTTGATATTTCAGTAATTTCATGGATTTAGGCTTAATAGCAAAAAAACCTCCGGCTCATAGATATAGAGACAGATACTCGCGAAAACGACTGTCGGCTTAAGCGATAAGCGCATTTGCGCTTCCCGTCGCGAAAGTGTTATATTACTGATCCACTGTGAAACTGCAATTCAAAACTTACCTATTTTTCACTAAAAAGGTATTTATATATCATTCAGGAAAAATTTCACAGGAATAGGCATAAAATAACGTATCCAGAAGTAATCACATTAAGAAAAAATCATAGCCGTAACTATAGGATAAATATCACATTTATTAGTTTACTTAGGACCATTTTAAGGTACGATTAATATCAGCCATTTTTATTATTAGGCATCAATTATTAGGTGATATTTATGAGTTCATATTATATTTATCTCCAGATTTAATTTTTTATTTTCGTATGACAGTACACCATGCAAACATTAAATCTGAAAAATGTGGTTTTTGTAATACACAATACATAAAAAAATTTAAACTCTTCCAAATACATTCCTTATAATACACAAGATATTTAAGAAATGTCAGCAATTTATCCTATCCATTGTTTCCTGATAACATTAATGCATCTCTTCTGAATTTTATTCATAGCCGGTACATTACAGCAAATATTACAACTGCCGTATTTCACGTAATTCTGGTATCAATAAACGTTATTTTAAAATAGTATAAGTACTGACATCATTGATTTAAGACGGTATTTCTATAATTGTAGTGTTTATTATTCTGGGACACATATTTCAATTTAAAATTTCCAACATCTCGCCCTTGTGTTTACGTTTCTTTTGCCACTCTCATGGCTGTTGCCAACTCTCTCGCTTGGAATCAAGTTTCCCTGTCAGATGCACGATCTATAGAATTACTATATCTATGAAGGTTACAGGAAAAACAAGCATATGATTTAAAGCAATTTCTAACTATTATTTAATATCAGAGGTCTACAAACACAATAAATAAAAGAATTTAAAGGCACTTCAGTGATATATATATTTGATTTAGTTTAGAGAAAATCAGGCTACTTATCTGAAAGCTCCTCTTTTCCTTCGGATTGCAGAAGAATGAACAGGGAGGAAGATGAGATCCCTTTTGCACAGAAAACCTGTCAAATTTGAGGGCGAGACGCTTTGGAGAAAATTAAAAAAATTTTTTTTCATTAATTAAGGCATTTTTCCGGAAAACACACATAAAAATTTCGGAGCTGGTCAAGCTGCTGTCTCCGTCGTTCGTGATCGACATCTTCTCCACAAAACAACAGCACATGAGAACGTTTGAATTCACTTTCTCTATGACATACGTTTACAACGTATGTTTCAGCGGGATGACGGTCCTGAATAGGTCTTCATGTGCCGAGGCTACTAATTCTTCTTTTGGGCCGTTACAATTCTGAGGATATTCCATTATTTCGTATCGGAAATTTCTGTTTTCAGCTATGGATCCATTAAGTAAAAATTCCGTTTTTGCTGGTACTGTGATACTGTCTTGAGCTATGATTTCGTGGACGAATTTAAATCCTTCACTTTTAATTCCAAATACGGTTGTGTTCTCAAAGGCAGAATGCAGTTCACTATTTTTAAGTCCGCGGGAAAAATTATATTTCTTAAGAAAGTGTAATCCGAATTTGCAAAGGTATTTGCCTCATATGCTGGAAATGGTCTTGGATGGACTCTTGGACAAATGCATCATGCTTTTAGTATCGTTCTAGAACTGAGAGAGTGAAAGAGAAGTGAAAATAATCGACGACTCTGTTATTTTAGATTATGAGTTTAATATTTTGGCAATACTATTTACGACTGCTATTAGTTCGTATGTGTGGATGTTGGTAAACTCTGGAAGTGAAAGATTTATTGCGTTCTAAGTATTTGATAAAACATTTCAGACCTAAAAATGACAGATAAAAGTCGAAACTTTCGTTCCGCTTATTATGACAAAGTTGGATTCCGTGGTGTAGAGGAAAAAAAATCATTAGAAATTTTAATAAACGAGAAACCTATGGATAAAGCTAAACTATCAAAATTTTGTTTGAGGTTTACCTTACCTTCAATATATCGAGAATACGTATGGAAAATCCTTCTAGGTTTGTATACTGACTGGTAATAAATTTAACTGCAGTTTTCTATTCTCGATGTGAAAAGCTTCTCCTTTATGCACATAAACTATGATTCAGATTTAGGAATGAAAATTAATACTTTTCGAATAGGTTTCATTCAGGAGGAAAAAAAAAAAAAACCCGTAAGAAATTTTTTCGGGTTTTCTTACACGTCCTCATGTTTTAAAGTATTTTAGAGAAAATGCAATTTTTAAGGAGAAATTTATTTTCTGGGTAGTAATAGATAATGTGCTGTATATCTAATTGAAGTTTTATAAGTTATAAACTGTTGCTTTTAAAGATAGGAAAGATGATGATGCAGATTTACTGTAGTCTGCTTATGCCACATATATGTGATTATAAGATGAAATTTTTTTCCCGAATTTTTAATCCAAAATTTCAAGAGTTGTCTTTATTTCTCATATTAGGAAAAAGTGTTAGGGGTTTTCTTCCGCAAAGCGGAATCTTTCAGAATTTCCCAACCTTTCCATTCTTGTGGAACCCTTGTGACAATGCACAAATTCTAGGAAACCCCAGCATCCATGTAACAATATTTTTTCATAACATTTATATTAGCAGTTATTAATAGAAACAAAAAATGACTATCATTTTAGTCATTTATTAAAAAAATACAATTGCTTGCAGTTGGAAATATAAGTAAGTATAAATAAATTTTAAATTTATAACATATTATATTAAATTTGTAACAAGGCACATGCTTTTTTTAACATAAATGTTAAATACAGGGTATGATTTTTGATATACATACGTGGATTTCATCTTCGACAGAAAGGAGATGATTTTATACCTTATTCTGATGCTTGTTAAACAAGCAAAAGCTTGCATCTTGAAGCAAAAGCTTATTCACACATGTATGGTGTTGAAAAGTGCAGCAATATATTAATTGCTTTCCTATGAATTGAGATACTCACCCTCAAAGGAAATCCAGAATTTTTCCAAAACCATGTCATTAAATCGGATTTTCAGTAAACCGTCTGATTGTAAGTCATGAAATTTTTCTTCTTTTAAAAGTTAGTTTCTGAGGATGAATGGAAGTGTAAGAGAATGTATTTCTCACTCAGTTGTTGAGTGATATTGACAGAGGTGGAAAACAATCAATTTTCTTCAACAGCTCCTCTAGGGGGGACACAATGAAACTTGAAATTTGTTGTTGTCTTTTAATCCTAGCAGTAATTCATATGTTCAAGATTCCCATTTATAACATGATCTTTTCATAATTTTGTTTTAAGTCCAAGAATCTTGTCACTTGAAGTTAATATATTTTCTTCACTGCCTTGTAGTAACTTATTCATTTTATTCAGATATCTACTAAATAAGCTAGCATCTGCATGCACATTTAATAAAATCTTCTTGTTGAAATGTGAAGTGCATTTCTTTTCCAGCTCAAAAGTACTACAAAAAACTCTGCCTCTACTTAACTAATAGATTTCAGCATAAGAGATTGATGTGATGTTTATCCATGTTTTCACAGAGCATTTTAAAAATTTTGCAGTGAAATGGCATTTGTATAATGAAGTTTACCATTTTTATAACATCATCAAATACCTTTTGTTATTTGTTACCAAGAGGTATTGACATCAACACTTCTCTATGAATGAAACAGTGTTTGGAAACAACATAGGAATTTTTTTCTTTCAACAGTAAGAGTAACAAAGCATTTTAGGGAGCCAGACAATGGAAGCAACAGTGTCTATACAAATACTAGTACAATTATTCAAAGAAAGATTTTTTTTTCCAAGTATGCAGATAAAATAATAAATATATCTATTTTTCTGTTTGTCTCAAGTAATTCTTTATAGCAGAGGAAGTTTTCATGAAATTTTCCCTCATTAACAAACCTTGCAAATGCTAGAACAAAATATTTATTGGTTAAATCTATTCACTCATTCACTTGAATTGAAAAGTTTCCATTTTTCTTTGTATCACACAAAACGTCTTCAACATCATGGTGCATATCGTTGTTTCACCAGCCTACTGTATTGTTTAAAAGTAGCATTTTTCAATTTGCCTTACTGTTCCTTCCAACATTTTCACATAATTTAAATGTGGGCATTAACAAATTCTCACCGACTGTGTGATTTTTCATTTTTCTGTGCAATAAGTTCTGCTACTGAATAACTTGTTTCCTGATCCTTATTACAAACTGTGAATGTGTTTGCAAAAGTTGTACTCTGTTTATTTTTAGATTTCAGCAGGGTTTTAAAATAATCAACAAGCTATTTTTCATGTTAGTATGATTTGTCATGAAATGTCTGTTGAGTTTTGTTGGAGCCATTGATGCATTCGTAAGTTTTTTACCACATACGAGACATAGTTAAAGAGGACATTCTGGATCACTAGCCCATGTAAAGTCCATTGATAAATAACTTTTGTTGTAACAGTGTACCTTTTTTGCATCTCTTTTTTTCAGCAGTCTTTTGAAATTTTTTTATGAGATTATAAATCTTCATCACATGATCCTATACTTCCTGCATCAATAATTCATTCATAGTCGCACTATAAGGTGTTTCTAAATGAATGTCAGGGTCAGTCACACTTTGTAGTATTTATTACATAACACTTAAAATCATAATTAATACATGAAATGAAAGAGCAACTCAAAACAGTTCTATTTGTTGGTACGTGCATGCGCCAGAAAACACTAGGAGCAAAAATGGCAACTAGTGAACAGAAAGCCTTTTGTGTTCTGCAGTTTGCAAATACAGAATCTTTAATAACAATGCAAAGTGCATTCCGGATTAAGTTCAGATGTGATCCCCCAAGTGATAGTAACATTTGTAGATGGTATCATCACCAACTGCCTTTGCAAATATACCTTTGCTAAAATACCAGCTGCCTTTGCAAAGGGAAGAGTACGGGATGACCAAAGGTTAGTGAAGAGAGTGTTGAGCGAGTGAGAGAGTCTTTCACGCTTAGCATGAAGAAATCAGTTCGAAAGGCTAGTTGTGAATTAATACTTGTGATCTGTGCATCTGGGGCTCAGAAAATCCTCATGACATGGTGCAATTGCAACGAGACTCCCCTAAATGGAATGTTTTTTGTGCAGTATCTCGGCGGCCTTTTTTGTTTGGAGAAGCAATTGTAACTGGTATTTTCTATCTTGATGCTCTATGACTATGGCTGTTTTCCCAATTGGTAGAATACAAACCAAATAACTTATTTAGCAGCAAGATGGTGCACCGCTTTGCTGGCATAACGACGTGTGCAATTGGTTGAACGTCACTGTAATCAGCTGCTGGATTGGCCGTAAAGGGCCAACACGCTGAACCGATCTGATACCATGTGATTTCTACCTGTGGGGATTCATAAAGGATCCTGTGTATGTGCCTCGTCCACCAGCTGATCTACCCGACCTTTGAAATAGCATTGAGGCGGCTGTTGCAACCAATTACACCGCAAACGCTAATCAGGTTTAAAAAAATTGGGCTATCAGCTTGATGTGTGCCGTGTGACGAAAGGTGCTCTCATTGAACTCTTGCAAGCTAGTAGGTATAACTGTTTGAGTTGCTCTTTCATTTCATGTATTAATTATAATTTTAAGCTTTACATAATAAATACTACAAAGTGTTAAAACCCGATATTCATTTGGAAAAAGCCCATCAGAATTGAAAAGCTGCCTTTGGCTGTTCAGCTGTGCTCAGTTAGATATGGTGTTGCTGGCATAGTCTTGAAATGCCAGTGTGCAGTTTAATGAAAACTGCTAAAGAATAAATTGATCTTCTGCCATTAAGAAAAAAAAAAAATCCTTCCCCAATTGAATTGGTATTGCAAGTAACAAAGAAATTCATACAACGGTTTATAATGTCTGACGAGTCTAACCAAGCATGGCTGAACAGCCTAATGAAGTCTTAGGTTAGGAATGGAGACAAATAAATAAACAGAGATTCATCTGGATTAACATATATTGAAATACAAAATCGTTATAAGTACAGTAAATTCTACATGGTAAAAATGGTAAAGTAACACAGTGACAACAACTGAAAAAAAAAATATTGCCAAGAGAAAGAAATAAAAAACGTGCTGCCACATATGTTGCAAAATACAAATGGGAAATATAATCATAAATTAAAATTATTTGTAACACTCCCCTAGATTAAATTTCCCTCAGTCGTACACTCAACCTTTGATTGAACAAGGCTTTCTTTTGCACACTCTTTGTCAACATGTCTGCTGCATTTGAACTGGAAGGCACATAGTTAAAGTACAACAACTTCTCTTCAACCTTCTGTCTCAAGAAAAAATGCCCGAGTTCAATATGTTTGTTATGCTTTGAAGTGACATGGTTTTGGGCTAAAGAAATGGCATCCTGATTATCAACAAATAAGCTTCGTGGAAAGTTTAAAAAATGTTCTTCCACAATTTCCTTTAAAAAATTTTGGAACCACAATACTTCCTTGGCAGCGTGGCACATTGAGAGGTACTCAGTGTCAACTGTTGACAATGCAGTCGTCTGTTGTTTCTTGCTGCTCCATGAGACAGCTCCGCCTGCTAGTAGTACCACATAGCCACTAAATGATCATCTATCAATTTTATCACCAGCCCAATCAGAATCGCAGAACACTTCCAAATCCTTTCCAGTCTTTTGGAAAGTCAGCTTTAATTCCGTGGTCTCTTTTAGGTAATGAAGGATATGTTGTTCGCTAGTCCAATGTTCTTTGCTTGGACAATTATTGAATAGGCTTATGTAAGTAGTAGCAAAAGGTAAATCTGGCCTTGTTCCTCCTGCTAGGTACAAGAGCCCTCCAACAGTCTTGCCAATATTTTAATGCTCCTTCAGCATTCAGCATGTTATCCTTACTGGCTGCTGCATATTTTGTGTCTGGATCTAATGGTGTTGATGCTCCTTTAGCATCTTGCATATTAGTTGTTTCCAAAAGCTCACTAGCATAGACACTTTGGTTAAGAGTCACACAGCTATCTTCCTTTCTGCTTGTCCTAATTAAAAGAAGGTGATATATATCTCCCAAGTCCTTGATTTTAAATGTTGCTGCAATATTATCCTTAAATTCCTGAATGATGAAATCTTTGCTGAACATCACAAGATCATCATCCATATACTCACCTACGATTAACTCCTTTTCTTTATTGAAGCAAACACAAGGATCTGCTCTGGATCTTGTTAGGCTCGCTGATTTCAGAAATTTACCAAACATCAGTTTCTTTCAGAAACTTGTTGCAGGGGCAATGTTATAATGTTTCCAGTCATGGAAGGTTTCTCTTGAAGTATGATATCTCAGGAACAGATTACTGTACTCATTTCTTTAATGTAAATGCGGTACTTTTCATCTCCATCGTACCCAAGGAGATAGCCTTTAGTTGCCTTTTTGTCCGTCTTTCTCCTCTTCTGAACTGGTACATGAGCATAGCAAGTCGATCCAATGATGTGCATAGCCTTTATTCTGAGTTTCTTTCCCATCCATAATTCATAAGGACTTAAATTAAGAACTGAAGGCGTACCTGTCCTATTCAGTATATAAACTGAAGTATTGACGAACTTTGCCCATTGGGAAGCTGGAAAGTCCACTTCCTCATTCGAGTATTTGAGAGTTCTGGCCATTTCTAGAACTGTTCTGTTCTCTTGTTCAGCACTGCCATTTTGTTCTGGTGTATATTGAGCTGTGAGCCTCTGGGAGATTCCATGCTTGTTCAAGATCTTTCGAACGGCTTGGTTGTCAAATTCTCCGCCATTGTCACTGAGTATTTCTTTAACCTTATGCCCTAAGTTAGCATGAGCTATGAAATTTTCAAGCACATCTTTTACTTCTGATTGGTGCTTTAAGAAAAAACAGTATCGAAATTGGGTGTAGGCATCTTTGAAGATTGCAAAGTAATGGTATTTCCTAAATGATTGATCAAGTGGTCCGCAAATATCTGTCGAGAACAATTCTCCAGCTTTTGTAACCTCTTTACTGGTTCTAAACTTTAAATGGTGGGATTTTTCATATACACAAGCTTCACATAATTTCATATCAGACTTAATATTCAACTCTTTCTCAACAATGGCCTTTACATGCTTTTTATATTGGTGACCCCTTTGTTCATGATAAAGTTGAAGAGTTGATTCATTATTCTCAGTCATGTTTATGTCAATGTGAGTTTCAGGAACTAAGGTCTTCATTACGGCTTTGAAGAAATCTCCCACCAGCATTCTTGTTCCGTGCAGAACTATTTCACCACCTATTTTTAAATAGCAATCCTTAAATGTTGATTCAAACACACTGTTTTGATTTCTATCTTGAGATGCTAACGCAGAAAATAGATTTTTACTTATTTCTGGAATATACCAGACATTTTCAAGATTTTTGATTTGATTCATACCATTTACAATGGCCATTATCTTGATAGTGTCTTTTCTGATTGCTGGTAATGACTTTCCATTTGCCACAATGATGCTATGAGGAAGCTTAAATCTTTCAAAGTAGTGACTGTTATTGACGACAATGCATTGAGGCCCCATTACCAATAAACCAATCATAAGAATTTGTTTCTGCAGAAAACATTGCCTCATCTACAGATAGAAGTGTCATATTTGCAGCAACACTGTTCTTACTTCCCTGCCCTGTATGTGGACTAGGTTTTGGCAGTTTTTTTTCAACTATCCATTTCTTGCATTTTCTGACCCAATGTCCTCTTTGGTGGCAATAATTACACTTGCCATTGTTTTTCTTGTTAATAGATGATTTCCGCTTAAATTCCAAATTTGCTATCAACGCTTCCTGATCTAAAATTTCTAAAAAATTTGGATCTTTCCTTAATTCTCTTTCATGGGTGCACAATTGTGTGGTTAATTCATCTAAAGTTCTCTTTTCATCACTAAGAAGTAACCAACTCGTTTTGAAAGTATGATAACTCAGAGGAAGAGTATCCAATATTTTACAAATCAACAGCATTTCTGGCAGTCTGTTTTCTTCCTTATTTTGAAGTCCACTGTTCAGTTCATTCCATAGACTTTTCAATTTTGATAAATGAGCTGCCATATCATCATTTGACCAAGTGAATTTGAAGAATTGTAAATGTATGTTATAAAGTTGGTTATTGGACGAATCTTCGTATACTTTGTGAAGTTCCAACCAAATGTCTCTTGCGCTTTCAAATCTCATTACCTTTTGCAAAGTGTCTTCAGTCATGGAGTTCATAAGAACCATCATAGCGCAATTATTGGCTTTATTAAAAATCTTCATGTCACCTCTAATCTCTTTTGAATCTCTTCAGCGGCTGCATGATCAGACTCCACTGTCTTCTTCAATTTTCCTTCCCCGACTTCTAAAGCGTTTTCGTAATAATTTAATATGAACTTAATTCGATATTTCCAAATAGGCCAATCACTTTTTCCGCATAACGGCTTAACTGATATCTTTGCAGCTTCCATTTTTGCAAACTAATATGCAGACTCACATAAGGGTTAAGAACTGCCATGTTATGCTTACAAACTGCCGTTAATGTTTACCTCCACTTTGCTCATAAATTTTCCCACGCAAGTTATAGCATCCTGGGCCCATAACCTAATGAAGTCTAACGTTAGGAATGGAGACAAATGAATAAGTAGAGATTCATCTGGATTAACATATATTGAAATACAAAATCGTTATAAGAACAGTAAATTCTACATGGTAAAAATGGTAAAGTAAAACAGTGATAACAACTGAAAGAAAAAAGTTGCCAAAAGAAAGAAATAAAAAACGTGTTGCACTTATGTTGCAAAATACAAATGGGAAATATAATCATAAATTAAAAGTTATTTGCAACGCAGCTTTTCAGTTATCATCAGCTAGACTCTTGTCACATCCATTTCTTCAACTGAAGTTACTTGAAAACAGTACCAAATCAGGAAAAAAATTGTTTTCCGTCTTATAGCATACATGTTATTTCCCTATTTCTTGCAGAAACATGGTTGGAAAATGCTGGCATAGAGAGCTTGTGTTTAGTCGATGGTTATCCAGTCATGATGCTCTCCTACAATTGGTTTCATTTTGCAATCCGAATCAGTGAGACACAAATAATGCAGTTTGTTGCATACATTCTTTTGTTCAACCTGCCATTCATGGTATACCTGGATAATCGAGTAGCTATAGTTGTAGCTAAATGCCTTAAAATTTGAGCTGACATCAGCTGTCAATTTCCTGTAGCAATCATTGCCAAGTAACTGTCCTGACCATCTTGTATGTCACATTTTGAATCTTGACCTGGTTGTCTGCATACATAAACATAGTGATAAAAGTTTCCAGATTCTTGACATGACCTGTTAATGTTTATCATGCTTCCATTTTCCAGGTGTTGCTCACAATCCATCAGATGCCTTCTCAGTGGCATGCTCCATCTTTCACATGCAAAAATTTTATCTAACTAGTTGCACAGTCTTTGAAATTAGAATCTGAATCATTGCTGTAATGTCTTTCCAATGAGCATAAAGAATGGATAAAAAAATTTGCATATTTCTGTGTAGGTGAATCCCATTCGGCTACTTGGTAACATTGGGCTTAATCTGGAGCTACAAATTAACTTCCTTTCACTAGATTTCACTTAGTAGAATTAACATAAAACACCTTTTTATAGTTTTTAAAAAATTTTCTTATTAGTGTACAATGGCTGTCAGAGAAAGAAATGACATAATTATAGAAGCTAAACCAACTCCTGTATAGGGCCATAGGTAATTGAGGTATTGCTACACCTAGCTAACTGTTAAGCTTCTGCTCCAGTTTGGAATGCCAAGAGAGAACATTCTGGAGTAAGAGGGCTCCCTTTAGGAAAGCTCTATCTGAAATCTACAAGTATGAAAATAAGCAAAAATCAACTTCACATTATGTTGGTTCCATAAGAAATAATAGCTGCGTGGAAAGGAAAAATGTCTCATACCTGATTCTTTTACTAGTGAAAGAATCGGGTATGAGACAATTTTCCTTTCCAAAATGAACAATAACCGAATAGGACACAATTGATGTTGGCATAATCTTACGTGGAAAGTTATGTTTTCAAGCCAAGGCCCACTTTTATGTAATTTCTAATTAGTTGGCACATAATTATGTCAGTTGCCCATTTGGGAGAGTGGTTTATGATGTTGATTGCTCTACCAAACTCCTCTACTCTTCGAATCCCTTAGAAAGGAAGGAATGATGCAAGCATATAGTGTCTGTGTAGCCACAATGAAAATAGCTAAAATCCTTTCAAGAGGTTGGTGGTAGAAGAAGAAGGATGGAAAAGCCTGGACTTATCTCTCGAGGGAATTCTCCTTCGAGAAGCCGCACAGACACTACATGCTTACATTAATCCTTTCTTTCTAAGGGATTCAAAGAGCAGAGGAGTTTGGTAGAACAGTCAGCATCATAAACCACTCTCCCAAACGGGCAACTGACATAAATATGTGCCAACTAATTAGAAATTACATAAAAGTGAGCCTTGGCTTGAAAACGTAACTTTTCACGTAAAATTATGACAAAATCAATTGTGTCCTATTTGGTAATTGTTGGTTTTGGAAAAAACCTGTTACTAGTGAAAGAATCAGGTATGAGACATCTTTCTTTTCCATTGAGCTATTATTTCTTATGGAATCAACATAATGTGAAGTTGATTTTTGCCTATTTTTATATTTTACATTGGCATGTGTTTTTTCTATTCTAACTTTTATGTGAAATCTGTTACTGAATATAATAATATTTCGTAAACTATTTGATCTGCTTCATTCGTATAATACGCTGGACTTCAACCAACATTTGTAGATTAAGTGTTCATCATCTAAAAAAAAAAAAAAAATTAGGATAATTTTAAAAGGTTATTTCTTTAAGAAAATTACAATGAATTTCATTCCTAGCTTAATGGTTCATGACTAAATAATAAAAATAAATAAATAAAATAATAATAATAATAAAAAATCATTGAATATAATGCAGAGTTTTTTTTAAAATTATTTTTAGCATTCATGATTCTCAAATTTCAAATGAAAGAAACCTGAAAGAGCAGCTGTAAAAAGAGAAATGGCATGAAAGTAGATAATTGTTATCGAGCTACAATATTCGGGATGTGCTGACTCAATTAACAGAAAAGCGGAAATAAGAATGAGTAATGAAATAGTATGACCCAGGGGAGGATAGACATTGAAATTTATACATAATCATAGACTATCATAGTTGTCAATAAGACATAGTCCTAATAAAACAGGGAGACTGTGAGTTTTTTATTGTAGCTGCTGTTTTTAATGTACACAGTGATTTGCTTTAATTTTGAAAATTGGAGAACTGTTCAAATTTCAGCATCAGTGAACAAATTTCGGTCCATAAAGTTTGATCATTCAGCTTTATCCAATGAAGATTTTTGCATTCCCTACTATTAGGCAAAACACCATATTAAAAAAAAATACAATGCTTTCATTTTCATTAGCTGACAAACTCCACAATCGCATTATTATTATTCCTTACAAGAAAAAAATGTACTCAGCATAACAAAACAAAAGAACAAAAAAAAAAAAAAATGTTAATTAATGACAGTTGAATTTGAGAGGGGAAATGTGGACTTTGTTGGAAATCATTGCCTATTTGCTGCATGCATATGCATGCCTGGGTTGCTGCATAAATGTATTTGGGCAACATCATAAATTCTATATCAGAATTATGTAAACAGTTCAATAACTTGAATTTGCATTATAATGTGAGTTTAAGTTAATCTGGAGTTTTTTTTAATGGTATGACCACATGATGTAGTAATTTCCCAGTTGTCATACAAGAACCTCCTGGTTTTTTGTAATAATTTTAGATTGACAGCTGTGCCCACATGATTCAATAAACCTGGCTTAGAAAGTGCTGACAAAAGGCACGTGAAAATAGTTCTCAGCTTAAAGAAAATAGTTCCTACCCTTTTATCTTAATAAAACATTGAATCTAATAATTGTTTTGTGTTTCCTTAAATTAAATACTGTTATGGCTTTGGGCATGTTTGCCATGTTGACAGAAAGAATGTCAACATGAAAAAATTGCCAGTGATACAAAAATTAGAATATAGCATACTTTGTCTTTAAGAACTGGAAACATATACGAGTTTCTTTACTATTTTATTTCTTTGTAATTTACACAGGAAAATCCCAAAATATCTATGCAATTCCCTGGAATTCTAGCTAAAATGAAAATAAAAATGTGTGGTAATCTTAATAATTGAACCCCTGATTACTGTGATAACTGTGTGTACTACTGCCATATCTAGTACGTATAACTCAATATCTGCATAACTGAAATTGTTTCCTGTAGCTTCCATTGAAACTAATATGTATATATTCCCATAATTTTTATTACATAGAAATGATCAGCGTCAGTGAACAAATTTCGGTCCAAATTTCGATCAGTTCCAATTATTCTTTTATCATATTTGAAGTGGAGAAAACTGTCAATTAATTTAAAGCACTGAGAGAAAACTCTCTGCTTTTTTTTTCTCCTCTTCACTTAAATAAATTCAATTGGTCATTGTACAATATATATATATATATAACTTCATTTCTTTTTATTTTTTTAAGATGTAATTTCTGTGAATGCAGCAACCCATGATTCCATTATGAAGATACGGCAAGTACATTATATGCAGCTGAAGCATTCTCTAGAAATTATGCGTAAAATAAATGCAGATACTCCCATGTCTGTAGTTCATACTCTGATGTTTTTGATGACGAAAGATATACTTCTGTTTAATGAAAAAGAGCAGGTAAACAGTTATTACATTATTAAGAAATGTACTGTCTGTGTAAGGGAAGTGCTTAATTTCTACTTTGTTGTAATGAAGGTAACTCAGCAGTTAGTACCATCAAAAGATGTCGTAATGTTAAAATGTAAGAAGACTGCTGTAACCATTCATGAAGAAATCAAAATTTTGCCCCCAAAACACATTCCTTGCTTAAGATGGCTGTTATTTGAAGTCAGCAAAATTGTAAGAATTACTGTGGAAATATACACAGTCCAGTCACATTAATGTGACCACCACGTACTTTCCATGTCAGAGTTAAATAACCAATCACAGAAGGCAGGTGGCAGCACAGTGCAGTTGAGCGTATATAAAGGGTGTGTGAGGGCTTCGGAAAACATTTCAATCGTTGGCGTAATGCAGAAACGAAGCGATTTATCCGACTTCCAAAAGGGCATGATCATTGGCTTTCGGACCAAGGGTGGAAGCATTTCCGAAACGGCTGAGTTTGTGAACTGTTCGCGTGCCGCCGTGGTAAAAGTGTACCGTGCATGGCAAAATGGGACTGTCCAAAATCAGCGACGTGGCAAATGTGGTGCACCACGGGCCATAGATGACAGAGGCGAACGACGGTTGCGGAGATGCGTTCGGGCAGATAGACGGGCTACCGTTGAGCAACTGACCACCAAAATGAACCAAGGGGCTACCAAAAGTGTCTCCCAAAGTACTATTCAGCGAACATTGCTGCGTCTGGGCCTCCGAAGCAGACGCCTGGTTCGTGCACCTATGCTGACTGCTGTTCATCGACGGCGAAGGCTAGAATTTGCACGCCAGTACAGCAGCTGGACGTCCACTGAGTGGCGACAGGTTGCGTTTTCGGATGAATCGCGTTTTATGCTCCATCGGACAGATGGACGTTGGCGTATAAGGCGTGAAACCTCTGAAAGGAACCACCCTGCAACCATTGCCGGAACGGTCCAAGCTGGAGGCGGGAGCATTATGGTCTGGGGAATGTTTTCCTGGCATTCTCTAGGTTCACTGATCATTGTGGAAGGCACAATGGATCAATACAAGTACGCATCTGTCCTTGCGGACCATGTTCACCCCTACATGCGCA
The DNA here is from genome assembly GCA_000611955.2 of Stegodyphus mimosarum. Taxonomy (NCBI): domain Eukaryota; kingdom Metazoa; phylum Arthropoda; class Arachnida; order Araneae; family Eresidae; genus Stegodyphus; species Stegodyphus mimosarum. The sequence continues at coordinate 351,703 of KK119551.1, forward strand.
TTGTTTTTCCTCAGGATGATGGCATCTTCCAGCAGGACAATGCGAGGTGCCATACAGCTGCCAGTGTACGTGCGTGGTTCGAAGAGCACCAGGATGAGTTTACCGTCCTCCCCTGGCCAGCAAACTCACCTGACTTAAACCCAATCGAGCATCTGTGGGACCATCTCGATCGAGTTGTTCGCGCCATGGATCCTCAACCGCGTAATCTAGCGCAGCTGGCCACGGCATTAGAGTCGGCATGGCTCAAAATCCCAGAGAACACCTTCAGGGACCTATGTGACTCTCTTCCTGCACGTCTCGCAGCAGTCCGCTCTGCGAAAGGTGGTTATTCTGGCTTTTGACAGATGGTCACATTAATGTGACTGGACTGTGTAGTACTTAGCTTCTTTCAGTGACAGTTTCACATTTGGTTATAGGCTGTTTGTTACTTGGTGTATGTTTTGAACATTTTAACGTTCAAAACAGTTAGATAACGTTTTCCTGTGTTTTGAACTGCACATGATAAATTGTGGTTACAGGGGTATGACTACTGCATAATTTGGTTACTTTCTTTTCAGTCTTGAAAATATTAGTGTGTAATATTTTAATTGACTAATTAATTAATTTTATAAATGAATGCTAAAATTTTAGCATGCAAATATTTTGTATCATTTATAAAATATTATATAAATTTTTAATGTGCTAGAATTATATTTAAGTTCATACATTTGTTAAAAGTTGCTCAAAAACTTTATCAAAAATGTGTTTGCTGATTGATAACAGTTTGATATCAGTGTACTATAAAAGGTTAAGTTCCGAAAGGTAAGCAAAGGAAAGAAAACTGATGATAAAGTATGCTAGCAAATTGGACAAAACTTTAATAATATTTATTATATCACCTGTAACTTAAAAATAAAAGAAAATCTTGCACAGAATATTTATATTTTGCGATAACAACAGGAACTTAAAAGTCTTGTCTGGTAGTAAAAGCCATCGTTTCTTGGTCATCAAGATGTACCTACCAATATCCATTCTTTGAATTAAATGTCAAAAACCACTTGCTTCCAGAAAGAGTATCCAGAATGTTGTCAAATTTAGGAAGAGGGTAGCTGTCTTTCTTTGTAGCCTTCTTCAACCGACGATAGTCAACACAAAATCTAGTTGAACCATTTTTCTTTCTAACCAGGGTGATGGGAAAGGTTCAAGAACTTGCTGAAGGCTCGATGACATTGCTTTCTTGCATGTTCTTTAGAAGTTTTTGTACCTCTTCCTGTTTATCAGTTTGTAGATGTCTAGTACATTGCTTGATTGGGAGATGATACCCAGTATCAGTTCTGTGCTGTGTCAAACTGGTTCAACTATATGAGAAGATGAGATGTAGAAAACTTCTTGAAATTCTTGAATGACACATTCGGCAGCACTCCTCTCTTCATCACTTAATTCTGTATTCTGCAAGAACCCCACTGTTAGGCTGTAAGATCTTGCTGCCCCAACTTGTCAGAAACAGGTGTAGTGACTGCTACTATGTGTGAATTTACACAGAAATGTAAGAAGGGATTGAAGCCCTTTTTATTTTATCTGTAAAATGACAAAGGCGTCTACTTGACGCTCACAAACTGCGCCAATTCAGTGGTTTTAACTAAAGTAGAACGTAAAACTGAAAGTAATAACTAGGTGAACAAATATCAAAGCACTATCGACGAGGCTCTGAGATCCTAAACTAACCGTGTTTTTAATTACCGCTGAGATTCAGCAAGATTACTGATTAAACAATTGAAAATTTGCACTTCTGCAAAGCTAGGCACACAGGCCGACACGTGCTGATCTAAATTCTACCAAGCAACCTCACTAGCGTAACTTTAAAGCAAGACTCTCAAACTCTGGTTTTGTCTACTATTTAATTCAACTAGCTTCCGCTAAATTTGAATAAACTGCACGTGCTACTACAATTTAGATACTCTGGCATGGGCATTTCTAGGAGAAAAATGAAGGCTGAACAGGAAAGATAACTTAAAATAAATGTTAGTTAAAATAAATATAAACCCTACATTTGCCCTTGCCAGAATATTGAACACTTGGAAGCAGGTCGTAGAAATGACCTGTTGAAAAGTTTCAACATTCTAACCTAAAACTCAAGAGTCCCGTTTACATAAAACAAACTTTTGGCTATCAAATTTTACAATAATTCTTTTCGTTGCTTACAGTTTCTTCGTACTGAAACATCTCTGCTGTCAATCTTTATCATTCAGTCTTTTCCTGGTAGGAACAAGTATGAGTATATTGAAAATACATTATGGTTTACACTTTCTTAATACTCAGTAGCATTTTACTTTTCAATGATTTTCTTTTTCTAATTTAACTGTTTATTTCACATTCATTCATTCTTCATGCAAACTTTAATTTAACTTGCTTTGCCCTGGTTCTCCACTATGTGTGGTGTCCAACGGAAATATTTCATGTTTTTGTATTTCAACACTTCTCCTAACCACAATGATTTGTTAGAATTCGATCAACCAACTATGACACACCCTAGTCCATCATGCTAAAACTCAATGAGCTATGTTTATCACTCTTAACTCAAGTGTGGGTGGAGAACCCTAAAAACTGCATTCATTCTAATCTTCCCCCTCATTCAACTTTTCACATGCAGGCTTTCGCTCCAGCTCATGGTTTTATCTCCTGTTTAACATTTAGCTTTTAACTCGTTTCTTTTGAGCATTTACTTTTAGCATCTAAAATTTTATGCTTTTAGACTAAATTTCTACTTTTACATAGCTTTCAAGTATTTACATATCTTTACGAAATTCTAATGCATATGATTTTTTACAATTTACAATAAGAAAACAAATATTTTACTTCATGCTTCTTTGCCAAGCTGGCGGCCCTGAAACTAAATTTTCCATTAATACATAAAATACGAAGCTATTTTACATTTGGCTAAATTTTGGCTTTAACATAACCAGTCTTTCGACCAACAAGAACTGCTTGTTCTTAGAAAAGAAAATCGTGCTTTGCTATAGCTAAATACAGTAAAACAAAACTAAGTCTCTACCAAGACAAAATGACTTCTTTCAACACATAGAAACTTCATATTTACACATAACAGTTCAGAACAAAAGAAAAATTTATGGAAGGTTTAACTTATCTTTGACTTTTCGATGCTTGGAACTCAGTCATCCTCTTCTCACAAAACTTGGTCCATGTCAAGGAATTCATGGCAGTCAGTCTTCATCTTTGACTTGTTCAGCTCTCCTCCATGGTGCCCTTTCTTTTTTGGCCTCTGTAAGCCAGCCTTTTGGGGTGATAATATCCGGGTTCCTGTCTTTTCCTCTTGGCACCTGGATGTCTTTTTTTGGCCACTTCCGGTCTAAGTTCTTGCTTGAGTTTTTTCTGCTGGTCCAAATCTTTTCGTTCTTCTTGTTGTCTCTTTTTTCGCAGAAATGGCACCCTTGTTTGTCTTTGGATATCCGGAACTGGACGCAGTTTCCTTGCTGCAGATTGTCTGCTGTGAGATCTTGTTACTGGTTTTTTCCTCTTGCTATCTAGCAAGGATTCTTTACGAGACGTCGTGGCTCGCTTGACCTACTTCTCTGCTGGGGTCTGGGGATTCTCTTTCCTTCTTTTCGGGATCCTTGAATAACTTGTAGAAGGGCTTGGTTCCTCGGCAGTTCTCTGCTTCATGGGTGGCGGAGCGGACGGCCTTACTTCTGGACCTTCCAATTGTTGGGAACTTCAATCCTGCAAGAAACTTTTGAGCACTTCAAAATCATTCTTCTCGTAATACTTATTTACCTGGTCGGGACTTGCTTTACAGGTTTTCCCTCTCTTGTTCTTAAGGTATAATATGGCTCCCTTGATTTCCTGAATAACATAGGGACCTTCAAATCTTAGAGCCAATTTTGCAGTGAAGTTCTCTGGTGCATTTGATAAACAAAATTTTCTTTTTAAAACTTTGCTCCCCACTTTAAAATCTGCTTCATGGCGTTTTCGATTGTAGTAGAGCTTCTGTCTGTTTCTTGCCATATCCGAATTTTTAACCGCCTCATGAATAAGTTTTTGCGCGTCTTTTTGCCTGAATTCTTGTTCCCTTTGTTGAACAAAGAATAATTTATCTAGTGGTGTTATTAACTTATGCCCTAAAAATAATTTTGCTGGAGTTTTTCCAGTGGTATCATGACTTGCTGTTCTTAACGCATAAGCTAACTCATCTATGTAGCCATCCCAGCACTTGTATGTGTGCTAACATAACTTCGAATTAATTTTACAATATTTTTATTAACTCTTTCCACGATGTTTGCCTGTGGTCTGTATGGAACCATCTTGATATGGCGTATGCCAAGTCCAGAACAAATGTTCTAAAAAATTTGGCTAACGAATTGTTTGCCGTTATCGCTATTAGTGCACCGTATTTGAAAATGTACCTGTGTAAGAATGCATCTGCAACTGTTTTGGCTAATGCACATTTAAGTGCAACAATTTCTGTCCACTTTGAAAAATGATCTACAATTACTAAAATATAACGATTTTTATTTAACTCACTCTGGGGAAAAGGACCAAGGAGATCTATGCTTAATATTTCATTGGAAATGTAGCGCGAATACTATTTAAGTACCTGGCCGGGCTGTAATTAATATCATTAATTAACTGACATTGATTGCAGGACCTGACATGCACAGTTCCTATTTTGTATAATTGCAGGAAATATACCGCCTTGCATACCCTTTTTATAGTTTTTCTGACCCCCAAGTGACCTGATGTTGGCGCATCATGTAATTCTTTCAAAATGCTCAATTGAAGCGAGGCTGGGATGACTGGCCTATAGTTGAAGTTTTCGTTTGTCGATTTAGTATAAAACAATAAATTATCTATTATCTCATAGTTCTATGCTCTATATCTTATTGCGGCCACATCTGTGTGTTGAAAATTTTCAGGGTTTTTTAAATACACATATATACTTCCAAATTCAGGATCAGCTTTCAATTCAGCAATAATTGTTTCTCTAGAATCTAAGATTTTAGAAGTTAATACAGCGCATTTGAGTTCATTCCCTTCATCGTCCAGTTTTATTTGGGATAGTGCGTCTGCAACATTATTTTCCTTTCCTGGTTTTTACTTAATTAGTCGGTTATATTCTTGAAGTTTTAAAGCCCATCTTATTGACCTGGGCATTAGATTTTTTCCCGAGTAAAGTCTACCAACGGCCGCATGATCCGAAAAGACTGTTACTGGGGCTTTTCCGAAATAAACTCGAAACTTCTGTACAGCCATTAATACGGCTAATGTTTCTCTCTCCGTCGCTGTATAATTCCTTTGGGTAGCATTTAATGTTTTACTAGAAAATGCTAAAGGATGCCCTTTCTGCATGAAAACCGCACCTATGGCATAGTCCGAAGCGTCGGCTGCAATTTCTAAATTTTCGTCACCTTCCAGGAATTTCAAAACAGGGGCACTGATGAGCACTTCTTTTAACTTTTCAAACACTGTATTTACCTCTGCTGTCCGTGTAAACTTACTTTTCTTTAAGTACTAACAACGGTTCTACAATATTAGTGAAATCCTTTATGAATGATCGATAATAAGAGCATAACCCAAGGAAAGAAGACAGTTTCCTTGCAGTTTTAGGAGCGAGGAAACTTTTGATAGCCTTTATCTTTGAAACTTGAGTTTCTATGCCCTTTAGCGAAATTTTGTATCCTAAGTATTTAAGTTCTTTTGTCGCAAACTTTCATTTCGATGCGTTAATTGTTAGACCTGCCTCTTTTAATAACGGAAAAACTTCCTGGAAGTCCTTAATATGCTGCTTCAATGAACTACTTGTTATAATTATATCATCTAGGTAAATTAAAGTCGATTTTCTTAGGACAGGCTTTAGAACTATGTCTATAGCTATATAACTAATGTCTATATAAATGTCGACGGGGCCCCACACAGCCCAAAGGGCATGCGTAAAAATGCATAAGTGCCTGATTTTGTGATAAACACGGTTTTATGTATATCTTCCGGTTTCATAGCTATCTGATAGTAGCCCGATGGTAAATCCAAAATAGTCATATATCTCATAGATGTAATCTTTCTAATTACTTCCTCAATCACCAGCAGAGGGTAAACTGGGAACTTCGTAATGCTATTTAATTTCCCATACTTAATAGCAAACCTCCAAGCTTTTTTATCTGAGAGTGGGAAATCATTCTTTTAGTACCACTGGACTCGCCTAATCACTATTTATGGGACGAAATAATCTGATTTTGCAGCATTTCTTTTATGTGTTCCTCAATAATGAGCTCTTTCTGTTTATCATACCTGTAGGGCTTGGCCCTACATGGTTTATTGCATATTAGTTGTATATCATGTGTTACAATTTGACAATTACCAGGCCGTTCTGAAAACAAATTTGAAAAAGTACTCACCACTTGCTGAATGGCTTGGCTTTCTTCGAGAGTCAAATGGCTTAAATCCAATTCAAGTTCTTTCACCGGCTCCACCACCTGTTGTTGCATCTCCAGCGTAATTGCATTTTCCTAAAAATCCAATCTGGCTTTAGCGGACTTCAAGAAATCCATTCCTAAAATCACTGGGTTCTGTAAATTTTTCACCACAAAAAATAATATTTTAAGATTTTCTTCCTTTATCTGCACTTTTAATGATAGTTTCCCGACACAATGACAGGTTTTTCCTTGGGCGGCTATAATTTCAGTGTTTCTATTTTTAAATAAACGTAGTCTACGAAAGTTGTCATTGTAGAATTTGTAGCTCAAGAAGTTTCCTTGCGCTCCTGTATCCAGGATGACTGCTAACTGGGAATTCTTTACCACGACTGTGTTTAGGTATCTTCTTGAGGGATTTTGAGAAATTTCAGAGGTCTGGACCCTCGCTTTTACAGGCCCCTCTAATCATTTAAAGCTTTCTTCTGACCTTCAGTCTTCTGGGTACACGGACGATTTTTTTTCGAATTTCTTCTTCGCGTTTTGACCTTCATTCTTCGGTGAATTGGCTTGATAGCTCTTTCCACCATAGGAGTGTTTTGTCTTAGCAGTCAGTTGGTTTGAGAACTGTTTTCGGGAACCTTGAAGATACGCTGCTCCTCTAGATTTTTCTGCTATTTGTCGGTTTTGGAACTTGACCGCCAACTCGAAGAGTTCCTGTAAGCAGCTTGGATTTCAGATTTCCATAAAGTCTTGGACAGCAGGTAGTAATCTGGGTAAAATTTTTTTCAATTACCTCGTTGTCAAGTTTTTTCCCATACAGCATATTTACGAACTTGACTTTTCTCAGAATAAACTCCGTTAAATCTTCGATGTTATGCTGATAAAAACTGTAAAGTTCAGCTTCCAGCTTTGCTCGGTCTTTCACTATGGGGTATGCTTTTAACAACGATGCTTTAAAATTTTCAATTGTATATACTTGGCCTCCAAATTCTCCTAATAAAAATTTTCCAATGTTTTTCCACCACAGAGCGGCCTGTCCTTTTAACGCAGACGTGGCAATGGCAACTTTTTGCCTTTCGGGCACAGGATACAGCTGGAAATGATTCTCTAGGCCTTCTAAAAATATCGCCACAGAATTTTTTCCATCAAAACTGACGGTTGGCTTGATAGATGCTCTCATAGTTTGGATTAAATATCCAAACCCTTCCAACTGGTTGGCCATAACTTGCTCTTGAAATTCTACCGGAACTTCCACCGAATTATCGGCCATTTGAGTTCGTGAGATTTTTGGGCGCCAAATGTAAGATCTCGCTGCCCCAACTTGTCAGAAACTGGTGTAGTGATTGTTACTATGTGTGAATTTACACAAAAATGTAAGAAGGGGTTGAAGCCCTTTTTATTTTATCTTTAAAATGACAAAGGTGTCTACTTGACACTCACAAACTGCGCCAACCTGACAGTTTTAACTAAAGTAGAACGTAAAACTGAAAGTAATAGCTAGGTGAACAGATACCAAAGCACTACCAATGAGGCTCTGAGATCCTAAACTAACCACGTTTTTAATTACTGCTGAGATTCAGCAAGATTACTGATTAAACAGTTGAAAACTAGCACTTCTGCAAAGCTAGGCACACAGGCCGACATGCGCTGATCTAAATTCTACCGAGCAACCTCACTAGCTTAACTTTAAAGCAAGACTCTCAAACTCTGATTTCGTCTACTATTTAATTCAACTAGTTTCCGCTAAATTTGAATAAACTGCACGTTCTACTACAATTTACATTCTCTGGCACGGGCATTTCTAGGAGAAAATGAAGGCTAAACAGGAAAGATAACTTAAAATAAATGTTAGTTAATATAAATATAAACCCTGCAAGGTTATTCAAAAACACAGAGATTTGCAGACTAGGGTAGCTTAGTACAAGTCACTGGAGTACATGCTGCAACCACTTGGCCTTTCCTAATGATTCTTGCTTTATCATTGACGTTGGCAGGTCTCATCAAGATAACTGTCCTCAATAAGTCAACAAGTGCTGCAGCTACTAGTAATTCTCATGGGGTGTTACTATTTGGGAGGATACTTCACTACACCATAACTAGCAGTTTCTGTTTTTGACTGTGGATCCATGAAGTTAAAAATTGTGTTCTTGTTTGTATTGTGATGTCATCTTGAGCTTTAAACTCCTTCATCATTAATTTTGAATAACGTCCTCAGAGGCAAAATGCAGTTCATTATTTTTGAAGTCCAAAGAAAAATTGTATTTCCGTAGAAAGTCTAATCCAGGTTTGAAAGGGTTTGTAATATTTGCTACATATGCCATGTGATTGTAGGCAGCACTTCCAAACATAATGTTTAATTTCCCATCAATGTTTAACTCTGGACACAGTCTGAAGTATAAACACTGGGTGACATCCAGATGAGTTCACCTTCTAATTGTTGAGTCAGATCTTTTCGGATGATGGTAACATTGGGGTTCCTGTCTGGATAATCATATTACAAAGAACTCCATTGATATGTTCCATTATGAAGAGTCTATTACTGCCACCATTCCTTGCAGAAATCTGAAGTCCTTTGAAATGGGACTTCTCATTATCTGTCAACTTCCGCTTCATGAGATGGCCACTAATTAGTTCCCTCCTTCTGGCTGGGAGCGGGGTTTGCTTCCATGCCCTGGTGTGTTTAGCTGTTTCTTCATATGTGGCCTTCAGCACCACAGTTCCAACACTTAGATGCTTGTCACTCCTGTTCTGTCTCAAGGCATTGCCTTGTCTTGTTAAATCATCTAGACTACCAGTCACTTGATTCACTGTCTCCTAAGCTTGAGCAGCTCTGATTTGATGGCACTCTCTACCATTTGTTTGCTGAGCTGTCTCATATTTTATGGCATGCAATAAAGCACTTTTTAAAAACCTTGACATCTGGCATTCGCGGGGCTTTGATAGATCCCAGATGACATCGATTAAGTACCGCAGGGACAGGATTTCTCTTGTTTCTTTCAGGCACTCCAAAAAGGCGAGATGAGACAGCCTTTCAACATCCATTTATCAAGTTCCTGGAATGTTTCCATAGATTTCTATTGATGGGTTTTTAAGTGAAGCCTGCTATAACCTTTTAAACACTTCTCCCTAACGTGCAGCTGCAATGTGCGGGATAGTGCTGTGGTTTTTGGAAGGAGTTTGAAGGATATCTGCTGCATCTGCTCTTACGGAAGCAGCAAGATGGCAGGCTTTAGCTTGGGAAATCCCATCCATTTGTGTCTGCCACTATGGAGAACTGAATCTTATACACTTGCCAGGAAGTTTTTCTATCATTGGGATAGCTTTAGAAAGCATCAAGAAGGCATGGGTAAAGATTTAAAACTGAAAATTCCTTCCTGCTGTCACTATAAATGTTTTCCAGCTGTCATCTTCTTTGGCAATGGCAGAAACTCTCTCTTCAATTTGTTCTTTGATGGAAGAAACTCTTTCTTCAGTTTCTCCAATCCTGTTTTTAATCATGTCTATTCTACTTTCCATAGCTTCAAATTGGTTTTTTATTGTGCAAGTAATTTCTCTTTTCATTTCCACTTGACCTGCTTCAGCCTTTTCTTGAACGGCTTTCACCTTGTCTTTAACAGATTCTTGGCCAGTTTTTATCTTTCGTTTGAATGCAGCAAAGACTGCCATCAGCAGTCTTTATTGCTCTTTCATCACTCTTGTCACTGACATTCAGCCCCACTCCTGAAACCAAAAACTGTTGCGGGCATATGGGTTCCTAATAGATTGAATGCATGCAGCTCAGATCATAGTCTCGTGAATTTATTTAATCAAAAAAATATGCTTCAAAGTTCTGGAACTTTCCACAAAAATAGTTGTACAACTCTTTACAGTATCACTGAGTACAATCATTAGTTAAACTTCAAACTATAGTACAAAGTCTGTACTCCGGATGTCCATAATCCAGACCTCAAAGCCACAAACGTTTTTTTTTTTTTTTTTTTTTTTTTTTTTTTTGTTAGTATTCTAGAGATATGAGACATCACAATGCAGTAAAATACAGTACAAAGTCCGAGATCTGGACGTCCAATATCCGGAATGGTCTAAAATCTGGACCTCAAAACCGCCCACAACTTTTTTTCCCCCTTTAATGCTTTACGTATGCACATTTGATTTTTTTTGCCTTCCATAATAAAACATGTGGAGATTTTCGAAAACAGCCGAGATTGCAATCTTGTTTTCTTCCCTCCCCCTAAGGTATGCAGTAGCAGGTGCAGTTTCTCCAAATGCATTGTGTCAGTTTACCGCAGACAGCTTGTCCTAAGAGGTTTCTTATTGTTTGGTTGCTCGTGACATTTCGTTGTTGATTCTTTTGTGGTACAGTGCGCTTTTAAGCTTTAAACAGCAATAAAAGTGCAGGAAAGCTTTCAACAGCAATAAAGGTCCTATAAAAATAATGGAAGTAAACAAAATCTCAGTCATGATCATAACAAAGCCAAAAATGCTTGTTGGTCTGACCTTCAGAATAGTTTTGTAAAGCACGGGTCCAAGGCCTAATGGAGTCTTTGCTAGAAAGTACAAAGGATATGATTCGAAATCTTCACACCTATTTTCTGCGTTAATGGATGGGGAGGGGAGGAAATTGCTGTGAAACTGGAAAAGTATTTCAGGCGGTTCGGTATTTTGAGGATACAGAATAGCGAAGGGTCTGGATTTCAGAGATATACTAGGCTAAAATTACCTTTACTGATTCTAAGGCATTTCAGTTAATGTTGCAGATTGCGCTGTTCCTTACCGTCTCAAATTATGCGAGGAGTACGGCATTGGAAAGTATATGACATAATTTAAAAAAAAAAGGAATTTTTTGTGGATTCCGACACCCCACTGGCAATGAATAACAGAAAAAGGGTTCGTTATGCTAAAAGTGACGATCATGACAAAGTGATGATTGAATGGGTCAGACAGCGTCACAGCGAAGTCCAATGCTAATGGCTAAAGCCAAAATATTTCATGAAGAAATTAACTTATACACTGAGTGCACATATTCGACAGGTTAGTTAACCAAATATAAAAATCATCATGGTATAAGACAATTAAAAATTTCAGGTGAAAAAACTTTAGCTGATACTGAAGCTGCTGAAGAATATGCAGATGAATTCATTGAACTCATTACTAGTGAACAATTATCTCCAGAACAAATTTGCAACGCTGATGAAACTGGTCTTTTCTGGTAATATGTACTGCAAAATAGCTAATAGCTTGGCAACCTCTACAGAAAAGGCTGCAACTGGTGTCAAAGATTACAAAGCAAGACTAACACTTTTAGCGTGCGCAAATGCTGCAGAAACGCACAAGTTATAACGCACTTTTCATAATCGGAAAATATGTACGACCTCCAGCATTTAAAGAAGTAACGATTTTCCCTGTTATATATCGTGCAAATAAAAGAGCATCGATGACACAAGCGTTGATGAATGATTGGTTTAAAATTCATTTTATATCCAAAGCTTGGCAACATTTGAATTCGGTTGATTTACCTGATGACTCAAAAATATTCCTGACTGTTGACAACTGTTCGGCACATACTTCACTTAAAGTTTTAGTGAAAGATAATGTATCCATATTATTTTTCCCTCCAAACTGTACGTCTATCATTCAGCCTATGGATATGGGAATAGTGCACCCACTGAAATGCAAATATAAAGTACCATTTTTAAAATTTCTGTTAAATTTCTTTAACAATGGCAAGACTATTCAAGAATTTTTTTATGGCTAGCTACCATATTTCATGGTGAGGATGACGAAGATGATAGCCGCGAATTTGAAGGTTTTCGGACATCGCAAACTAAAGGTGAAATTTTCCAGTTATTGGATTAAATAAAGAAATGTGGAGAAGCGGTAATAAATGAAGATGATATAACAGAAGTTTTTCATAGAGACAACAATGCTCCAATCATCAATCAATTAACAGACGGCGAAATCTTTAGTGTGGTTCTAGCTCCAGAAAATACTGCTTCCGATAGTGAAGAAAGTGACAGAGAGGTTATTGAAAACAAAAAAATTTCGATTGACAAGTTAGTAGGTATTCTCGACACAGCAATTACAGGATGTGAACAGTGGAACTTTGTAACTGAACAAGAAATTATGTCTGTTTATAGAATTAAAGAGAAAGTATTAGCACAAAAAACGAAGCAACTTAAACAACTTACATTTAAATCGAAAAGAAATGTTTAAAGAAATGTTTAATAAAGTAAACAAAAAAATATTAAGCTTTTTTTATGTAAAATTTGATTCCCTTTAGATCATAATTGCTCTTTATTTCATAAATTGTCGTTTCATATTTTTAATTGTATAACTTCTGCATGCCATCTTACCAGATTTAAATTGATGATCTATAATCTGGAATCGCCAAGGTCCCGACGTGTCTGGATTAGGGACTTTGTATTGAACTAAGAACATTAAACACAATGCAGTGCAAAGTGCATCTAAAAGGCAAAGCTTTCAATACTCTGAAGTTGCTCGGAACTAACAAATCACAACAACAGCTGAGAGCAGATGCTCCGTCCGGTCTTATGTAGCTTTCACCCAGCCTCCGAAATATTTTCTAGTACTTCCTGCTTCTTGAAATTACTGGTTGCCATATGTATGCCAAATTATGGTTATAGCTAATGTAGTGATGATTTACATTTATTCAATTGCAATACCTATTATGGTGAAACAGGGACTGGAGCAAAATGTCGTCAAATGCTCACCATGTTTGGTAACTCTTGGCAACAAAATTTGGTTGCCAAAACCATTGCTAGCTTGGTGATATCTCACCAAATTAGTGAGATAGCCATTTACTCAATGTTAAATAGACGTGCTTCTGTTTTCTTATTTTTCTGGCTAGCATCGCTCCTTTAGATTTTCATATTACATTATACAAATAAATAAATAAAATTCACACATAATTTCGCTAAAATTATCTACAAAAATATATAAGGGTGCCCCTTGGTGAAAATTGCTGATTGACCAGCAAGACACAATTTCATGATGGCCACTACACAAAACCAAAATAACAAGTGAAAGAATTACATAAACTCAGTTTCCATGTACACGTCGATCTATTTTCACTTAAAAAAAATCGGAGAATTGCACAAACTTGCCATTGCGGTCAAACTCGGCCTTGACTTTGTCCATGTACACATCGATCTATTTTCACTTAAAAAAAGTCAGTAGAATGATGCCTCTTAAAAAAAATCAGCAGAATGATACCTCTTAGACATCATATAATGTTTAGAACAAAGTTACTCATCACGAAAATTGAACATAATTTGTAGCCAATCAAAGCTCAATAAACTGTTTTTTAAATCACACAATGAAATAATATAAAAAAGGAAATACATCTTATCGCTTATACACACTACAAAAATTAAATATCAACTTACCATATTTAGGAAATTCTGTGTCTTCAGTCTGTGACGCACAAAATTCCTTAACAGCATCCAAAAACTTTCTAAAATTATCTGAACTAGAATATGCATACTGCTGTCACCACATAAATTCACAAAAATAAGAGTAAAAGATATCCTCTGTAGTGCCGAACTGTCGGTGGCATTTCTTGCATGAACCTTTCTTCTGACAAACCCATTCAAAGCCATCTGAATGATCTGTACATCGACCATACGCATTTCCTTCGTACAAACAGGACACTTATAATGACTACTAAGACACCTTCATTTACACACCAGTCGATTAATACTTCCCCCCCCCCTTTCGTTCCAAATCATACAGAAACTTCACATTAATCTCATCACTTACATCCATTTTACGGTGTGCAGCACAAAATAAGCAATTTACTTCCTACCTGACATCCAATGCAAAAATAAGACTCCTTTTTTTTCCCCTTTTGGTTGGTAAGGGTGTTAAAAATATTGGGACTTGAGTTTTTGTAATGAAAAACAGTTTAAAATAGGAAATCTTTTTTATTCAAGTTAACTATTCATAAATAATAATAATAGTAATAATAAAGAAAATTTGTAAAAAGTATAACAAAAAATTATGTTCAGTGCTTTTATGAAAAAACCATGAATGGACTGTAAAATTAGTGAATAATTCACTCAGATTCACTTTTGCAACTCTGTGCATAATAAGAATTATAACAAGAAAACTCAAAAGAATGAGCACTGATTAGAGAATTCATGAATACTACTGAGATTCACTGTATTTTTTCTAATGTTACTACAGTTTTCCAACACTTTCTTTTAATTAATTGGCAGCTTAATTAATAGATACCTTGGTTAATAGAGAACACATTTTATATTGATACTCTTCCATTAAAGGCATTATTTTGGTGTATTTCTTTGGTAGCATATGGTCCCATTGTATTTGGCTTCTTTCCTGCCAATAATTGCCCTTATGGCTGTCATTTGTGCAACCAGACTTTTCACAATATAAATTTTTTTTATTAGAATGGATTTCTCAATTTGGGATTTGCCAAGAAGTGAACAAGATGCTATTTTATTTCTTCAAGAAAAAATATTGTATGCAAAGAAAGATCGTGTTTGAATAAACATCTCGTGAAATTAAAATGTGACTTGATCTGAAATGGCTATACAGTCTTCCTTTGTGTCGGGAGAAAAAAAGTGTTTGAACACAAATGTGATTTCCTGGATCATGCCTTTCCTTTCATTCTTGCGATTTCAATTCATTTGCGTTTTTCTTTTCTTTCACTTCCAACACCTCAAGAGTTAACATTTATTGAATTTTGCAAGCTAGAGCTTCAAATAAATACAACACAGTGCTTGATTGGAGTAATTACATATGAAAGATATAAGCTAATTCCATGTTATCTCATCTTAACATTAAAATTGGTGGATGCAACAAAATAATGGGAAGTGACAGAGGTTTACCCACAGAAGTGAAAATGTTCTTTCCCCACAAGGAGTTTTTAGTGTTGTGAAACTAAAGAATGTTTTCTTGTTGCTGTTCTCGATTGTTTCGTGCAGATTTTAATGATCATAGTAAGAGGGAATGTGGAATGTTGCTGATCGAACTACTGTATTTTCTGGCTGCTGGAATGAAATAAATCTTCAGGTTTGGAAACTGCTGGTTATAAACATTTTATCATAAATCAGTTACCAACAGAAGTTTAATGAAAAGGAAAGAAACTAAAAAATAAATAAATAAATAAATAAAATTGGGGGGGGCACTGGGGATATGTCTAGTATGAAATGAAATGCATGACAAAAAGAAATGAACCAAAAATGCCTGGTATGGCTTAAACAGAATATTAATTTGTTTTCTTTATGTATGTATAAAACATTCAATGCATGCAGATATTTTCTGCTTTCATCAGTTTATATTTCATGAAGTGTTTATAATGTTTCAGATAGAAAGCCCATACGTTCAAAACCTTATTGCTCTGGCTGCTGTTTTTCATGAACTGACTTCGTCAGATGTTGTAGCATACTTCTTGTTCAGAAACTTTGTTTTATATCAAAGAAAATTTAGTATCAATATCAAATCTTTGGTAAGTCCATTTTTAATTTATTATGAAATAGCATAATAATTAATATCAAAATACATTATCTCCTCAATTTTGCATCACACATTTTTATAAATATGCTTGTGTTGTTTTGATGTTTCATATATGAATATATATGAATTTTGAGCTTTTGTATCTCTCAGTAAAATCACAGGTCTTTCAGATACATTTGGCAATGAAATATGTAAATTTACCGCCCAACTGGTATAGTGGTTAGTGTCGCTGACTGCTGTGCCAAAGGGCCCGGGTTCGAATCCCTGAGAAGGCATGGATGTTTGTAAATGTATAGTGTTGGTGCGACATGGCGGCACTCTAAATATGCGGCAAGCCAAAAGTCTTCTTGTGTGGTTTGATGGAAGGGGAGAGGTGTGGGAGACCCTTGGACCTCCCCGGTACTCTCTGTCAAAATTGGGGATGTAACTGAGCCAAATCACACTGCCAGCTGTTAGGTGCTCTAGGCTGTTGCCAACAACAGGCATAATCTTGTGCTCCTTATCACACTGCCAGCTGTTAGGTGCTGTAGGCTGTTGCCAACAACAGGCATAATCTTGTGCTCCTTTCCACGAGGAATTTTGTGTGCTCGGGCTAACTTTATCAGACAAGTGAGCATAAGCAACAACATATGTAAATTCTGTTCACCTTTTTGAATTAATGTAAGACCTGCTGTATTTTGAATTAAATAACATAATCTTATTATTTATATTTTCATCACAGTGAAGTTTTAATATTAGTTAAAATTCTGTGTAAACCATGCATGTAGCTGATATACGGGGGGTTGTAAATTAAATAGTGGCAACTTAACCTTGAAACTCGTAGAAGGGCAGGCATGTGCAAATAGGATATGGGAGCGGTGAGATGTCGATGTGTAGAGTGCAAAAAACAGTCGATCTGCTTAGAAGGGTAGTTGTTGTGTGGCGTTAAAGTGAGGAGTTTCATTTCCATCACTCTAAAGCATGTTTTCAAAAGGTGATCAGTGGTCATGGCTTAAAATCGAGGTTGCCCGTGGCAAAAATGCAGCAGAATGCTATCGAGGATTAGTGGAAGCCTGTGACACAAATGCTTTACTGTATAGGACAGTAGCATGATGGGTTCAAGCATTTCATTCGGGTTGAAATGAGACTGCGGATTTGCAATGCACAGGTCAGCCCTCCATTCCTCAAGAGCAGATTGACATCCTGAGCGGTCTCCTTACCATAGACCGCCAATGGACTGTCCGAAAATTATCCTTAAAGGTTGGTCTCAGTCATCAAACGGTGTGGCGTATAATGAAGAAATCTCTCAACATGAGGAAAATTGCTTCCCGCTGGGTTCCACATTAACTAACCGAAGTAGAGAAAGGGCACCAGTATGGGCTGACTGGCACCCACTTGGAGAGATACCGCAATGAAGGAGACGCATTTCTGCACCGTATTGTCACCATTGATGAGACATGGGCACGAGCCTATGAGCCTCAATTAAAGCGTCAATCAAATGAATGTCGTCGCCAAGGTTCGCCACGTCCACAAAAATTTCGACAGGAACTTAGTCGGGTGAAGGTTATGCTGATTGTGTCATACGACTGGGACGGTGTGATTCTTACACATGCTGTACCTGAAGGACAAACTGTCAGTGCAGATTACTATTGCCGATTTCTACAGCATCATCTGTGTCTGGCTATGCGGAGCAAATGTCCACGTTTATTGCACAACAATCTTCCTATCGTATTGCATGACAACGCTTGTTGCCATGTCGCAAACAATGTCTCTCTCCTTTTGCGACGGTGGCAGTGGGAAATCCTAGAACACCCTCCCTACTCTCCCGACATGAGTCCTTGTGACTTCGATCTGTTTCTGAAGTTGAAGGAATCCCTCCAAGGTCACCGATTTCATGACGTTTCATCTGTACTCCACACAGTAGGGCGCTCGGTCGCTCACGTCAACAATCAACACCTTGCCACTGGTCTACAACGGCTTCCCGACATTTGGCAAAGGTTATAAGCTTTGCTGGTGATTATGTAGGAGGAATGTAATGCAATTGTACTTGTAAGTTCATTAAAAATTTATTTATACCTATGTTGTCATTACTTAATTTACAGCCCTCTTATTTAAATGCTTTAAAGCTGCAAGAGAAGGTTTTTACATGAAATCCGGCATCTCATAATTGCTAAGCTTTATCTAGGAAGTAATGTCATTTTGGAATAACAGAGAGAAAATGCAGGAAATATTAAATGTCGTAATAATAATAATCGGTGTCATTATCAATAACAATGAACCATTTTGGAACTAAACATGCAATATCCTCTTTATAAAAGGAAAGCAATTTGAATGAAAAAAAAATATTTGCGAGACTTGTATGTACTGATTAGTATTTTGAGAAGTAGTGTTCTGCAGAAAGTGCTGTAGAGTTTGGAATAGATGATGATCTGTTGAAACATTATCTAAAACATGAGTTCTGAACTGGGGGGGGGGAGGAGATATTCCATAGAATTTCATAGTGTCAATGGGGAGGGGAATACAGTTGGTCTTTTATTTAAATGTTGAGTATTTAGTTTTAGCGTATGAATATAAAAAACTTCATCAACATTCTCTATACCTTTTCTTGTTTAATTTATAAAACACATTGAAAAATAATCTAAATTTAAATAAATATATGTGTATTTTTCAAATTTTTGAAGGGAGGGAGAAAATGACCATCTAGCAATGGTGAAAGGGATGCATGGGGTAAAAAAGATTGACAACTACTGCTCTAGAGCATAAGAAATGAGGTAGAATTTCTCAATTTAATTCTCTAATCTTCTATTATGCAATTCATGCAGCATGTGGTTTTGTACCATTATAGAATAGGATTATACTTTTTTTATGGGCCATGGTTAGATGTTTAACATGTATAGCTTGAAATTAAGATAAAACAACACACCAAACAAGTGTTGATTTAGAATTCAAACAACAGAAATCGGCATTATATTCGCAATCAGTGCATATTTGCAGTCCTGTGAAAATTTGCAAATATAACGCTGATCTTTGTTGTTTGAATTCTAAATTAATGAAGAGCTCGATTCAGATGACTAAGTGATTGATAATAGAGGTCTGTAATGATAGTCTACTTGGGTACTAATACCTCAAAGTAAATTATGCTTGTATTCCAGCAGACATGCAACTAGTCTTTTTGAGGTGGTTAAGTATTAAAATAACTTGGTTTTAGCTTTACAGTTGGCATCTGAATTGATGAAAGCCATTGATTTTTGCACTCGATATTGATGCACATAATCTATTTCTCTCCAGTGACAGTTTGATCAAAAACAATCTTCTTCCTGCCTACTGAACAAGATGGAGGAATTTAGGGCCTTGTTCTCAGTTGGAAATTAACACGAATTCTGTGACTGTAGTTCTTTTTGATTTGTTAGATGCTTTTGCCTGGCAGACTTTGATCACTATAGCTGGTTGAATAATTCAGTAATATAATTTAATCCCTCAAATGCCCAAGGGTTTAGCCCTAAACCCTTAAATTTCCAAATAAAAAAAGGTCAATAATTAAATGGTATTTTCATGATTATAATTCCAAAGTGACTGTTCTACTTTGTAATTTTACTGTTTGTCTTCCAATATTTATACTAGTTTAATTGTCTGAACACATTTCAAAATGCATATCTTTATACTTAAGTAAGTCATGACAAATGTTTTTGAATGTGTATGTATATATGTGTGTGCGTAGGTATTTTCATTATAATTCCAAAGTGACTGTTCTACTTTGTAATTTTACTGTTTGTCTTCCAATATTTATACTAGTTTAATTGTCTGAACACATTTCAAAATGCATATCTTTATACTTAAGTAAGTCATGACAAATGTTTTTTATGAACTTCTCAAATTATCATCCTTGAGCTTTTAATTTTTTGATGGAATCTGCAAAACCATTGCCAATATTTAAAGACCAATTAATATATTTGAATATATAGTACAAATGTTTCAGATAGCCATTGTTGCTTGTTACAGTTATAATAAATAATGTATTTGTAAAGAGGTGTTATTGCATTGTATAATTTTATTTTTGCATATGGATTCTGTAGACATATCTAAAATATTAAAGCTTCTGTAAAACATTTAAATATCTTTTACTAAATGAAAAAATTTGCTTTTGGTTTCAAGGAATTGAAACCGAGATTAATTATATAAATTTCAGAGTCGTTTGTTTGTTTTCCTGCATTTCTTTAATGAATTAAAATGTTTCAAATTTTGTATGACATAACATGAAAAGTCTGAAGAAATGATGAGGTTTGTGGAAAAAATAAAATTACAGGAGCAAGCCTATTTAATATTGAGGGGTAAATGGCTGTTTCATGCAAGTGATGTGAGATCACCAAGCTGCCATTGGTTTTGGCAACTAATTTTTGTTGCCAAATTTGGCAAGAAATCGATGGTGGCAGACTTGGTACTCCAAAAGGTGGCAAACTTGGCCACCATTTGGAGACATTTGGATCTGATCCTTGTATAACTGTAGCCCTATCTGGCCCATATGTGTAACTCTAACCATACATGCCTTCTACTAATTTCAAGAAATGGAAGGTACTTGAAATTCCTTGACAGCTGGGAAAAATTTATATGACCAGAGAGAGTATCCGTTATCAGTTTTTCAGTTCAGAGTAGACTTCAAAGTTTTGAGAGATCTCCTAGTGGGTTTTGCGCTTTACATCTGCTTTCTATTGCATTGTGTTTAATGTTTTTATTAGTTTGAAGTGATAACAAGTGAGTGTGTTCTTTTATAGAGAAGAGCTATATGAGTACTTTTGTGGAAAGTTCCAGAATTGTAAAATGTTTCTTTTGGGAAAATAAATTATATCAAGCTGTCATCAGTTATGTGTGCATTCAGTTCATTATGAAACTGTAGGCATGCAACAATATGTATATTTAAAAATAAGAATTTATAGCAGTGAAAAAATGCATTTTGAATAAAATGTGTCAAAACGTAATTTGGTATCTTGTTTAGTATAGCACTGTAAGTACTATTCTTTTTCATTGTAAATATTTTGTCCATTTTTCTTTTATACTGTTTTTGCAAAAGTAATACATATTTTTCATTTTCCCAAAAAATTTTTTAACACATCAAGAAAATAGAAATCTATCCAACAAACGCTATTACACACAAAAGCATTTGAATGAAAACCTCTAGTAAATTAATGCATAAAACTATAAAGCTCATGAAGTACTAAAAAAATATAAGTAAAAGAGGTGAGTTTTAAGACAATCTAAATGAATGCATTTTAGGAAAAGAAATTATTTCACATTCCTGAGAAGTGTACTAAGTACATACTTTCCCTCCCTGCCTCAATTACTGTTGCTAACTAGACATGCAGTATGCATTTTCTGAAAGAAGATGAGTGTCATCATTCTTCCTAGGATATCTTCAGTCTTATTTAAATAATTTAATACAGTAAGCATTTAAATAATTTCCCCCTTTAATGCTTAGGTACTTCTTCATTGGGTATTTGCTGGGATCTGGTTAGCCCTTCGCCATGTATGCCATCATTGTATTTGCTACAAAATTGCTAAAGGGAAGAAATGTTCTGAATCTGTTCTTAATGTGAATGTCATGAAATAATCATAAAAAAGAGAAAAGAAATAAAAACCCTGTTGCAAGTAGATTTATTCATTGATTTCTAAAGTAAATACCTAATTAAATATTAAAATGCATATGTATGCATGTAGGAAAGCCCCCTCCCTCCATTTATAAGTCTATATTGTTTTTCATCAGCTAAAACTCATCAAACTGAGCTAAGATTGTTTCGTGTGACTGCTTAAGTACTGCAGAATTAATGTCTAAAATCCTAATATTACTCTATGTTCATCCTGATATTATTGTATGTTCTATTTATATAATTTCAAAAAATTTTTAAAGTATTTTAAAAATTTTAAAATATAACAAGCAATAAGACTAACTATTTTTCCCTTAAAATTTTCTTTTATACAAATCACAATTAACTCTACATGACATTAGAAACTGAGGTAGGAGAGTTAGTTTTTATTGAGTAGAACAAATACGAGATGGAATTATAAGAAAATGAACTGCATGATATTTGGAGACTTTAAGGGATTGGAATTTGCTTTACTTTGTAACAAGTATAGAATGTTTTGGCATATAAATGTTACTAAATGGGGCATAAAAATGAACAAAAAGGTACTGAAGATAACTTCCATGTTTATTTGCAAGGGTCAAGAGTGTTAAATGTGCGCATGCTACAGGCTGTTGATTGCTAAGATAAAATATAGTTTGAGACTAACATGTTGTGAACAAACAGTTCACATTATCAAATTCAGGAAAGTGAAGAAAAAAACCTCCATTATGCTATTGCATAAATACGTTTGCTTAATTTTGGGGGGAAAAACTAAGTTTTTTTGTTTCATGCTGATGTAGTATCCAAAATTTCATGTTTACTCAAGCTTCTGTAAAATGAAGTTGAATGTACAGTACTCTTCTGGTATTTTTTCCAAATAAAATCATATTTATTATGTTACAATGTAGCATCGTTTCAGTTCCGTCAGGTTTCTAATTTAGTTAAAGTGGCATGGCAACACTTTTTCTTGTCTCTGCGAAAAACAAAGGTCGGTATTCTGTCGTGCGATTTAATGTGCATGTAAAATATAAATAAATGTTATGAATAAGTACATATAACGTTGTAAGGAATAAAATATTGATTCTATTGGTGTCAGAGAAGTGTTATTTTCCCACATTTGTATACGAGACACTTCACTGGTGTATCCCAGCATGATCGAATTCTACAATAGCTGATGATGAGGAAACTGAAATTAAAGCAACAACTGCGTCTGTCACCAAGGTAAGCATTAAAGTTCCTCCTTTTCAGAAGCCAGATCCTAAAACATGGTTTATTCAACTAGAAGCACAATTTAGAAATGCAAAAATAAATGCAGATCAAACAAAATATGATTATGTTATAAGTTCTATTGAACCCGATATTTTGTCACAAGTATCTGATATTTTGCTAAATCTGCCACAAGATAATAAATATCAGGCAATTAAAAATAGACTAATTTCATTATATGCAGATCCAGAGACTCAAAAAACCCAAAAATTACTGAGTGAATTAGAATTGGTTGACAAAAAGCCATCTCAATTGCTGTGTGAGATGTGCAATCTGGCGGGCAATAAAGTAACAGATACTTTCCAAAAAACATTATGGCTACAATGTTTACCCGTTAATATGCATAGCATTATATCTGTTAGTGGTGAAGATTTGTCAAAAGTGGCTTACAATGGCTGATAAGATTTGGGAATTAAACCCTGTTACTCCTCAAATAGTTGCTGCTTCATGCATAATGGCAAAAATGGAAGTGATTGAAAGTTTACAAAAACAGGTTAGTGAACTTAGCTTGCAAGTTTCTGCTTTATCCAAGCAACGTCACAGTCGTTCCTATTGTTGTAACTGATCCAAATCAAGGGATAGGAGTTACAGTGGTAACAGATCTAGTGAAATTTGTTGCTATCATAAAAAATTCGGTGATAAGTCATTTGAGCGTAAACAACCGTACAACTACTCATCAGAATCACAGACAAATAGCCTGGAAAACCAGCTCCTCATCTCTCATTGACAAAGGAGGGACAAAGGGTGCAGCAGAGTCGTCTTTTCATCAGCGACAAAGAATTGGCTACCCAATTTTTAATAGATACCTTGGCAAAAATTTCCATCTTTCCTTCGTTACCTTCAGATTAAAAAAAATCTCAAAATTAGAATTCTTTGCTGCAAATGGCACGAAAATCAAAACATATGGCCAACAATTACTCATGTTTGATCTTGGACTCAGACGATCGTTCACATGGCCTTTTGTAATTGCGGAGATAAACAAACTGATAATAGGCATGGATTTTCTTGCAAATTTTAATCTTTTGGTAGATTCCAAAAATTGTAAGTTGATTGATGGTACTACAGTGTTAACAACCAATGGAACTCCTTGTTTTCAAAATAATATTACATTTTTAAATGTTGTAAATGATCCATATAAACATATCATTAATGATTTTCTGGATTTGTTAAAACTGAACAAAGTTAATAATAAAGTTAAAAATCATAACATTGAACATTATATCAAAACCAGAAGTCCACCATTTTTCTCTAAAGCTAGGAGACTATCAGCAAAGAAATAAAAGCGGCTAAAAAGGAATTTGAATTTATGCTCCAACTGTCAAACTAGGCAACTGTCATATATTGGCCAGTTCTCAACTGATATCCGATATATAAAGGATAACTCAACCGATATATAAGGGTATGAAAATACCGTCACTGACTTTCTCTCTTGCATAGACACCATTTCTGTACCGTCTGCAATAGACTTACAAACTATAGTAGACTGTCAAGAAGATGAAGATTTGGAGACACTGAAAAACAACCCAAACTTAGAAATCCTACAGATCCCTATGCCAGACAGCAACAAGAAAATTTACTGTGGTACTTCTACAAATTAGAATCGACCATACTTCCCTGCAAAGTTTCGGCAGAAAATATTTTCGTCAATCTATAATTTATCTCATCCTGAAATAAGATCCATGATAAAATTGATAACACAATGTTTCATATGGCCCAATATGAATAAAGACAGCCAACTATGGACTAGAGCATGTTTATTTTGATAAAGTTTACAGACATACACATTCATCTTTAGGAGAATTCAAAATACTCCCACACAGATTGCAGCATTTAAACATAGATCTGGTTGGTCTGCTACCTCCTTGTAAAGAATTCAAATATCTTCTAACCGTCATCGATCGTTATACACGATGGATCGAAGCGGTACCGTTAGAAGATCAATGAGAAGAATCTATTGCTAAAGCTTTGATTTATACTCGGTTTTCACGCTTTGGAATTCTGAATCGCATAACATCTGACCAAGGTCGACAATTTGATAGCCAACTTTTTCAAGCTTTAGGAAAATATCTTGGTTTTCATACAAACATTACAACTGCATACCAACCACAGGCAAATGGCCTGATTGAAAGACAACACCAAACTTTAAAAGCAAACCTTGAATGTCATCTACTCAAATCAAAATCATGGCTGGAAGCATTGCCTTTCTTCTTTTAGGCATAAGATCTTCCATAAAGGAAGACTTAGGCTGCTCACCCCATGAACTTGTGTATAGAACTGCTTTAGCATTGCCAAGAGAATTCTTCAACAGTACCTCATATGAAACAGTTCTGAATTTTCTCAAAACCTTCAGAAAATAATAAGAGATATGAAGCCAAGTCCTACCACCACCCATGGAAATAGAACAGTCTTTGTTTTTAAACATCTTTCCAACTGTTCTCACATATTCCTATACAACAACATTAATAATTCTTCACTACAGCTTGTCTATCTTGGACCATATCCTGTAAGAGCAAGAAAGGATAAGTATTTCAATATTGAAATTCACGGGAAAGTTAAAAGAGTTTTTATAGACAGACTAAAGCCATGTTTACTAGTGAAAGATTCTGATGTTCCTTTCCAAGACTCCCATTCCAAGAGCGCAGAACTTGGGGAAATACCTGCGCTGAAGAACACTGAAGAAAATTCAGAAACTCAGCATGAAACCAAGACTACTAGAACCGGTAGACATGTGAAGTTCTCCAGTCACTTTAAAGACTATCTTCCATAATCACTGTCACTAGGAAGGGGGTGTGTAGCGTCGCTTCAGTTCAATCAAGTTTCTAATTTAGTTAAAGCGAAATGGCAACACTTTTTCTTGTCTCCACGAAAAACAAAGGTCAGTATTTTATCATGCGGTTTGATGTGCATATAAAATGTAAATAAATATTCATTGTAAGGAATAAAATGTTGATTCTATTGGGGTCAGAGAAGTGTTATTTTCCGACTTTTGTATATGAGACACTTCATACAGTAATTTAAATTCAAAAGCCTGATTGGATTTCCTAAAGCAACTTGTTTCATATAAAAGTATCTATTTTGTGTACTGAAAAATGTGAATTTCAGCATTACAATATATCTATTCACACATTAAAATATGCATAAAAGTAAGATCAGCAAATCAGATGTAGGTCTTGACAGTACCCTAAATCTACAAACCTAAGAAAAAATTATACAGTATTCTAGATACAACTATTTACCAAGTCAGACTATAGTTTTTAATGACAGTATTTCTTGAAACTGTTGTACCATTTTGTAGATATAATCTTTCAGAATGTGAATTACATGTGATTACAACTCAAAAAATATGAAACACTATAAATTATTTGTATGTAATAATTTCACTGCCTTCTCTACTTTATTATTTTACATTCAACTGCTCTTTTAATTTCATACTGTCTTATAATTTTGTCTTATATTGTATGCCATGTCTATTATTCAGTTCTAAAATTAAGGAATGGTGCAAATGACTAACTAAATACAAGTTTAAAAAATGTAAAAAAGTGAAATGAAAACATATCCAGTACTAATGTGTATTTAACTTTATGCTACTATTTTATTTAATATAAATGAAAAATAAAATTAATTTGTATAAGAACATAGATATTACTCGTAAATAAAGAGGACAAAAAATAATTGAGTGATCTTAGATTTCATAAAGGTATTTTTGGCCAGAAATATCTACTTTCATTTATATAAATACTTTAAATCTGTAGTGAAAGTAATGTATATTAAAATGCATGCAAAAGTAAATCTCTCAAAAGTATCCTGTGCTTTTGTATTCTCCTTAAATGCTGTATAAACTTTGAACAAACTATTGTCCTTCCTTTCTCCATTTATCTTTTTTGAATAATCTGCAATATAAATCCATTATTAATGTTATGTTTTTTTTTTATTTTTTTTAATTTAGAGAGAACAGTTAGAAGCTGTGCTTAGGAAAGAAGATAGTGCTTTATATGAACATTTGAGATTGATTAAGGCATTTGAAATTATACCTGTAGATTTGTGGTTTGGAAGATATTTTGCTCAAGTTTTACATAAAAGCTCTCTAGCAAGGTTATTCTTCATTTCTTTTATTTATTAGATGTTTTATTTATTATTTGTTTTATTTAATTTGGCATATTTGTGGATTTTAATTGAAATTTACAAATTTAATGATTTTAAAATGCTACTATTTGTTTTTTCATGAAACTGTTTGCCT
>KK119551.1:388012-407489 GCA_000611955.2 Stegodyphus mimosarum
ATTGATTTTAACTTTGATAAAATATCTTTAAACAGATAAAAAATCATTGATTGCAAAACATGAATTGTATTGAGAACTTAAAGGTAAATTAACAATAAATTCGGAAGGTTAGAAGTAGTGCTAGACAATTTAATTTAACCTAACAGGTTGACTCAATGGTCTATACTGTCAGTAAACTAACTAAATGGCCAGAATGCATAGACACTACTAAGTGAACAGCTGGAGGACAAAATAGCAAATATGTGCTATAATAGTGAAATCACACTCTGTCTAAACTATTCTTTTTAGCCATTTAAATACTCTCTTTCACCCGATTAGTGAGGAAATGTGAGGGGAAACAGAGAATTCAGAAAAGCTACTAAAATTATAATAACTGGTTAGTGAACTAAGGGAAACCCTACAAATGAATGGAATTCAGCATTCTAGAACTGTGTCAAGAACATTGAATGATGGCAAAATGAATTGTACAAAAAAGCAAAAAGCTTTGTTAAGGTCCTAAGACAAAAACATAAATATTAAATCTTCATAAAATAAACTTACGGTAATCAGAAAATGTTTACCTTGTTGAGTTTTTTTTTTTTAAGAGAAATTTTTATCAGCTTTATACTTAGATTTTGAGAACTGCCAATTAAATTTCTCATTGTTGCAGAAATTACTTTATTTTTCTCAAACCTAGTTTTAACAGTGGAAGTAGTAACTACATCTCCATTTATTTTGTAACTTTCAATACAGCCTTTTATCTTAACTTTAGAAGCATTTACTTCTTTAAAAGGTGTAAAAGGCGTGGGTTCCATTGGTCAAGGATTCTAGATAAACATTTCTTTAAAGATAATCAGCATATACGTATATATTTCAAAATTTTTCTTATTTTAGTTTTATGCAGTTGTTGGAATTGTTTCATTTTAGAACTTTTCTCGAGATACATATCAACAATGTGTTCATCCTGCTAATTTTAAGAGGTGACAAGTGCACCTCATAATCTGCAAATCTGAATTTTCCTATTTTAAGATGTCTGCAACACCAGTCTTCAGGATTCTCATTACTGGTCATTACCAAGTGAATCTGCAGATCTAGAGGAATTGCATTTTATTTTAAAGCTTTCATAATTAGCTATGCTATATTAAAGCCTGTCGAATATCCTTCTAAAGTGGGGATAGAAAGTATTCACTAAAGTGGGGATAAAAAGTATTCAAAAAACTTCTAAAGTGGGGATAGAAAGTATTTAAAGTATTCCCAGGTTCTAAAAACACTGGATTGAAAAAAAGGACACTTGGCTACAGTTTTAAATCAGTATTATTGCTTCCTTCCACAGAGAGACAGAATGGACCCATTTCTTTAACAACTGCATACCCATAACAACTGGCATACCCATTTCTTTAACAACTGCAGCTGTTTTGGTCCTTGCACTTAAGTATTTTAGTGATTTTGCTATCGGAAAACATCTTTTTAAAAGAAGCTCCTGCATGATCCAAAAGCATTCAGTGGCAGGTTGTACTCCAGTAAAAAAGCAGAGAACAAGAAATCTGCATTAATAACTTTTTGGTCCTTTGTTTCCTCAGAAGAATTTAATTTTTTGTTTTTTCAATAGAACTTGTGTTTTTGTATACATGCATGTTTGAGAACATCGGCCCTTCCACCACGCAAAATCAATAAATTGCAATGACAAAGGGTACAATAAATAATAAAAGAAAAGTCATTTGTGTACAATTTTTTAAAGGTAAATGAGTATTTTACCTTTTTCGGAGAAATAACTAAAAGATCGTAATTTTTTAAACTATTTCTCGAAAATGCACTCACACCGCTCTGCAACAAGATAAAATAACAACTTCGATCTTGCTTTGTGCTCATTATCTGATATATGCCTGATATATCTGATATATGGCACTCGATGCTCATTGGGGAACTGGAAAATGATGTTTCTGGACACATGCGCTCTTACTCACAAAGCAGAATTGGGCTATAATTTCTCACCAATGAAACGACTTCGGTTTTCTTTTATGTGTAATCTAAAGAAAAACCTAGTGCTTTCCGACACCCAAAATCACTTTTTTTTTTGTGCAAATAATGAAGTATTAAGCCAAGCTACATAAAAATCATTAGAAATTTTAAGAATAAGACAAAGTCGGGAGAAATATGTTGCAAATCAGGTTGGCAGGAGAACAATCAGAAATCAGGAGAGTTAGAAAACTTGGCATATATCTTACATAAAATGCACACAAAGCAAAAATGTTCGTGCATCTTATATTTGATATCAAAAGACTGTATTGTTCAGCAAAATGTAGAGATTGGCAGAGAGCAATGTAAAATATATATTTACTTTGTGGGAATCTTTTGACACCAGTTTAAAAAAAGAGGCAAAATTATTGCAGGTTCCTGCCCCATGTTATATGGGAATTTGGTAATCCTTGTCATCTGTGAATAGAACAGATTGACATTTTTCAACATCCTTGGCTTACTACCTTTGAGATTTGCAATAATATTTTTTAAAACTAAGCAGATCAATGGCCAAAAAATTCTACTTCAGAGACACTAGCAAATTTCAAATCAGTACATGTTCCACTTAATATTAAAATGAGCAGTCAGTAGCAAACAATAATTCTTCCTTGAGGTATTTTTTTTATCTCAGCCTTTGTTTGCTTGAAAGTTTGCTTGAAAGTCCAGTATCAGAAACGTCTTATTAAGTTTGATTAGCTTCCAACTTTCGTGTTACTCACAAAACCACAGAATTTGATAAACCTAAGTGCTAAAATCTAATGCAGTTTTCACCAGTTAAGTTCCACTCAAAAATCACACGAAATTGTATGTATGTCTGCTATTGCATTTAAAATTTTCAGGTTTATTCTTTTCTCCCTTGTGCTATATTATTATCCCCTACTTCATTGAATAATATATTATAAAAGCACAATAACTTTCATAATATGCTGTTCTGAATTGCAACAGTTTTAAATATACATTTCCTCCTAATTAATACAGTTTCGCCAGTGGTTAAGATATTCAATATTGGGAGTTTGACATAGGTTTGATCCCAGGTGGCTACTGCATGGTTCATTTTCGTGGTTCTTCCCCCCCCCCCAAGTCTTATATGAATACATAAGTTTCTTGTTGAAAGTCTCCATAGATGCAAACCTCCCCTCAGGTTGATAACATTCGTGTGTTTTGTCATATTTTAGTAACATTTAACCTGTTATATTTTTAAAAATTTACTAAAAGAAGCTGCTATATTTTTTTAAATTACGCTGTTTCAAACTGTTGCATTTTTTTTAATGCCACTTCAAAAATTGATTTTTCTGATAAACACATTTCAAATTGCTAATAAATTTTTTATCCTACAGTGTAACATCTTAATTTAACATGTTACCTTCAGTGACATCTCCCTTTCATAGTGGTAAGTGTCCAGATTTTAGAACTTGAAAAAATAGTATTTTTTAAGTTCTAAAATCTGGACACTTACCACTATGAAAGGCAGATGTCAATTTTTTCAGTAATAAATAAATTTTTTGTTATTCTTCAAATTGCTTTACCATTTATATTTTTAAATTTGCATTTTTTTTCTTAATAAAATATATTTTTCTATATTATTTTAAACAAATGTGTTTAAAGTCTAATAATATATTTGAAAATTACCTGTAAGTTTCTCTTTTTTTCAGAAATATTCTGCCAAATCAAAACATCTCAGAATTTTCAGTTTTCTATAATCATTGTTATGTGTAAGTTGATACATTCATCAACAGCTGCCAAAAAATTTCTTACTTCATATTTATTCCTCATTCTCTCAAGATTTTGTTCTTTTCTTACATGAAATTTTGATTGTTGCATACGGTAACTGCATTTAGGAACGGGCAGACTGTGATCATCTCCAAACCTGTGATATTTTTTGTCTGTGGAATGAAATGTGTATAAAGAAAATCTGCTACAAATGAATAAATAAATTTTATTTTTTACAAATAAATGCTTTTTTACGAATTTTACATGAATGAATGAAGGTAATTTTTTTTTCTTGAAATAAACTTCAGTATTTTCTCTTTTGTTTCATATATAAAAGTACTTTTGAGCCATGTTTTAAGAGTATCAAAGAACAGATCCTGGAGAAACTGCAGCCTTTTGGGACACTAGCTACAACTTTTTGCCTTATTATTATTTTTCCCTAGTTGATTTTGATTTATAATACGATGTCACATTCAGAATATAAGTACACCAATTTACCAATTTCTGCTATCTTTATTGCTCCTGAATTATATAACACTACCTGAAAAAAATTACAGTACATAGAATGCTAATTGCAACTTTAATGTAATTTTCATTATAGAAGCTAGAGATATAGACATGCATTAAACAAAAAATTTGTTAAAGATACTAGAGGTGATTGTGGTTCAGATTGTATTTATATACAGA
The DNA here is from genome assembly GCA_000611955.2 of Stegodyphus mimosarum. Classification (NCBI taxonomy): domain Eukaryota; kingdom Metazoa; phylum Arthropoda; class Arachnida; order Araneae; family Eresidae; genus Stegodyphus; species Stegodyphus mimosarum. The sequence goes on from KK119551.1 coordinate 392,405, forward strand.
TTTTGATATCTGGAATTTCCAGACTGAAAAACTGCATTTAGACATAATCATCATTATGTATTATCATGTTCGAAATCATATGTACTGTGTCATCATATATGGACAGTAATCTTGAAGACTGATGTCCACCATTAATTTTTATTATTTAATTTTAATTTATACTTCAAAAATTATTAGGAATTCTGGAAGAATTGAATACATTAAGAAGAAGGTTAAGTATATTTTGAAAGAGGTATATATAGAATAAGTCTTAAAGAACTTTATCGTCATCAAATATAATGGCATTAATTCTGTTCTGTCTTGTGAATAAATCACTAAAAGATAGTCATTTGTCTTAAACCAAAACTATTATTTACATAAATAAACCAACCATTAAATAAACCAAAACCATTGTTTACAATCTCAGTTTTTTGTTAACATTTCGTTTGGGCTGGAGTATTTAGGTTAATAGAAGCTGGAAAACAGAAATATGGAGTACAAAGTATAAATTTATTTTAAGCTTCCTTCCTTGGATCCACTGTTGAAAGTGTATTTAATTGTACAGGGGTGATATTTTGATAGAATATAAGATTACTTTAAAAAAAAAAAAAAGTGAAATTTTTGGATTAGAAAATCCCTTACGGTTTTATTACTAATGATTATAGGTATAATTTAATGAATACATGAACAGCTTAAATTCTTTACATCCCATGAACTATTCTTTTATTACTAACAGTTCATCTCGAACACCTGTTAATAGCATACTTCAGGTTCTAATCTTATTACTCAAAGGGTAAAGTCATTATCTACACCAAAATGACTTACCAATTATACAGAACTTCCAATTGTTAGGAAAGAAAATAATGAACACAGCACTTTCCGGAACTTAACTCTGGAAATAAATTAAAAAGCACCCACCTTACAGTATTATAGAATGTAATGTACTTTGTTATTCCTTCAGCAGCAGAATCAATTTTCTTAGATATTGAGGATATCATAATCAAAATACATTTTTATACACAATGAACTCTCTCCGAGATGGCCATTCATGATTCTAGAAAATGTAATCTTTTATGAAGGTAACTTAGAGAAGCTAACAGTTAGTGATGGCAATTATCAGTGTGCATTTAAATTTACTGTATTTATGGATTTTAGGGTTTGCTGAAGAAAAAATACTCATGTAAAAATGTGATACGTTGATTTATTAATACCATTACATTAAGAAAATTATGAATGAATTACAAAGCTAAGTGGTGAACTCTAACAAACATGCAACAAATTATTTTACACCCAATTTCTGAAATATTCTTATGTACATAAAATGTAGAAAAGAGAACTTTCATGTAAAACTAGAAATTAATTAAAACTTTATTTTATAAATTCATTTGTTTAGTAATTTTAAAAACACTCACTACTTATATTATTTCACATAGAACTCGAACACAGTCATCATAATTCATCACTAAAGCTTGCCAATGGATGAATATTTTAATAACTATCAGACTTTTAACTAAAACTTATACATACATTGATTATCTACTATGAAATCAACATGACCAATGAAAATAACAAAGAAAAATGAAAATAAACTACTTTTGAATTCATTTTAGCACTGATTTATTATATAATACAAATTGCTTACATGAGAAATGGCCCACCAGCAGCTGAGTGGTAAAACCACTGAACACTGATAGTTCAACCTAGAAATTCCATACAAATGGGCTAGCTGCATGGAAGTTTTCATGGTTTTTCCCATGCGTAATGTGGATATGAGCCACTTTCCTTTAAAAAGTCTTAGTGAAGGCATCCTTCACTTAAATAGATCACACCAAAACAGAAAAGAAATGAAAAAATTAGCACACACAATATAGAAATGACCAAGCAAACTATTTCAGTATTTACGTATTATGCCTTCGACCATGAAAGTTGTCTACCATCAAATCTAAAAGCTGATGGAGATCTCATCAGAGTTGTGCTAGTCGTTCCTGGGGAATTTTCAAGGAACTGATGACTCTTTATTTAATGAATAATCGGTATTCAACCTGCTTCATTTTTGCATTTTCTAAATATGCTTTTGCCAATTTTAGCTATCTCGTTAGGCCCTCCAATTTTACTAGAAGCTATGTTTAGAACGCTGCCAATACAAAGTAGCAGGTTAATTGTTTTGATCTAGTTATATTTTAATGGTTATATTCTGTTGACCATATCATGTCCATTACTACAAAATCTTTGGATGGAGGATCCCTTGACTTTGAAAATAATCTACTACTTACTGTTATAGAAGGCAGGTTCCATATTTTAATAATTTTTTTTTCAAAATGCATGGAAAAAAAAAAGCAATAACAATTAATTTCCATTCTTGCATTCATTAAAACAAAATATGGCTTACTGGGAATCAATCAAGGTTTCATCATATGAAGTGTATATGTTATAAGTGTATTTTTAAATTACACTTGTACATAACTGGCACTAAACTACACTGCTTGGCGATAGTTTCACGATGATGGGATAATACGCACCGCTGTATCATTATCCAAAGCAAGCCTGTTTGATAATGTGATGATGAGTAAACAGCCCCTTATGTTTTCTTTTCCACGTTCAATTAAAGAACTAAACAAACAAACCATAATCAAAATCGCTGAAACAACCTTGTATTTGGCGTACTAGGTTGTTTCAGCGATTTTGATTGTCACATTGGCGTATTACTCTTCTATTCTAAACAAACTATATTGAATTTTAACAATTAAGTAATTTGTAATAATAAGAAATGTAACTCCTTTAATTTATGTACTACATAAAGTATTTTTAGCCCAAAGGAGCGTTAGCTCGGAAGGGCTATTAATTTCGTTTTGGCATTTTGCGTTGAAATGTCGGTTAACTTTTCAAATTGTTACCACTAAATATTAGAGCTCTGCATTATATTTAAAGAAATTAAATAATGAAGAACCTGCATAAATTTATATATGTTTCTCGCATTGTGATAAAACAATGGTACTTAGAGCCATCAAATTTTGAATAATGTAATCTTCCTCTGAATATGGGTATCTGGAAGACCAAATTTGGAATTTGTTTTATTATCGATTTAATATTTTGTAAAACTGTAATGAATTTTTGATTAACAAACTCCACGATTTCAACGCGAGCAATAGCAACACTGTACAGAGGGGGGAAAAATCTTTAATCTTCAGCATGCGAGACTGTGTGTCGGAAATTCTAAAGATATGCTCATTTTAAAATTATTTTACGATATCACTGTTAAACTGAATTGTTTAAGTGCAAAGAACAAGATATTTAGTAAATACAGGTAACACACAAAATGTTAAAAAAAAAGTCTTTGGGCATAATGTAAAATCTGAAAGCTTTCACATTTTTTTTTTAATTTATTATAATTTAGGTATATAGTAAAATTAGACATTTTAGTGGTCTTCGTATATGTGATGATCTCATTTGGGTTACAGAGCAATCATCTAAAAGAATGCTATTATAATTAACAATACTCATGTTTCTCAAAATGATTGGTCCTTCTTTTAGAAATGTTTTTCTATGGCAAGGGAGCCATCAGGAAAGGATGGAAATAATGGAATAATTCCAATAATGGAAAGGAAACATTTTTAGTATTTATTAAATATGCACAACCCTTTGAAAAATATTCACAAGGCAATGTGCTCTGTTGCCAGATGGTATTTATATGGCAGGTATGAGTGGGATTTCCATTTTCAAATTTCACGATAATTAGTGTTTATTTATTTTTTGGTAAGGAATTGGTATGAGGCTGTCTATGGAGTTTGCTGATTGATGAAAAAGAACTGCCTTTCTTCAGAAATATGGCATTTTGCCCAACAGTAGAGAATGCAAAAATATGCATTCTATGAAGTTTTACTTCATAAAAAATCAAATTAAATAGATCAAAATTTGTGCAATTCTCTGAAGCATAAACAGATAACTATGTATATGATGAGAATAGCATGCACAATACAAAACTTGTGCAAATCTTTCATCTTTTTTTTTTTTTTTTTAGCAGCACAAAAGAAATTACATACGGATTTCTTCAGAAAGTTAAATATTTTATTATGGATATTCTTTTTAATTAAATATTATTGATTCATTTGTCTTGTATGGAATTTTTAAGACATTTTCAAAATATCTATGGCCTTTCATGCATTAGGTTTGTGAAAAATCGGACAGCAACAATTAGGTAACTTTTCAGACGGGGATGCAAATAATGAAAATATTTTTCACCGATTTCAAATTTTTGGATCTTGGAAAAAATTCTTCTCCTAACCCCTTTTTTATTTTCTTTATAATAATAGTAATATATTCCTACATACTTTCCTGTTGCTGTGAATGTTGTCAGAAATCCATTTAAAATTGTGCTTATCATTCCAGCAGAACTTTGGAAGGAAGAGATTTTCTGTAACTAGTTACATAATCAACAGATTGAAGTGCCTAAAATATATATATATATATATATGTTAACAGCACAAAATACAATTATAAATACAAACCTTTATTCTCCCCCTCCAGAATTCTGTATCTTTGGAAACAGTTCACTGCATGTTGTTCCACAGAAGGCAGACTCCAAACTTTAATAATCCTTTTCAAAATGTAAGAGGAAGAGAGAAACAAAAGTCAACTTTTATCTTATTTAACAAAATCTATGTTGGTTTACTGAGAACAAGTTACTATTTTATACTTAAAATTAAGTAAGTATAAGTAAAATTAAGATAAAGACCTTATGAATGTATAGTGACACTTATTATTACTAGCACTAATCACCCTTTTTGATAGCAGCTTTTTTTTGCAAAAGGTTGATGGAAAAGGAAGTAAATACTATTAATATAATTATTTATTTAGCATTATGGTTCTTTGCTGGTAGCTTATTTATATCTCATCACAAGTAGCTATACAATGATATCATTGTAAATAAGCAAGAAGTAACGAATGCAGCAATCTCAAACTAGATAATTTCCTAACAATTAATTAATCCCAAATATTTAACTTTCAGTTACAGAAGTACATCATTATTAAAATTTAAATAAAAAAAATAGATGCTAAAACAGAAAGGTTCATATAGTGAAATAAGTATCCCGAAAACAGATTGTGCTAAAAAGTGCAGTGGATGTTGGAAAGCATTTGAAATGTCTGCATTTTACAAAATGTTTTGTATACTTTTATGTGTATACACAAAAGGATAGTACTTTCTGATATACACAAGGATAGAGCTTTCTAATTACACGTGTTCCAACTTGAAAAGTCACTAGCAATCAATCAATAAAATTAAAAAAAAAAGCAAAAAACATCTGTAATAAAAAAACTTACTTTTTTCATGAAATTTTATTTTTTGCACCATTATTCTTCCCATATATAAATAGCGATCTGTTTTTGCTGAGGAAAAAACATCAATGAATTACACACATTCAACATGGTGTACAAATTTGGCATATGCTGTTGTTCTCCCCGTAGATTCAGCAACTGTTCACTTAAAAAAGAAAAAAAAAAAAAAAGAATCAGAGACTTGTACAAATTTGGCATCACGAATCATCTATTCCAGGATTTCTTAACCAGGAATGGATTGTAACAGTTTCAAGAGGAAGGAAATGACATCAGCTTTTTATTTAGCTGTTAAGTATTTAGTTTTAGTTTAGGAATAGATAAAACTACTTTTTTCCAAGCTTTGGTATTTGCCAACCTTTTCTATACTTTTGTTGGCTGCTTTATAAACATGTTGAAAAATAAACTAAACCTAAATTAATGTATTTTTCGAGTGTGGGAAAAGAGGGGACATGATCTTCTGGCATTGGTGAAAGGGATGCATTGAGCAAAAAAGGTTGGGAACCACTGTTCTACATGAAACAGGGCATAACGTAATGCATATAATTCTCATATTTAGCATAATTCCATCACAGAATATAAAGTGAATTTACTTCTAAAGAACAGTTGCTGTTCATAGACAAAATATCAAAGCTTTCTTATACAAAAGGTTTCAGAGAACAGATAAAACTCATATAGAAGAATATGTAGCAATTGCTGAAAAATTTTTGATAGAACCATCAACTGTGCTGCAGACGATCAAAAGCTTATTTTGTTATAAAATTTGTTGTAGTTTGTTTCACATTAGATGTTTGTAAGTTGTTCTTGATATCATCTGCCACTATACTGTTGAAATACTTTCTAAACTTACATAAGATAGAAGTTGTGATGGTTGTAATAGTGAAAGCACCAGGATGCTAAGTGCCAACATCTAGCACTACGGAATTTGGGAAGTTCCTCGAAGTGCTGGTGGCTATATATCTGCCTTGTCACTTGATATGAAACCAGATGAAACATTAATAATGATTGCAGGGTTCATGTAACAAAAAGCAATAAATTCATTGTAAGCCTTGTCTATTTTTTACATTCTTCTTTCCATAGAAGACACACAGGTACTCTTCTCTTATCAGGACTGGATTCCAAAATGTATCTATGTATGCCCGTGTTTATATATGTATGTGCATATATGAGTGTGTATACATACACACATACCTACATATATACATGTAGTCTATGAACACCTACATTGCTGAATTCGGTCTTGATAATAAAACAGTACCAACACACGAAATTTCTCGAAGGTAATTACATCAACAATTCCAGTTTTTCTTCACAGAATGCCATAGATGGATATTCTTTTGTCCAACAACAAATGAAGCAAATAGCTGTTACAAACAAGATACGGCTATCTGCAAACCAATTTCTAACCATCTTCTAACACTTAACTATTTTTCACATTGCATTTCCATAACATTTGATCTTTTAAGGAGTACAACTTTGTGAAATGTGAATCTGCATTCTCTGCTGCTAGGCAGAACAAAATATTTTTGAGGAAATGCAACACTGTCTTTTTGATCAGTCGGTAAACTCTACAGTCCCATCACAATTTGTTTAAAAAAAGAAAACGTACTTAAGCAAAAGCAAACATTAATCAGAAGAATGATTGTTGAATTTGGAAGATGGAAATCCAGAAGGGTATTTATATATCACACATGGCCAACCGCGGCTCACGAGCTACATGCAGCTCTCCGACACATTAACTGTGGCTCGCGAGCTACTTGCGATCCTACGCCATCTGAAATGCTACTGATTTTGAATAAATATAATTAAATTTTTTAATACAAATGGAATTTGAAATAGAAATCGTGCAATGCCACGTTTTTTTTATTTATCGCTATAATTTAATTTCTGATATTATGTATGAAAAAATCTGATAGATTTCAAACTGTCCATTGCTGGCTTATCACCACAGCAACAAATACTTAAAATTACAAATAATTCCATTTCTGGTAATTACTATTCAGTTATGTTACTTTTTGAACAGGTAATGGTCAATAATGGAATACATATGAAGTTAATCTAAAATGCAATGCTAATGTTTTTATTTAATTATTCTCCCTAATATTTTTTCTCTCAAGTTAATTTTACTTCCGGCAGTATCTTCCTACTTTTTATGTGATTCCATTGTGCACCACAGTTGTGATCCACATGGAAGATTTTCTATTCGTTGTGGAAGATTTCCTACTCATGTTATTTCTATTCGTTGTCTTTTATTCAGTCCCTGAATGGCGTGAGTAACTGCTGAAAAACCTGTGTCGTCTTGCAATCCATATAGACCTCCTTTAATTTGTGGAAGAATTTTACGAGGATTTTATTTTTGGTGGAGTGAACCTTCAGCCTCTTACTTGGTTGTCTCAATATTCTGGTGAAATCCTTCAAAATTAATTTCATATCTCTAAGCAAGTCAGGCTTTATCCAATTGCTTATCAGATTTCACAACCATTCACAATAATATGCTTAATGAACACTTTTCGCACACAAAACTCTTACATAATAATTCTTTGGTAATCGTGGGCAGAGATCATAATTTATTTCACCAATGCTTGTGGATGTTGAAATATTTGGAGTCATGAGAAGAATCACTGGTTTGACAATGATTTAAATTTTAGTCAAAATGTTTAATTCCCATTTTATCAGATATTGTTATCCCAGATATACATCTTTCACCTTAATCATCAAATCTTCATATCAATAATATTGCATCAAGTAATGAGGGATCAACAGAACACAAACATCTCTCTTTTTCAAAGTTTCTGTCAAAATCGGCTAATTGATACTGGTGAAATCTCTATAGCTTGTGATATTTTCGATTTCTTGTTTGATGGCCTTTTTTCTTTCTATCTCGCAATAGGTTAGAGGCATTTTGCATATCTGAAATTTTTCACCCTTTAGTACTGCCGTTCTTCAGCTGCCCAGACTGTTGATGCGTAATTACATCAACGTGCACTGCATAGAAACATTAATTTAATTTACATTTTCTAAAAGACTGCTCATGAATTATTTTTTAAAATCACTTAGTTTACTTTTAAATACTGATTTGTAATTTACTCAAATAACATTTTTTATGTACTTGTAGACCAATGAATATGCTCCTGATTCCTTTTATTTCTACTAAGATAAAGCAACAATAATTATAAATGGAGAGCTATAAAGGAAATCAGACGAAAATATCTGGTTTCTCGACCTGAAGAAAAAACGCTCAGTTGCTCAGTACAAGCGTTACAAATTTTTATTTTTTTGGGGGGCTTAAATTTTCTGAACACAAAACAGTAGATATAAAATGTATTTATTCATATTTATACGTAATCATGTTATTTACACTTTTTCATATTTATATGTAATCACATATACATTAATTTTCTTCAAAAGTTTCTTTATATTCAAAACCTGTCTCATTATTTTTGAAACTATATTAAAACTCGACTTGTGGCTCTCGAACATTCATAAAATCTATCATGAGGCTCCCATCATCTTGAAGTTTGGCCATCCCTGTTATATATTATACTGTTCATCAAGAAAGTTGGCAGAGATACCGCCAAAGTCCCACCAATCATTCTTGAAAAATTCTGAAATAATTGGTGTATATTTATTTAACAAATAATTAGTATTAGACCTGTTTCGTGAAAAGGCTTTTTTCAATTTCTACTATTTTGTTAGGTCTTCTGATTTTACCCGAAACTCTGTTTAGAACATTATGAGTGCAAACTTCATGCAGGTAATTATTTCAATCTACTACTGTTTTTTTCTGCTATATTTAATCGATCATATCATGTGTATCAATATACACTTTTTTTATAAGAGGATCAAATAACTTAGCCTACTGCTTGTTGTTCTGTAAAAGGCTAGTCCAAAATTTGAAATTTTTTTTTTAAAAAAGGAAGCAAAAAAATATAGTAATGAGAGTTAATTTATATCATTATTCATTAAAAAAAAAAAGTTACAGGAGGTTACCTCAAACAAAAGTAAGATATCATTGTGTTGTTATTTTCCACTTATCTATAATTGGTTGAATTGCACAGTTTGCCAACATGGTTGACGGGATAACACGTAAGACCTCAAGAGTACTAAAATGCACATACCTGGGTTGTCACAAACATTTTGGCCATGTCACAGGTTGCCACAGAACTATTTCGGAGACATTACTTTTAAAATGTAGTTTATCAAATATATATAATATATTATGAGTAACTTGTAATGATGAATCACCCCTGATGATTAAGCATTTGAATGCTTATTGCACAACGAGGCAAAACATTGTTTGGAGCTTTTGATCACAAGCATAAATTTATATGCATGTGCAACTGAGGATGTGGTTTCATTCCTTATACTGTATACGTCTACTGAAAGCCTAATTTTTATTATGGGATTGTTTGATATTATATTAAAAAATTCAGTCAGGGATACTAAGTTTAGCATTCTTTTTGTAATATTTTTATGTCTACTATCCATAATTGAAATATTAATATGAATAATTATAGGATGACTTTAGAGTTCTAAAAATCTGAAGCTTAAGCCTTGTAGACCTATATAATAATCAAGGCATGGCTTTATATCACTCTATCAATTCAAGGTCATGCTAAACCATTGAAATTTTTTAATGCACTTTGTCTAATGTCTTGCTTTGCATATTTTATTAATTATGCAAAGTAATGTCACATGATTGTTACATTACACATAGTTATCGGTATTATATATGGTAAATCTTAAAATGTATTAAAACAATGAATATATAAGTAGCGTGTAGAAGACTTTTAGTACTTCTCCATTACCATGACCAGATTAAAAAATTGTATGTATGTATGCATGTCTGTGTATGTACACACACAAATATGTAATACATACAAATGTGTATACATGCATACAAACATATATATATATCTGAAGCCAATCACAACAGAAAAGTACAAGAATTTTTGGTGAATCTTCAGTTTGCAGTAATCTGGTGAAAGTTTGCAAATCCAATGACGCTAATACACATTTTCTGTCATGTATGTTTTTTAACACCATTTTCCCCCCTTATTTTGATTCTCAAACAAATGATATGTCTGCTTGAATTTTTCCATTTTGTAGTGCTTCAGCTCAACAAAAGTGCTTTATATCTGAAATCAAGGTGAAAAATAAATGCTGAAAATGTTTCAAAATGCCTATCAGGAAAATTAACTTACATCTTCTACCCTTTTTGCTTGTTTCAGTTCTCATCCAAATTACATTTCCGACAGAATGCTTCCATTTGTCTCTGTGTACTTTAGCTCAATGAAAATGGCTTTATCTTTAAAATAGGGTCAAATGAAAAATACATAAAAGTTTCAAGATATCTCTTGGCTAAAGTAGTGGAATAAACAGGTACAGAAATCTGATTTTTTTCCAAGATAAATTTATATACATAACAATTACATAAGCTCTAGCATAATTCAAAGAATTCTGAACAAAACTGTGGCTAAATTGAGGAGAATCTTTGAAGCTTACAGCAAAATGTATAAGAATGCTTAATTGCTAAAATATATATATATATACTGCCAGATTACTAATGTAAACCCATTCTACTCTTTGATAATTATTTCTTCATCGCGCACTTTCAATTTTAGAGATTCTAAAGTCCACTCTGAATCTGTCTCTGCTCTATTAGCATTAATTAATAAGTTGCCTTTTGCTTTTGAACCAAACACTGGTATTGCAATTGCAGCTTTTGTAGAGGTTATGTTATTATATAAGTCGGCTAAATTTGGCCTTCGGCAGGAGATAGGTGAGCCTAGAACTTCTTGGGAGTGTTTATGTTGCAGTAAACTATCAAAAGCAGATGTACATAACTTTTGGTTACCGATCTTTTCTTCCAATTTCTTCCTTAAATAAGTCGATGCTAACGATAAACTAAAACCTGTCACACTAAGTGCTCCGAATATGATAGCAAATCTAGGAGTAATTGTTGCAAACATATTACACTATCAACAAACAAATCTAGATATTCTTAGATTTACATCGTAGTTGTTGCCAATTACTTTTGAACTAAATATAAAACTTTCAATGTTCCTATTTTGCATTGAAAAAAGGTCAAACAACATTTTAAGTAAAAAAATATGGTAAAAGTTTACAATTGGGTGCCCCTTGTTTTTTGGCGATTCTGTTTTGATGCCAAGATCGGCGCCAATACGACACAATTTCAAGATGGCCGCTACACAAAACCAAAACAAGAAGTCAAAGAATTTCACAAACTCCGTGTCCATGTACACATCGACCTATTTTCACTTAAAAAAAACATCAGAGAATTGCACAAACTAGTCATTGCACATTTTGACTTTGTCCATGTGCACATCGATTTATTTTCAATTAAATAAATCAAGAAGCTAAAACCATGTTAAAACTCTCATGATAAACAGAAATGGGGTTTCATCGCCAAAACTGAACAAAAGTTTTCGCCAAAAATCAAGGGGCACCCAATTCTACACTAGAGCCAAAAATATATTTAACCTAAAATTTATACAATATTTCAGAAATTAATTCTATTTAATCGTAAAGTTATTATTTGATTTAGAGTTGCACTTACATACACAGAAGAAGCTAAAGCTAAATCATTTGCGGACTATACAGAGAATACATTCAATCTTAACCCAAATCTGTATGACAACAACCATATTCAAAGAGTCAGCCTGGTGGTCAATAACTTCCTTAATACTCCTGCTCCTTGCAACTTGACTTTCCTGACAACGCCAGTAATCGTAGCCAACGCCATCAGCTCCTTACAGACGAAAGTCCCAGGGCACGATGGCATCTCGACAAAGCACTGAAACATCTCTCCACCAACGCTATCACCTGCCTAACTAAGATTATCAATAGCATAATCAAATTCGCTTATTTTCCTAGCCCACGGAAGCAAGCTATAATAGTGGTTTTTGCTAAGCCGCAACAAAATCCCACCTTCCCCCAGAACTATCGCCCCGTCAGTTTTCAGAGTCATCTTTCTAAAGTTGCATAAAAAATTCCACTTTTCCACATCCAAAGAATTCACCCTTTCAGGAATTTTCTCCCAGAAGAACAATTTGGATTTGTAACTATCATAGTTCTTGCCACCAACTTCTTAGAGTTATGAACATTACCACTGATGGCTACAACTGCAAGCTCCTGACCGGAGCTATATTCTTCGATATCGCGAAGGCGTTTGACAGGACATGGCATCACGTGATCATTTACAAATTAATCATACTCAATTTTCCCGACCATTTCATTCGCCTAATTGCCTCTTTTCTGAGCAACAGACCATTCAGAATCAAAATTGAAACTTCATTCTGAACTACCACGGTAATCAAAGCTGGTGTCCCTCAGGGTTCGGCTCTTTCGCCTTATCTTTTAAATATATACGCAAGACATCCCTGATGATCCATCTGTTCATCTTGAACTCTTTGCCGATAACACCGCAATACTTACTAAATCCTGTAAAGCAATTGTCGTAAGAAACCAACTTCAAATTATTTCATAAAACTGAAAAAATAAGTCACCCTTTGGAGGATTATAATAAGTACTGATAAAACCAAAGCAATGATTTTCCGAAAGGGAAACATGAACTATTACCTTCCACCTCCTGAAATATTTGATGACGAAAGGGACTGAATTAATGAAACCAAATATCTTGGAGTCACCCAGGATAAAAACTTACTTTCAGAACTGACTTCCGTTCAGTAACACAAAAATTTGAAATTACCGCTGCTACTATGCGACCACTTTTTGGTAGAAAAAGCAACTTATCAACAACAAACAAGTCAATTTTATATCGCTCCATACTTCGTCCAGCCCTCCTTTATGCAACTCCTATTTGGGGACGTGCAGCTAAAACCAATATAAAACAATTGCAAGAAATACAAAATAAAACCTTACGTGAAATTATCAATGCTCTTTGGTATATCCCAAACACTTACATTAACAGGGACCTACAAAGAGAGCCTATACAAGACTATATTAAACGCTTAGCGGTCAACCTCTTTCACACAGTACAGTCCTACAATAATAGTCTTATTAGCACACTTAGAGACTCTCCGCACCCAAGAGAAAAACATCGATAACTTTCTGATATCCTAAACCCTTAACAACAGTAATCGCAAATTCACTCGCGCTTAATTGACTTTGCTTTTTACACCCGTTGCTCCATCTTGAAACGAGAACTGTGCTCCTATTCGCCGCCGCTAGCGCGGACAAGATTGTGTTCTCACCCCCTCCCACACCTCTTACTGCACCATTCTTTCGTGTTCTCCTAGATTGCTTATCAAAAGCCGAGTAAGAAGATGTTTCTAGATCTTGACACTCGAGAATATAATACGATCTTTGTATATTTAGCGTACTGCGGTAAAAAATAGTAAAACTTAATCAGAAAACTATTCGGAAATCAGTATTGTCAACAAGGGACCGAGCGATAAAAGCTGGGTATAAACGACGACTCCACTACTGGATTTAAACAACACCGACTATACTTCGGTAGATATCTAGTTGGCCTTGATTATAGTCGGTGTTGGTTTAAATCCGAGTGAACGGCTTAGCTGGATAGAAGTTTGGAGATTCGACCGTTGGACAACGCAGGAGTAGCACGTGTTTTTCAAGGGCTCCTCAGTGAGCGCACGCTTCCTTATTTTACGACTATTGGGCATTTTCTTGCTGAATGCTGCGGATTTACATACGAATGCTGGTTCTTAATTACTGATGCGTTAAATTATGGCAAGCAACAGAGGATGAGTTGGATTTAAATACAGATAGTGAAGAAGCCTCGTATATTGGCTTGGAAATGGATTCTTTGGACATCGATGATATTCCAAAGAACTTGCTGGTTAAAAATGAGTTTGATCACGGTGATTTCACGAATACAGTAAATCTTAAAGACTCTTTGGACTTTCCGGAGAAACTTCGTAGTGAATGTGAATCTTTTCTTATAGCTAATCCCGGAGTCGACTGTATGTGTTATCGGATGCACGATGAAGGGCAAATTAAGGAAATGGAAGAGAAGTTCAACAATTGGAAAGGTAAGTGGGAAACTTATGAGGTATGTTACAACTCGAACGCGAAATGAGCAACGTCTTGGTTCTGCCAGTGGCAACAGGGAGTCGTAAAACAAACTTTGAAGCTAGCGGTCGATTACTCGACTTCTCTTAATAGAGTCTGATTCGAATGGGGAATTATCCTCCATCTTTTGATTTAAAATTAATCTTGAACTATGTAAATAGTGTAATATAACAGATGTGCGTAAATAAAGAGTCATTAAGACGTATTTTGGAATTGTGATTCGAGTTTGAACTGCATTTCGAAATCGAAAGCTCTCCCAAATAGAATCGTCTGCATTCTAGAATTAGTGGATTAGAAATAATATTTTTAGTGGTGCCGAAACCCGGGACGCATATAAGCAAAATGTACACTGCTAGGGCAACAGCTTGAATTTGGCCAATAGCAGTCCAGATGAGGGTCAGCATTAACTCCGCCCACATGAGTGATGTCACATTTCTGACGTTTGTTTACATTCTGCTGTTCGGCGTCATGAAAGTGCGTTCATTGAATGTACATTTAGTTTTTCGGAAGGAAAGTGTTTATATATATGCATATATATCTGTATATAACGATTTAATGTTTGTTTCGGAATATTAAGGATTACTCTATTATTCCAATAGAAATTAGAGCTAGTGAGATGCAAGTTACTGATGGCTGGAAGATGCATGTAAAATGTGGTTTACGAATTATTCTGCATATTCATAATCAGAAACTTTTA
>KK119551.1:413907-462001 GCA_000611955.2 Stegodyphus mimosarum
AAACAGAAGCAGGAATGAACGCAGTAGCGTTACGAAATTAATTACAAAAATAGAAACTTTGTTATCAGAAAATATCGAAAACACAAACATTGAAGAATTGCAGGAAATAGATGAAATAATTCCATGAAAGAGAAAACACGTTGAAAATATTGAATTCACAAATCGAAACTCAGTTAAATTATGCTAAAGAATTGGAAAAGGATATTTCGGCAAGTGATAAATATAATGAACAAAATTTAGAATTAAAATAAGATTAAATAAATGTAATGCAAATGAAAATTTATCTGTGAAAAATGCATCAGATGCAAATTCTTTGAACACATCTGTTTCTGAAATGAATTTATCGTCATCGGCTGTGAAACTGCCGAAGTTAGATATTCCGAAATTTTCAGGAGACGCAGGAAAGTGTTTAGAATTTTTTAACAGTTTTCAAACTGCGATTGATCAAAATTAAGCGTTAACCAAGATTGAAAATTCGTATACTTGAAATCTTTACTGATAGCGCAGGCATCGAATGTCTTTGAAGGGTTTCAGTTAACCGAACAAAATTACGATTCTTGCTTAGAAATTTTAAAAGAACGCTTTGGTAAATCAGAGAAAATTATAAAATCGCATGTGAATAATCTTTTGGATATAGAACGAGTGAAAAATTCTTCTAACTTAAATGCACTAAGAAGATTACACGCTTGTGAAATAAACATTCGAAGTTTAAGCAATTTAGGTGTAGCTTCGGGTTCATATGGACACTTGTTAAATCCGATGTTATTGAAATTATTACCTCATGATTTGATTCTTGAATATCACCGAAAGCGCGATCCAAAAGAGGAATCTGATGTTACGGGTTTAATTGCTTTCTTGAAAAAAGAAATTGAATGCCGCGAACAAACGTACGCAGTTAACAAAACGGAACAGCAATCCGTTCAATCGAATGGAAAGAAAAAGCATTTTGATAAACACAAAAGTAAATTTAAGTACACAAACAATATTAACTCTAAAGTTAATTCTTTGACGGCTACCGAATTATTAGCTCCTGTAAAAGAAGAAGATTGTATTTTCTGCAAAAATAGCGCATATAATAGCAAAAAGTGTAATATGAGCGTAAACGAAAAACGAAATTTATTACAAACGCAGGGAAGATGTTATTTATCTTTAGCTAAAGGACATAGATTATAAGATTGATCAGAGAAAAATTCTTGTGTATACTGCCATAAAAAACATAAGGTAGCATTTTGTTAAAAAAAGGGGAAAACACCTGAAACATCGCAATCAAAAAGTGTAGAAAATTCAGCGTGCAATCATATTAGCAGTGGAAAGAATAAAATATTTTTACAGACGGCGACAGTAGAACTTAAAAGTAGGTCACGTAATAAATTAATTCGTTGTTTATTTGACAGCACTAGTCAACGCTCGTATATTCAGAAATGACTATCTAAACAACTGGGATTAAAAGTCGTGGGAAGAGAAGAAATAATGATTCATACTTTCGGATCTCAGATGCTACCAAACAGAATTCCCCGAGAGTAAAAATAAAAATGAAAAGCATTTTTGATAACCAGGAATTAATTATTGTGGTTCTGGAAGGTAATGAAATATCAAATGCTGAGTTGGACTATCTTACTGGAAATATTAAGGAATTGTTAAAAGATGGGGGAATAATTTTAGCAGATGTTGATCACGAATCTTTAGATAACAACAACGTGTCTTTACTCATCGGAGCTGATAATTACTGGAAGTTAGTAAAGAGGAAAATTGAACTTTTGAACTCCATATTACTTACAATGGAAACCAAAACGGGTTGGATTTTAATGGGAAAATTGTTTGATCATATTGATGATAGGGAAAACGTAACTTATGCTGTTACAGTGACTTCTTTATTAATTCTTTCTTCGAAGATTGAAAATTTGTGGAAATTAGATTTATTGCGTATTCGAGACCCTGTTGAAACAAAATGTAGAAAGGAAATGGAAATTGCCTCGTTGAATCATTTTAACCAAACTGTTACCTTTAAAGAAGGAAGATACGAGATTCAGTTGCCTTGGGTAATAGAAAAGGGCCGTTTTTGTCAAAATTTCGATATCGCTAAACTGCATTTAAACAATATGACACATCGGTTGATACAAAAGGGCAAATTCGACGATTACGAAAATGTTTTCACAGATCGGTTAAATAACGGAGTTATAGAAGAAGTTTCTGAACAAGAAATGAATAATCAGTGTCACTATCTACCGCCTAAAGGGGTATTCAAAGAAACTTCGACTACAAAACTGCGACCGGTATTTGATGCTTCCTGTAAGGATAAAAATTCTTGTTTACTTAATGATTGTCAGAAAAAGGTTTAAATGTGTTGGAAAAATTATTCCTATAATTTTAAGATTCCGCAAGCACAGATTATTATTTTAGAAATAAGAAAGGCATTTTTGCAAATTTCAGTGAATAAAAATGATGGAGATTTCTTACGATTTTTATCGTGGATGGATTTTGACAAGAAAGAACTCTTTTAGACATAAACGCGTTGTTTTTGGATTGAATTGCAGTCCCCTTTTATTGGCTGCTGTATTAAACCACCACATTGATCTAAATTCGTCTGAATAACCTGAAACAGCAGACAACTTAAAAGAATCATTCTATGTGGACAATTGCATCACATCTGTTTCTGATGAGGAGATGCTCAGTCGATTCATTGAGGAATCAAAACAAATATTAGACGCTGCATCATTCGATTTGAGAGAGTGGGAGCACACTCCTCTTTTGAAATCTAAAGACAGTATAGGACCTACTCCAGTGTTGGGAATTTTGTGGGATAAGGAAGATTACAGCCTTTTCTGTGACTTGAAGACTGTTACTGACAAATCAGCGAATCTTACAAGAAGAAGCATATTATTTGGGGTACACCGCATTTCCGATGCAATGGGATTTCTTTGCCCCATAACGCTAACACCAAAACTACTTATACAAAAGACCTGGTTGTTAAAAATTGATAGGGATGAAAATATACCCGAAGACTTATGAAAAGAGTTCTATTCGTGGATTGATGATTTGTCATTTTTATCCTGTATTAGAATTTCAAGGGCTTTAGATATAAATGGAAATGAAAGTCTTGGTCTTCATAAGCTCTGTGACGCGAGTAAACAAGCATATGGATGTGTGATTTATTTAAGAAAAGAAACGCATGAAAACACATGAGTACATTTTCTTCTAGCCAAAAGTAGAGTGAGTCCGTTAAGGAAAATGACCATGAATCGTCTAGAATTGCTAACCTGCTGTATAGGAGTCAAACTTGCAACTCTTGCTTTACAAGCACTCGAATTAGCCAATGTTCCTAGGAACTATTGGACGGATTCGAGCACTGGTCTTTCTTGGATCCAAAGAGATGACCACTGGGCGCCATTTGTCGCAAATAGAGTAAAAGAAAGACGAAAATTATCATCGAAATCTGAATGGCGTCATATTCCTGTAAATTCGAATCCCGCAGATACACCATCTCGAGGGTGTTCGATTAAGAGTTTTGTGAAATCTCGGTGGTGGCAGGGGCCAGAATGGCTTATGAAGAACGAAGAAGATTGGCCAAATAGTGAAGTGATTACTGACGAAGAAGAAATTGCGAAAGAACATTATTTCGACTTTGGCTAATATCACCGCTGAAAAATGGCATCTGAATTACTTTTCAAGTCACTTTAAAATTATGCGAATGATTTCTTGGATTCTGAGATTCATAAATAATTGTAGAAATGGAGAAAGAAATTTTGAAAGAACCCTGAGTGTTGAAGAACTCGACATTGCTGAGAAGAATTATTGAAGATAGTTCAACGAGAAGCATTCTCTAAAGAAGAACAGTTCAAGGGACATTTTACTTTCAGTGATGGAGAAGGAATTGTCAGATTGAAAATGAAGATTTTGAGAAGACATGATGATGAGAACTTCCGGTGCCCCATTGTTCTTCCCTCCAAACCTGAATTAGTAGAAAGAATCATACAAGACTACCATTTACAACTTTTATATGCTGGTACTCAGATTCGTTTGACTAGTATTTGTCAAAAATTTTGGATAATAAAAGGAAGGAAAACAATACAAAGAGTCATATCGAAGTGCGTTCGGTGGAAGAGACATTCGGCGAAAGCTCTTGATACAGTGCCATTTCCTCTCCCAGAAGATCGAGTCAGAGATGCCTATGCATTTGAGGTGTCGGGTGTAGACGTAGCAGGACCACTTTATTTAAAAGAAAATAGAATAGAAAGGCTTGGATCTTGCTTTTTACCAGCGGAGTTTCCCGTTCGGCTAATTTAGAATAAATCGAAAGCTTATCGACTAATGGATTTTCCCTCAGATTTCGAAGATTCATAGCAGGAAGAAGACGGCCTAGAATAATATACAGCGATAACGGCACAAATTTTGTAGGAGCAAGGAATCTACTCCGATCTGTTGACTGGAATCAAATTATCAGAAGTTCTTCGGCAATGAAAATTCAGTGGAAGTTAAATCCACCAAACGCAGCATGATGGGGCGGCTGGTGGGAGAGACTGGTTCAGATGATCAAGAAATTATTGAGAAGGGTTCTGGGAAAACCTTTACTCTCATATGAAGAAACGTTAACTATCATATGTGATGCAGAAGCAAATATTAACTCCAGACCATTAACATAGGAGTCAGAAGATTCCACCGATTTATGCACACTCATTCCATTTATGTTTATTCATTCAAACCGAGGGTGTTCCAGATTTGGGCAGTCTGGATAAAATCAACTTATCGAAAGGACGGCGATACTATCAAAAGTTACGTGTGGAATTTCGTAAAAGATTTAGAGATGAATATCTTGGACTGTTAGTACATCGACCAAAGACTGTACCTTCGCAAACCATTAAGAAAGGTGATTTAGTGTTTGTAGAGGACGATAGAAACAAAAGAACAGACGGGCCCATGGGTCGTGTAATCGAAACATACCCACGAAAGGACAACAACATCAAAGTGGCGAAAGTAAAAACATCTAATGGTGAATTGTTAAGACCAGTTCAAAGAATATTGCCAATGGAGATAGACAATAAAGAATCTATCTTCGAGCTCAAAACTACTGAATCATCCACATCTTCAGGAAATACTGGAAAAAAAAGATGACTTAGTAATTGTTACCAAAGACTATCGACCTGAAAATTCTGATACAAACATTCAGTTTAGTGGATATGGTAGAAAAATTGTGAAGCCAAAGAACTTTAGTTAATTTGTTTTCACGACGACTATTATTTGTTTTCACTTTTCTTTATTCATTTCTTTGAATTTTGTATGCAATTTGATTTTATTCGGTTTCAGTGAACTAATCTCTTTACTAGTATTTTTCAGAAAAGAAATTTTCCCTGTTGTTTAAAGAATGTAAGTTTGGAGTTTATTAACTAAGTTTAAAATATTCAAGATATATGTTATGCCTAGGTAAAGTTCTTGGATCTTGGATCTTGATTTTGCTGCTGGTAGTCAACTACTGAAAAGTTATAACCAGTACATAAATATTATGCCAATGGCCATTAACAGCATAAGTTTAAATTAAAGGTGTTTAACACCACGTACAAAGGCGAGATCAATAATTGAGTTATACTCATTAGTTAATAATTTTTGTAGTTGATAAGCAATTATATATAGCAATTGATGTGCATGCTATATGCATGGCGTCCAGAGATGAAGTGAGATCTAAGTAAGAGGGAGTAAAGCTAGGCAATGCAAGTCACATGACGTGTACAAGTAAAGTTGTAAGGTTTCAGTTAAACTAACCAAGTTTTATTTTAATTTAAATCTTTCTACCTCCTCTCTGTTTCAACTTCCCGTCAGAAGAAGCGCGCGTTTTCAGCTTATGCTAATTTTGAAGTACAGCCAAGTAATATTTAAACCAGAGGTAGAAACCTCTTAGTGTGAGACAGCTTTAGTCTCAGATCACGGTCACTCTGCTCAACGTTCGCCTGACCAGCTAGCAGCTAAATTTATAAGCCGTAGGGCTTACTACGTGATTGCATATTGAAACAAATTGAAGTGCGCTAGTATTAGTGTATCTTGCTACGCACCCTTTTAGTTAGAGGCCAAACTCCGCGAATTGCTCTGTGAGCAAAGTTCAATTTAATTTCTATTTAGATTTAGTTTAAATTTATTTGATTGTTAAGTTAGGCCCAAGTGCGGTCTTTTACTTTCTGTATCTCTCCCGAGTTGGGAAGTGTGTAAATAATAGTGATTTAATAAAAGAGGATTTTAAATCCTTTCAAGTGCAGTTATTCTCCAGCACAGCATCTACACCAGAACACAGCTAAGTTTATCAGCTCACTGTTCAAGTTCAGGACTCGAGACTTGAGGATAAGGACCCTATTAAAGACTTTACCATGTTTCCTAAGGCTATGCACAGAACACTCAGTCCTGATAGTGGCGCCCGAACAAAAAGAAGAGGATGGCCTCAAAGACAAGAAGACGAACCTGAGATACCTGCTGTACCTGTCCAGAATCCTGAGATAGCACCTCCTGGCATAGAAGGATTCGGCTACATCGTACAAACCATGAGAGCAGCCATGAAGCCAGCGGCAAGTTTTGACGGCAAGACAGCCGTAATCAATTTCTTGGAAAAGCTAGACTCCCACTTCATGTTATATCCAGTTCACGAATTTCAGAAAGTCGCTTTCGCTACCAGCGCTTTGAAAGGCCAAGCGCTATGTTGGTTCAAGTGCATTGGAAAGAATCTCTTGGGGGAACCAGGAAGCCCAACATATACGTATGAAAATTTCAAGAATTCCTTGGTGAAAGCATTTCCTGTGGTACGAGACGGAGCCAGACTGGAAACTGAACTTTTTAGTCGATATCAAGAAAAAATAGAAGATTTGTCAAATTTTATTTTGAGAAAAATTCAAGTTTTCAAGCTGTTGTATGGAAGTCGCCCGGATCCTGAAATTAATCAAATTATACTTCCTAGGCTACTGCCCCAAGTTCAAGATTTCATCGAGCTAAGAAACCCAATGACATTGGACAGATTATTTGAGCTCGCAGTACAATTTGAAAGCCGAAGAACAGCCGACAACGAGCGACGACGCCAATTTGAGCGAAGGAGTCAGTGGAGTTCGCCAAGACCCCAGCAGAAGCAAAATCAAAGTTACGGGAATAAGGTGAAGCAATGGCCGAAGAAAGATGTGTCTCCTAAATCGAGCGGCGAACGAAGGGAATTCAATAGAAGAACAAGCAAAGATTCCGAGGGCAACCAGAAGAAAAAGAATTTAAACTAAGAGGGATTTCTTCGAGGAAGGTGAAGAAGTCCGAAGCAGCGCAAAACCCTTCCAAAATCAATTTAAACACCGTGGTCGTTAAGAATTTGAGTTTGCCGAAGATTGAAGTTCTAATCA
This sequence comes from Stegodyphus mimosarum, assembly GCA_000611955.2. NCBI lineage: Eukaryota > Metazoa > Arthropoda > Arachnida > Araneae > Eresidae > Stegodyphus > Stegodyphus mimosarum. The sequence goes on from KK119551.1 coordinate 421,263, forward strand.
ACAACATACCGGCGACAGCCCTCTTGGATACAGGAGCCCAAAGCAGCTTCGTATCGGAAAGATTCTTTAAGAAGCACTTTCGACGTTACAGAATTTTTAGTGCAAGAGACACGGATGTCATAGCGGCCCAAGGAGAAAAATGTAGCTGTTTAGGAAAAGTACCATTGTTCGTGCGTATCAACAACGAACAGGTAAGAATCCTGTTTTATATTGTGCGTAACCTGCAGACTTGTATTATTCTAGGTGTGGACTTTTTTAGTTTGGCAGAAGCAAAAATTGATTTCAAGGGGGGAGAACTAACATTAAATATGAAGCCAATTGAAGCGAAGAATGATAAGCCCCCGCAGCTGGACTTGGAACATTTACAAGCAGAGGAAAAAGAGAAAATCCAAGGTCTGGTAAGTCACTTTGCAAATTTATTTAGTGATGTACCAGGGTTTACGCAGGTGGTGAACCACGACATTGACACGGGGGACGCTCAGCCAGTTAGGCAAAAGCCATATAGATATGACAGGGTAAAAGAAGAAATAATTGAACATCATATTAAAGAGATGTTAAAGAATAAAATCATCACGCCAATTTCTAGCAGTTACGCTAGCCCCGTTGTCCTGTGTAAGAAAAATAATGATTACCCGATTACGCACCCGAAGCGGTGGCGTTTTGCTATAGATTATCGCAAGTTAAATTCAGTTACAAAATATCCTGTATATCCGTTGCCGATAATTGAAGAAATTATTCGAAATATTTCGTCTACAAAATACATGACTACATTAGATCTCACGAGTGGCTATTTTCAGATTGGGGTAAAACCCGAGGACGTACACAAAACCGCGTTCATAACGAAATCTGGTACGTACGCATTTCTTAGAATGCCGTTCGGATTATCCGGCGCGCCGGCAACGTTCCAAAGATGTATGGACATCGTCTTAAGACCAGTCCTTGGTAAAAGCACTTTCATATATTTAGACGATATTATAATTACGAGTAGTAGTCTAGAACAACACTTACAAGATTTAAGAAAAGTATTTTCATTGTTAAATGAAGCTGGTTTAAAGATAAATGCGTCCAAATGTAAATTTGCCGCAAAAGAGTTACGTTATTTAGGATTTAAAACTTCCCAAAAGGGAATCGAAACTGATCACTCAAAAATAGTAGCCATTAAAAATTATCCTGTTCCTAAAACAGCGAAGAAACTGTCGTCCTTTCTTGGGATGTGTTCATACTATCGTTCCTTCATTAAAAACTTTGCAAAAATAGCTGAGCCGCTGCTAAAGTTGAAAAGAAAGAAAGCGAGGTTTTCATGGTCAGCAGAAGCCAATTTGGCGTTTCAAAAACTGAAAGACGCATTGACTCAAGCTCCCGTCTTAAAATTTCCAGAAGGGGATAAAGGATTAGAGATTTCAGCGGACGCTTCAGATTTCGCGATTGGCGCAGTGCTTTCCCAAAATGGTCAACCCGTCGCCTTTTTCAGTCGAACATTAAATGAAACCCAGAGAAACTATTCCGCAACGGAAAGAGAAACTCTCGCAGTGTTAGCATCAGTACAGAAATTTCGTGTGTTCTTTGGAAGCTCTCCAGTAACGGTATATACCGACCACGCGGCGGTCACTAGACTCTATTCTGGAAAAAAATTATCATCCAGATTATTAAGGTGGGCTCTCAAATTACAGGAATATAACCTAGTAATTAAACATACGCCGGGAAAAGAAAATGTTGTGGCAGATGCTTTAAGCAGAATTAACTTAGATGAAAATGGAAGTGTAATTAAGATAGCCATGCTAACATCCAAAGTATTAGATTCTCGTGAAACAGTAATAGCCGAACTCAAAAAAGATCCGGAGTTCAAAAATATATAAAATTATTTGACCGACCCTGAGAATTTCAGTCATCCGGATATTGTGCGGATAAGAAATAGGGCAGCAAATTATGAAATAATTGACGGACTGTTATTCTATACGAAACGACGGAGAACCATGAATATAGACCGGTTATCCCAGCTAGCATTATATTAAATGTATTAGAGGAGTTGCACGATTGTGCCATGTCGGCTCATTTAGGTATAGGAAAGGCTGTCCAAAGAGTTCGCGAGGCAGTTCTCTTTTCAGAACTGCAAAGGTTTACTAGGGCGTGTGTCCGGTCGTGCCCAGCATGTCAATTAAATAATTAATTATGTTAATTTCCGTCCGGCCGGGTTCCTGAATAGTATTAGGTCGGGGTTCCCAAATCAAATAATAGGCATCGATTTACTGGGGCCTTACCCTCGAAGTAAAGTTGACGAAGGCCGATATCTTTTAGTGGATCATTTTAGCAAATGGTTAGAGTTGATTCCGTTAAAACGCGCGTCTGCAAAAATTGTAGTAGATTCAATTCTAAATAAGTATATTTTAAAATACGGGGCGCCCCTTAAAGTTGTTTCCGATAATGGTCCCCGGTTTGTTAGTGATATTTTTGAGGAAATGTGTGCAAAGCTGGGCATGCGTCATCTAAAGATGGTCCCGTGTCGTCCGCGGTCAAACATAGTGGAACGGGTTAGAGGAAATGTAGTGAAAATAATTCGAAGTTATGTGAAAACCTGTCGCTCTACCTGGGATAGCCATATGATTGAATTTGCATTTGCCCTTGGGACCGCCAAACGCGATACTACACAAAAAACACCCGCTGAACTGTTTCTAGGAAGAAAGATTTTGACGCCCTTAGATAAACTTTTCTTTGGCCAGGAAAGGGCAGAAGAATTTAAAATGAGTGATATACAAGAGTTGACACGGGAAGCGACGGGAAATATAGAAACGACCCAGAGAAAACAAAAATTGTATTATGACCAAAACAGAAGAGGGGTCAAGTACAATGTGGGAGATGAAGTTCTAAAAATAAAACATAACTTGTCAAATGCCCCAGAAGAAAAGGTGGGGAAATTCTTTCCGCGTTTTGAAGGCCCTTTCATAATTGAAAAAATTACAAAGGCAGTGGTAGTATTAAGAAGAAACGATGGGCAGAGAATTTCTGCGAATGTTGATCAGATCAAAACATTTTATAACCGTAATAAAATGGAAATGTTTAAAGATTTTTTCCAGGATCCGAGGCAACCCATTCCTACAGAACATGTACTTCAGCAAAAACAGCAGGAACCAGCTACAACGGCATCGAAAAGTCAGAAAAAGAAAGCTCCCCCTCAACAAAGTAGAAATAAGAACCAAAAATGTGGATTCAAAAGAAAGTCTCACGATGCAGGTGACCAGATCTACGAACGGACCTACGAGCATACCAGCAGAAGAAAGCAGAATGGGCAAGGAAAGCCCAATGTATCCAAAAGAACTGCGGAATCATCGGACAGGTGCCTGAGAAGCAAGAAACGTCGATTGCAGCCTGAGAATCAACGTCCCGAATACAGCAGGAACCAGGACCAGCAACGAACAAGGGCCAAGGAGAGAAGGGCCCAGTCCTTCAAACGTCCAGCGGAGCAACCTCCTCTTCAAGGGAAATATCCGAGGATACAACGACGGAATTTCAAAAGGAAAAGAGATGAGCAACCTCCCAAGGACCAAAAACAAAAATCCAGGAGACTGAACCAAGCTGCAACATACTCAACTTTCAAGGATTCGGCCAAGAAAAGGATGGATCACCATAACAAGATAAGTAAAATTTCGTATTCAAAAGTTTAGTTAATTTTCGAGTGTACTGCAAGTTGCAGGGTCGATTTTACCTCAAGCGAGGTTGAGTTTTACGCCAAGTGGGCGATAAGTTCTCATCGTGACAGAAAAATGTTTTTGTTAAAAAGAATTTGTAATTCTTAAAGACTTAAAATTACTTAATGTTTGTAAAATAGATTCTTAAGCATTATAAATAGATTAATTTTGTAAAAGCAATGAATTGCTGAAAAGAAAATGTTAACTAAATGATTTTGTATGACGCTTTGTCGAAAGACTTATAAAATGTCTAGAATGAAAAAATCGGAAAATTGAAGAACACGATTTAGTCTGTGGACTATTATTTCAATGTTATGTGATATTTCAAGAAAGTACCTTGAGAAAGGAATAGGAAGAACTTGCTGTAAGCTTAGAAATTTAACCTACATTTGTATTTCATAATTGCTATGAAATTGTTAAAGTGTTATAAAATGTAACAAATAATATTATGCTAGCAATGCACGTTAAGTGCAATATCAATGTGAATGAATATGTGCAAACATCAATATCAATGTGAATTATATGTGTAAACTGCGAATTGTATGCATGAAAAGTTAAAGATTGAGTAATGTTAGAATGCAAGTGTTAAATAGGCTCTCCACCAAATACACTTAAAGGGTTAGACATAAATCTAGTGAGAACCTCACGTTTAGCTGGTTATAGGGCGTTTTTTGAGGTCTCGTATGTCAAGTTCTAACTAATGTTAGTCGATCGTAGGTGGAAGATTTGAACACCCCCGAACACAGAAAACCCGCAATGGCGGTTTGCTTTGCATCCAACACCGGTGAGAGAGCATTGGGGGAAGAATTTAATTGTGCTTGAATGATAATGAGTGCATGCGAATTACACGGGTAAGAATAAAGAATTGTACCCAGAAATTTCCGTTATTATGTTGTACTAAAATTATTTTCCTTCCAGATTTTGCTGGAAGAAGTAAGACTGATCAAAGAAAAATGTTCAAGATTGTTGTTCAAGCAAATTTGGTCTGTAAGAAAAATTTTTCACAAACATATATTGCCTTGTAAGAGTTGGCCTAAGTTTAGAACAGATAAATTTTGACTATTTGTTTAGAATTGCGAGTTTCAACATGGTCCGTTTGGACCAAAGTAATTTAACTATCGCAATTCTGGCGGGAAGTATGTAAGGTTATAGTTAAACTAACCAAGTTTTATTTTAATTTAAATCTTTCTATCTCCTCTCTGTTTCAACTTCCCGTCAGAAGAAGCGCGCGTTTTCAGCTTATGCTAATTTTGAAGTACAGCCAAGTACTATTTAAACCAGAGGTAGAAACCTCTTAGTGTGAGACAGCTTTAGTCTCAGATCACGGTCACTCTGCTCAACGTTCGCCTGACCAGCTAGCAGCTAAATTTATAAGCCATAGTGCTTACTACGTGATTGCATATTGAAACAAATTGAAGTGCGCTAGTATTAGTGTATCTTGCTACGCACCCTTTTAGTTAGAGGCCAAAGTCCGCGAATTGCTCTGTGAGCAAAGTTCAATTTAATTTCTATTTAGATTTAGTTTAAATTTATTTGATTGTTAAGTTAGGCCCAAGTGCGGTATTTTACTTTCTGTATCTCTCCCGAGTTGGAAAATGTGTAAATAATAGTGATTTAATAAAAGAGGATTTTAAATCCCTTTCAAGTGCAGTTATTCTCCAGCACAGCATCTACACCAGAACACAGCTAAGTTTATCAGCTCACTGTTCTAGTTCAGGACTCGAGACTTGAGGATAAGGACCGTATTAAAGACTTTACCATGTTTCCTAAGGCTATGCACAGAACACTCAGTCCTGATAAAGTGATTGGTCCTTCAAACCGATGAGGAGATTTGAGTAAAATAACTTTTAAGTATTTGATGATGAGAAATATATATAGTAATAGCTTGTGGATGTGATCCTTTAGTTTCTTTAATAATATGGATGACTTATTGATATGTTAAATATCAGAAATCATTAAATAATGTAAATAAATCTTGAAAATTCTTGGTTAAATAAAAAAAAACTAATGATGCGAAGTTTACGAGAAGACTGCACCGTGGCCAGAAGACTGCACTGTGGTGGTCTGTTTGCACGACGCCCTGTACGGTGTGTACCTCTAACGCCTGCCTATCGGAGAAGGCGTTCTCTGTGGTGCCGGGAACACCGCAATTGGAGAGACAATGAATGGGGACGAGTACTCTTTACAGATGAGAGCAGATTTAGTCTGAGTTGCGATTCTAGACACATACACATCTGGACAGAGCGGGGAACACGCAATAACCCCTTCAACATCATCAAAAGGGACTGTTTTGGAGGTCGCGGAGTTCTCGTTCGAGCAGACATAATGCTTGGTAGCCGGACCGACCTTCATATCTCCCAAGGAGGTTCGTCACCTGGGACTGCTATTGTAACGAGGTTCTTCTTCCTTACATGCGTCTTTTCACAAGGGCTATGGGTCCTCAGTTCCTCTTCATGGACGACAACGCTCCACCTCATCGCACAGTTACTGTCGAAGAGCTGTTGGAGAGTGAAGATATTGAACACATGGATTGGTCGGCAAGGTCTCTGGATCTAAATCCCGTCAAGCATGTACGGAACTTACTAGGGAGACCCGTGGCAGCACGTAACTTATCGCCAGTAACGATTCCGAAACTGCGATTGGTGCTACAAGAGGAACGAGCAGCAGTGTCTCAACAGCTCATTAACAACCACATATCCAGCATGCACAAATGATGTGAAACCTGCCTAGCAGTCAGGGGAGATCATATCCCCTATTAAAGACCGGATGTTTCTTGCTGGACACCCATCAAAGGGATGTTTCGGCCTTCAGTCGCATTGCGCTCCATGCTACTTTTTCAATAAAGCTTCTTTTTATCCTTCTGATTTCTCTTTTAGTAAGTGTTGCTTACATTACTCATGTCCTTACGTATTATGGTTCTTACGGTATTAAATGTGTTGATTTGGAAAGCTTTTGTACAAAGTTATATTGAAAAAACCGTCTCGTCCTTAATTTTTGCACACCAGTGTATATCAGCACCATATTTGATAATATAAGGAAAAAGTATATCTTTAGGTGTACCAGGTTCTTTGGCACAAATAGAAATAACAACAAGTTTCTTAACGTTATCAATATATATTTTGCCTAGGATTGTAGGTTAATCTAGTGTGCAGATTTAAAATTAGGACACCATTGCCTCCTTGTAATGTTCACTTAGCTTATGTTTCGGGAGCTGTGAAAATTTATACGAGTAACTTTCTCTGTTTTGATAATAAAGTTGAACCATATAAGTACAAAAGGGATGTGGCTCAATGCCACAACAGCCAGCAACTCTTCCACTCTTTGGACGAATGTAAACTCGGTTCGAGGGGTGTTAAATGCGTTCTGGCTCATAAGAGTTCGGAACGGGATGCAAAATGTATTAATGAACTTACCGTTGTAACAGTGGATGCTGCCGATTTTCGATTATTTCCGAAAAATCCTTCTGATATGAAAAAGTAACCCACTACATCCTAGATTATTAATGAAACTAGAGGCTGAGCCACGTGGTGAACATGTTTCCGCCTACAGTCAAGGAGAAATTCTTAATTCTGAAATACCTACCTCTTCTAAGGGTTGCTCCAGTAATGAAGCAAATACAGGTAATACTAATCAAACCATTGATGTAAATGACCAGACTTCATTGCTATCACTCAGCAGAGCAGATAAAACAGAAAAAAGCAATGCTCAAAAGACAACTTCCACAAATAACATCTCTGCAGGGGAAAAACTGCCCCTTCGCGAAAAATTGATTTTTTGGCGCCAGTCTTGTTTACATGCAACGCCCTGCCAAATAAAATGGCACCGAAAACATAATGCAATAAAGCACACTTAAAACATAAAAAATTATAACCCGAATAAAATGCAGGTACTTTCTAACCAATATCCAGGGAAAAAATAACCAGTGAGAAATGTTCTACCACTAATCAAAATCAGCGCGATCACGCATTCCAACCAGTCACGGTCATGATAGGGCACGCATTCCAACCAGTCACTTCATGACAGCGGTTCCAAAACCTAAGCAAGATGTACCGTAAAATACTCAGGTTACCGTAAATGAAACAACAGTTTAGCAATAATCCAAGGGGCACCTCGTAATATAGATTTTATGAAGATGATTCGCGAAATAATTAAGATATTCAGTGACTATTCCATTCTCGATGCAATTAGAACAATCACTGGCGGCATGGATGAGGTTCACGCTGCCCCCAGTTCTCGTTACAAAATTTTTATGCTATTTAACATTCTGGAGGACATATTTAGAGGACATTTATCTGGTGTAAATTGTAACTAAGTATGTGTAATATTGTGCTGAGAGTTTAGTGTTTTCTATCTGCATTTATTTTCAGTTTGTGGGAAATTACGTAGCTTTTTAATTTACTCATAGCATATGCATTTGTAATTTTCGTTTGTATGTGTGTTTTTCTTAATTTTATTACGTGCCTTATATTTTCGTAACTGCTTTTTATATGCCATGCTTCGTGTTCTCACGTCTTCAGCTCGACAGCTACGACTCATTTTCGGAATTTTCCTGTAAATATTATTATGTTTCTTCAATTTTTTGTAATTACTGTTAGAATATTCTTATTTAGTTGTCCTCGATAAATTCGAAAATGAATTTTTTCGATGGAGGTAATGTCCGTGCACCATGGTACTCCCTTGTTGCCAGCAAGGAGTAAAAGGATAGGAGTTTTCCTAATTTTCTCCAAGTGTAACTTGAATACTAACTTGAATACTAAAGTGTAACTTGAATACTTGAATAACCAGTCTCTCTTAAACGTCCTTCACTAAACTTTTCATTGTCTTAAGGTAAATCGTATTTCAGCGCTTTGCCATAATTTTAATAACCGAAACGTCAAAAATGAGTAATATTACATTAAAGTATTGCAAGGTAAGTGTGAAATTCTTCGGTTACGTAATAAGTGTATAGCAGATTCATGTGCTAATATTCTTAAGGATGATTCTAATTATGGTAAAAATTCTAGTGTTACTAGTTCTACAAGAAAAATTCTGATGGTGTTAAAAGTGTTGAAATTTCCGATGCTGCATTTTGCACTAAAAACTTTAATATCGATGATAGGGTTAAAATTCATAATGTTGCTAGTTCTCGTAAAAATTTGAAGTTGCTGTAAGTGCTCAAAAATCTAACTCGCCTGAAAGCCTGTACTGCTCGGTAATCTGACATTTACGAAGTGTATGCAAATACCGTGAAATAAGATTTGTGTTAAGTGCTAGGTGACCTAAACAAATTTAGACATTGCGTTGCGATTGAGAGATATAAGTTAGTGCATACAACCCGAAGAACCTTGATACTGTTGAAACAATGTTGTGTTATCATATTTTAAGGAAAACACATAAATCAGTAATACACTAACTACCAATAAGTATTTGGACACCTATGCAAATGACGATATATGCGGTCCTAAAGTACGTCACGGACTCCGCCAGTATATATCGTGTAGGAAACAGCATCGGCTTTAGTCGCATGCAAGATGCCTCGCAGTTCGGAGCTCTCTAATTTCGAGAAAGGTATAATTATCGGGTATCACAAATGTGGCCGATCCTTAAGGGACATATCTAGCGATCTGAAGTACCCAAAATCAACAGTGGCCTATGTGATTAAGAAGTGAAAGGTGAGCGGTGATTGTAGGAATGTGCCCCGAGTCGGCAGATCAACGAAACTGGGAGATAGAGACCGATGAATGCTGTCCAGAGAAATTCGGAAGATCCGCACCGAACCGATGGCCCTCATCCGCGAGGAGTTTCAACAGGCATCCGGGAGTATTCTTTCAATGAATACCAGCTGTAAGGAAGCACATCTGCTTGGTTTTCATGGTCGTGCTGCTGCCCATAAGCCTTTGATCACAAAGTCCAACCGCGCTGCTCGGTTAATGTGGTGCAAAGCACATCGAAATTGAACCGTAGATCATTGGAAACGGGTTCTTTGGAGTGACGAATCAAGGTTCACCCTTTACCGTTCGGATGCCAGGGTCTAGCCAGAATGCGTGCCAACAGTCAAGTTCGGCGGAGATGGAATTATGGTCTGGGGATGTTTCTCCTGGTATGGGCTGGGACCCTTGGTCCCCATTCATGGTAAGCTCAACTCCGATGCCTACTGCACTATTTTGGATGACAACATGCTTCCTATGTTGTGGCAGTTTTACGGGTTGGACCCCTGTTACTTTCAGGACGACAATGCCAGTTGTCATGTTTCGACGTTAACCAAGGTTTGGTATGCTGCCAATGGAGTTCATCGAATGAACTGGCCTGCCCAGAGCCCAGACCTGAACCCTATCTAGAACCTCTGGGACGAGTTGCATCTCCGAATTCAGGGGTGCACTACCCGTGCAAAATCAGTGAAGGAACTTCTATGTCTTCTCCAAGCCGAGTGGAAGAAAATACCACTAGCTGTCATACAAAGACTTGTAGAAAGTATGCCCCGGAGGGTCCACGCTGTAATTACCTCCCGTGAAGGCTCTACCAACTATTGATTTTGAATAGAGTTAGTTTTTCTTTTCTATCACCGGTGTCCAAATACTTATTGGTAGTCAGTGTACTATAGAGTTTATAATACTTTTCCTTAAACATGTATATCAACCAATTTACTGTTATATAATTATATGAGTCCCCGGGAACTACTAAAAACCATTAATTAAGAAATGACCATTTTCAAACATTTATATTGGTTTTCACAATTCAGTAACTTTTAAGATAACCACTTCAATTCGAAAAAAATATATTAGTCAATCATAACTATTTCATGAGTAAAGATATATAAAATTAATAACTTCTATTACACTTAACAATTTTAAGGTTCTTACACCTTATTCATCAAAGAAAATATAAAATTTCTATAAATTCAGAACAGAGTTAAATATTTATCGTGTTGCAGCCAAAAAAAAAAAAGAAAAAGAAACTACTATCATGCTCAACCAACTGAGTTATACCAAAAACCCTCTTTTAAGTAAATTTAGAATTTAAACTGGAGCTATTTAAGACTGCTAACAATTTTACCTCAATCTCTGCAAAAGCAGTAAATCATCAAAAGATATTAAAATTTAAATTCCTCTACATTTCAAAATCCTTTACAGCAAACATTTAAATTAGAACATAATTTAAATTTTGAAAATAATTGAATCTTTGATATTTTAGGAAATAGTTAAATCAGTAAATTTTAAATAAAATTCTTAAGAATTAAAGTTAAGAACTAAAAGTTCAGAGGAAATAAAAAATAATTCTTATCTGTCCGCGTGATGGAACGTTGTAGAGTTGTTAAGTTGAAGACTGAAAAATCCACATCTGGTCTTCTGAGAGATGCAAGGAGAAGAAAGGTAGGATCGATGAACATGGATAGACTTAAACCACTAACGGCAGGATGGAAGTCGAACTGCAGAAGATAAATTCGGAACACAGGAACCTGGAGCTGCAACTAGAGGTAGGAAGCCTTAATCATAGTCGGAGATGGACATCATCTTGAAGTACGAAAAAATGTAGATTATTCTCTCGAGGATCAATTAGACTTTTTTTGAAAATTTGTTGGCTATCATAAGATATCGGCGAATGGAGCCATAAGCCCCCAGCTACGAAGAAATCTCTTCGAAGCTGTCCCACAGAAACTCGTGCTCAGAGCACGCGAGAAAAACGTCAAATCAGATGAAGGAAAAAGAGAGAGAATCACACCTGCACCGCCTTTTTGTCAAGTCAGGAAACCAGATATCGCCAAATCCTGCTAAAAGGATGAAAAAATCCTAAACTCTACACTTCGAACAAACCCCTGTTACAATCGTCCAAAATCCGAGGAGTTGAACTGGAACACAAATTCGAATCTCGCCAAGCCCGCCAAAGGAAAAACCAAGAATCTGACGCAAGCGTGAGAAAACTAGCAAACCCAAAGCAAAGCAACCCCTGACCGGAAAATTCCTAAGCAAAGGCTTAGAATTCAACAGCAAATGCGACCTTTTTTCACTCCTTTCCTCCCTAAACCAAAAATCCCACGAAGTGCAAAAATTTCGTTAAATAATTAACTGTAACTTAAAAACTATTTAAGCTAGAAACTTGAAAGTACTCTTAAATTAAAAGGTTAATTTTTCTGCATCCAATGATATAAGTTAATAGAGGATCAACCTAAAGTAATTTTAAATCAAGTTTATTACGTAGGAAAGCACCTAATTCCATTGTGTGAATCAGCGCGTTTACGAGTAACCAGTGGAACACACGTACAAATCTTAAAGTACCAAATCCCCTAATTAAAATTAAACTAAAACAAATATAAATACGACGTATTAAGTAAAATAACGTTGTGTAACATAAATTTAGAATAATGAAAATTAAATCTTAAGTCAAACTTAAACAATTAAGTGTTACGTGAATTTGCTACACAACATTTGCCTAAAAATTCAGGTAATACGAAGCGCAGTCCGGGACCCGGGAAAAAAATTTGGGTTGGATAAGATATTTCCATGGCGAGACGATCCATGACAGCTTAGTCTCCCCACGGAAAACTGCATGCTTCGCCAAATTCTTCAAAAGAAACAATGGTGAAATTATTACTAGAAGTAAATTTTTATTTAATGATGATAACAATAATTTGACCATTCCTGAAAATGATACTGACGACCAGGGCAAATCCTAGCGGGGGGCAAGATGGTGCACAGCATGTGGGCGGCCAACTTTAAGGGCGGCTAAGTGATTATCAAACATATTATACTTCATTAAAAAAGGGCGGCGAATTTTAATTTGCAAGTGGGCGGCCGACGATCTAGTATCAGTACTACTGAGGAGACTATTGTTATTAATGATGGAGAAATTGTTGCTATGCATATTCCAAAGGCACCCAAAATTAAACCGATTATAGTGATACTACAATTAAAATTTAGCAAATTTGTTAAGAAAGTCAAAGATAAGGTTAATGCTATTCTTACAACTAAAATCCTTGGTGAATTTCGTAAAATTTTCCCAAATGACGTTGTTGGCCGCAGACAAATAACGCGGTACTTAGAAATTAGTGGTGTTCAACATTATGTTATACCGGCGAAGAAATTAAACCGGTTAAGGCAGTTTTGAGAAGGTTGCATGTTTATAATATTTCCTATTTCTACTGCCCTACATGGTAATCATAAAATTTTCAATTCCTCATTAAAAACTTGTTCTCATATATTTTTAAGATCTGATAAAGTTAATCCTCCACTGATGTTATAGGATCTTACTCTCTTTGGCCCCATAAACTTTACTAGATCCTACTGAGGAACATGGCGACTTCTCGCACACACGTGAAATAATATCAACACAGAAGATGGGTGAAAATAACCCTTTATTATTCTAAACTATGAACAGAAAGGCATGTACTTCGTGCTTTACAATAACACCGAGAACTTGTGGTGGAATTTAAGAATCGTAACACAATAAATTAAAGTCTAAAGAGTAGTACTGGACTCGTACTTTAAAATTAAGGCTAACTAGGTTGACTTGACAACATATCCGGCGTGATTAATTATTTAATGGCCAAAAGACACATCAGCAACTCCGCGTAATAGCGAGGACAAACGCGTAACGTGCGCTGGCTATCAAAAACATGCTTTGAATAAACTCCAAGGTTCACTCTTTAAACACTCCTTTTACTTAACTTTCCTCGTATCTTGGCCAGGAAATGCGAGGAGAAATTGAGGAGTTCAGGAAAGATAACAAATTGAATAATTGGTAAATTGAGCTAAGGGAAAACGCACAATACCACCTTATACTGGATCCCCTTCAGTTAGCAAGAGAAAGCATAAGAATTTTATTATTGATGTAAACGGAAAACATGCTACAGCTTCAAATGAACGTATAAACATGCTTACTATCTGCGAGATGACATTACTTATTTCCCGTCTTTACGTCTTCCGGTTTTAGCTCCCTTACCCCATGATTTAACCAAATATATACCATTAAGAGCGGGCATAAGGTCCGATTTTTCAAACATTTAGTCACAGGCGACATTTTTTGAGTACAAACTTGTACTATAATTAATGTTGTATTAAGCATATGTTCCTACTGCATCTATGACCACGTGTTTATCTTTAGTACATTGTACTATTTTCTGCATTGAGCTAATTTTGCATTACATTGTGACTCCGCCACTGGGCGTGTATTCTGTAGCATTTTATTCATGCGAGCGAGAGATGTTCTACATCAGCCAATTAGCAATAGGCGTACATGACAGTATGTTTGTACGTCACAAACTTCTCTCTTCGCTCACCAAACTTCTTTGGCGGAATCGCTGGGGTATAAAGACTGCTACAGTGCTCCCAGCATGAATTACGTTTCTGTATGTGGAATAAATCATATTTTTATACTCAATGCTGTTCCATGCTGCTTCATTGAGTCAGCTCAACTAACAGAATTCTTCAATGTAAATAAAAATTTCTAATATGATTAAATTCAGAACACCTCTTTCCATGACATTGTTTCATGCTCAGTAGGTTAATGAACCTGGAACAGAAATTATGATTATCAAAATTTGTTGCGTTTGTAGAAATTTACCAACTTACAAGTGGTGTCTCACATTGCCATAACTGCCACCATTTCTTCCACTCTTCGGGCAAACTGTAAACTTGCCGAGTTATGTGAAGTATGCTGGTGAGCATAAATCTTCACAATATGGTAAGTGTATAAAAATCTTAAATGTCGTAGTGGTAAATTAGGTCACGCAGACAATTTTAAGCAACGCCCTCAAAATCCTATAAATCTGAAAGATAGAGCTTCTCAAAACTTTAAATTGCACCACCTGGGAAGCGTGGATAAGAGCATTTTGGAGCCAAATTCCTAATGATGAAAATACTGAGGAAAAAAAAATTGTAAAATCCACAGTAACCCAGAAAAATGTATTCATGGACAACAGAAAATTTTGGAAACTATCACAGCGACGTTAACTGATTTCTTTAAATAAACAAAGAAGTAAACAACATGCTTGCTGATATTTCAATTTTAGATATCGTTCGTACAATAACTGGTAGAATGTCAAAGATCAAGGACGCTCCGACACCCATTGATAAAATGTTCATGTTGTTCTCCATTTAGGACACATGCTTCAGTGTACATGAAAAAATTTTAGTTTTCGCTAATTTATCTTATTTTATTTATTTATTTTGGATTTCTGGTATAATTTTCGATTTACATTTTTGAGTACCATGGCGTACTTTCCTGTGCTTGGTATCTTTTGCTCTTCGATTGCATTTTTTTTCATAATAAACGATTACGAAACAAATTTTCTGCAAATTTTTATGTCTTGTTATACCAGCTCGATTGCATTTTTTATGTTAAGGAGGATTTTAAATGCGCTTTGTGATTACAACAGCTTTGTAAATTTATGCATCTTAAAATATTTTTAGTATCATTTATTGCTGAAATCCTCGGACATGTTACTTTTCGATGGGATTAGATTTCCGAATCCGCATTGCATCCAAATCCAATCTCTGAATGCGCTACTATTATCCTACATAAAATAATATTGCATAATAAGATAATATTCTAAGGTAGTTTTTTATTATCAGATACTAATAATATTAGGCATATTAATCATTTCAAACGGAGCAGCTCCTTTTTTTTATCACATTTTCCCAATTGTTTTGCCGTTTAGATAAAGGAAAACAACAAATTTGGTCCCATTTTGAATAAGATGTGAATATGCTTTCTTACTGGTCAGTCATAAGTTACAGTTTATAGTCTGAAACTGTTTAGTCTAAATATAACTGTGGGATTCGCTCTTATTTTCTTTCTTGAGAAAAATGTTCTTTGTGTTGCGAGAAATGTTTGTATACCTTTCTTGAAACTATGCATGTCATTTATAAGAGATCAAGGATATACATTTCAAATACACATTTTCTTAATTGACAATATTTCAACTACCGAAATCAATCTGATAAACAATTTAGAATCCAAGGATTAATTATTACGGAGTGCCTAGGGTAAAGAACCCTCTACCTCCACATCATAGTTAATAAAAGGGAGAAGAAATAGGAAAAAATACATGGAAGACGTTAAGGAAAAATAAAAAGGAAGTCAACATGACTTGAGAAAAATTACAGAGATAAAAAGTAGACTTTAAGCAGCTATTAACGAGAGTCGATCTCGGGACCTTTCGGCCTTGAGTCTAACGCGCGAACAACTGAGCTAGGGAGAATACAGACTTGTTGGTATTTTAAGATTTTTAATAATTTTTTTGGGGGTATTTTATAATTTTGTAACATGAACACTACACCAAAGATAAAGCAGGTAGGAAAGATTTTACGATTAATAGGCTCCTTGGTCACACGGATTATAATATAGTTATATGCTAGTAGTGTAATGACTACTTACCGGTGAATAGCAATTTGGAAGATTAAATCTGCGGTAAATGAAGTGATATTTAAAAGAAACAGATTGATAATCATATGTGAGGCAATTCTGGAGCAGTTGAGTGAGCAATTATGGCATACGCAATTCCTTTTTGAAGTGGATAAGCAATGATTTTGTAGAAGGATTCAGTCAGCTCCTGGCGTGGCGTCCATACTCAGCGGCGTCGTTGCTGAAACTGAAGGCTGGAGGGGGTGGGGGTGGATCGTCGTCTTTTAGCTGGAGGGAAGATCCCGTACTTCCGTCCAATCAGAGACCGTGGTCGTTTTGAGGAGCTTGGGATCGACGAATCGTAGGCAGGCAGCATTTGTAAAGCACGATAATCAATCTGTTCAATTTTTGAAAACAAATTTTGACTAAGTCTTTTAATTAAGACATCAATAGATTTAATGTTAAGGTCCGAATGAATCACATCATTACGAACATACCAGGGTGCATTAAGGGCTAAACGAAGGGTCTTATTCCGAAAGGTTTGAAGTTTTAATATATGTGTCTTAGATGCAGCGGCCCAGATGGTGCAGGCATACATAAAAATTGGTCGAATAATCGAAGTATAGAGAAGAGCTTTGATTTTAATAGAAGATGGCTCTTTCGAGCTAATAAGGGGTACAGTTGGGTTCTGACTATCTTCGCTTTTTTGAGAACATTCTCAATATAAAGACGCCAGATTAATTTTGAATCCAAGGTAACACCAAGGCATTTATGCGAATTACACCAGGGAATGCAATCGTCAAAAAGCTTTAAGTTAATGGTAGGGTATGGAAGATGGGACTTTAGGAAAATTATAGCAGCACATTTAGCAACATTAATTTTGATTTTCCAGGTAATGAGCCAGAGTTCAAGACTAGAGAGATAACTCTGAATTTTTGGAACCAGAAAATCCAGGCGTTTGTGTTGAGCTAGGATGGCCGTGTCATCTTCATAAAGAGCGAGAGTGACACCTGGTAATTTTGGAATGTCCATTAGGGCCAATAAGGGAGCCCTGTGCTAGGCCACTAAGGATTGGACGGGGGTTTAGAAATGATAGTATTACGTACAGAAAAAGAACGATTAGTGAGATACGAGTTAATAATGTGAATTAATTGAGCAGGAAAACCAAGTCGTATGAGCTTGATCATAATACATATATGCCAAATGCTAACAAATGCTTTGGCTATATCAAGGAATAAAGCGCCAATAAGCATTTTATTGCGGAAGCTTCATGAATGTACTCGACTGTCCGGAGCAGCTGGTGCGTTGTACAGTGCTTTTTATGGAAACAAAATTGT
Source organism: Stegodyphus mimosarum (assembly GCA_000611955.2). NCBI lineage: Eukaryota > Metazoa > Arthropoda > Arachnida > Araneae > Eresidae > Stegodyphus > Stegodyphus mimosarum. The sequence goes on from KK119551.1 coordinate 438,601, forward strand.
TCATCAATAAGGATGTTTTGATTCCGGAGAAAAACATTCAGGCGTTCAAGTAATATAAACTTGTATATCTTTGATAACGAGGATAGGAGGCTGATAGGTCTGTAATTTTGAAGGCTAGAATGGCATAAGCCAAGTTTTGGAATAGGTACTACAAGTGTACTTTTTCAGCTATCCGGAAAATAGCAATGTAATAACATAAAGTTAATAATCATTACTATCGAGAAAACAAATTTGGTAGGGAGATATTTAATCATACGATTAGAAATAGAGTCCAATCCGGGTGCTTTTGAGCCTAGTAATATAATTACTAACCTCAGAAAGTGTAGCATAAGGAAGTTCCCTCTGAAAAGGAGAGTTTAAGAATGTTTCAATATCTTGTTGGAAGGTATTCGCAAAAATACCTTCATTATGGGGTGTAAATTGTGTTTGGAGGCTGTCAGCTAAAAACTTTTAAAATAACGAACTGCATTCCGCCTCTGAGGACATAACCTTATTCGGGATTAATGATGAAGGAGTGAAATCTATCCTCAAAATCATAGCCGAAAATAGATATTTCCGCTATGGCGTCATGGTATGTCCCAAGAATTGTAATAGCCCTACAGGAGTACTAATAGCCTCAGCACTCGTCGACCTATCGAGGACTGTTATCCCGGTGACAGTTGCCAATGTAACTGACAAGGGGAGACTTATTAAGAAAGGTGAAGTGGTTGCAGAATGTACTCCAGTAGCAAGCGTTGAAAAAAAAGTAACAATCCAGAAACCGTGTCTTCAGAGAGCATTACATCGGAGTTATTGCAGAATGCGCAATTAAAAGATGAAGAAAGAAATGCTGCCGAGCCTGCCATTAAAGATCTTCAACATGTTTTCTCTCGCTGGTCTTCTGACGTGGGTTGAACCAGTTTAACTCAACATAGAATCGATAGTGGTGATCATCCACCAATCAAACAACATCCAAGACGTCTGCCGATTGCGAAACAGGAAGAGGTGCGAACACTTTTAAAGGACATGCAAGAAAGCATTGTCATCGAGCCTTCAGCAAGCCCCTGGGCATCTCCTATCGTCCTGGTGAAGAAAAAAGACGGGTCAACCAGATTTTGCGTTGACTATGGCCGGTTGAAGGAGGTTACGAAGAAAGACAGTTACCCTCTTCCTAGAACTGACGACATTCTGGACACTCTTTCTGGAAGCAAGTGGTTCTCGACACTTGATTTAAGGATTGGATATTGGCATCCTGATGACCGAGAAAATGCGGCATTTACTACAGGACAAGGACTTTGGTAGTTCAAGGTGATGCCGTTTGGACTACGTAATGCGCAGACACATTCGAATGCCTAATGGAGACTGTTCTAAAAGGTCTTTCCTACGAAGCCTGTCTGATATACCTGGCTGACATCATCATCGTCGAGAAGAATTTCGAAGAATATCTAGAAAATCTTAGAAAGGTGCTTCAGAAACTGAAATAAGGCAATCTAAAGTTGAGTCCAGCTAAATGCAAATTATTCGGACAGGAAGTGATTTACCTCGGACATGTCATCTCTGCTGAAGGTGTGCGCACGGATCCTGAAAAAGTGTCAGCAGTTAACGACTAGAGACGTTCCGAAAATGTTCACCAGCTGAGAAGCTTTCTAGGGCTTTCCACCTACTATAGGAGATTGGTGACGAATTTTTCTTCCATCGCAAGACTCCTTCACAAGCTGACAGAGAGGAAGCAAAAGTTCGTGTCGACAAACGAATGTGAGGATGCTTAAGAACCTGAAGGAAGCTTTAACATCTGCTCTAATCCTGACGTGTCCTCAGCTCGAAAGACCATTTATTTTTGACATAGACGTGAGTAATGAAAGTGTCGGCGCTGTTTTGTGCCAAGAAATAGAGGGCCAAGAACGTGTAGTGGCTTACTAGAGCAACTGCCTGTCTAAACCGGATAGAAATTACTGAATAACCAGGAAAGAGTTGCTCCCCATAGTCAAAGCCCTAGAGCATTCCAGCTAGAAGACCGTGACATTAAACCCATAATTGATTTAATGGAGACCTCAAAAAGAAAACCTATATGGCAGGACATTTCAAGCTATAGTCCCAAGAAAAAACAATATTGGGCTATCTGGGACTCACTTCATATTCGAAACAGCGTCTTGTACTCGAAATTCGAATCGGATGATGAAAAGACATTCCGATGGCAGCTACTACTCCCGAGATCCCGGATGTCCTTAAGGAACTGCATACCAGCCCTACGAGTCGAAATAATGAAGTCCTTGCAGAGAATTCGTGAACGCTTCTACTGGAATAATGGAAAGGATGACGTGCAAAAGTGGTGCCGATCTTGCGATGCCTGTGCAGGTCGGAAAGGACCGAATAAACGCAGCCGACGGAAGCTGCAACGTTACAATGTAGAAGCACATTGAACGTATCGCCTTTACATCTTAGGACCTCTGCCACGAACTGATGGCAACAAATACATCCTCGTTGTTATTGATTACTTCACCAAGTGGCCTGAAACGTATCTTATTCCTGATCAAGAGGCTATCACAGTAGCAGAGATGATGATACAGCATTGGATATCCAGGTTCGGAGTGTCTCTTCAGTTACATTCCGATCAGGGAAGGAATTTTACCTCAGCTGTAATCAAAGAACTCTGCAAGTTACTCGGCATTGACAAAACCCAAACGACGCCCTTACATCTGCAGTCGGACGGCATGGGAGAGAGGTTTAACCGAATCATCCTTAATAATCTCTCATTAGTGGTTTCCAGAAACCAACAGGACTAGGACAAGAAGTTACCGCTGTTTCTACTGGCTTACCGCAGTGCTGTTCACGAGACTACCGGCTATTCCCCATCTCAGATGCTTCTTCGGTCGTGACCTTCGCCTGCCATGTGATCTTTTGTTTGGTCGCCCTCCGCATGCGCCTTCATCGCCTGAGGAATACATTCAAGATCTACAGGCCCGGTTTGAAGTGATGCACAACTTTGCATGAGAGCGTGTCAACTTGGCGACGGAGAAGATGAAGACCCGCTACGGCACGAGAGCTACTGGACATCGTTTCAATGAAGGAGACAAGGTGTGGTTATGGAATCGGACTCGTAGAAAAGGACTTTCTCCGAAACTACAGTCCCTTGGGATGGTCCTCACGCAGTCCTAAACAGGCTGTTCGGATCCGTAAGTCATCGATCTCTAAGCCTAAAGTCGTCCATTACGACAGGTTAGCTTCTTACTATGGCCATAGTACGTAGTGTATATAATTGTAAATAGTATAAGAACATAGTCCTTTTTGTATTTTGTATTTGATTTGTGTATAGTATTTTATTTGTATTTAGTATTTGACAGTATTTGATTTGTATTTAGCATTTGAAATTTTTCTATTTGCTGAGAGTTACTTATTGCAATTATTATTTATTTTGTTATTGTAATGTAATGTTTATTATTGCACTGAAGTTGGAAGTTTGCCTTCCTGTCCAGGGATTGTACTGCCCGGGACGTGCAGTCTTTGGGAAGGGGACAGTGTTACGGATTTCGTATTTATTTAGCTATTTATTTGGAATTGGAATTAAAATTGGCTTATTTTCCCATGCAACGCAGACGATATTTGAAGTGAAAGCTACGTCGGAAAAGTAAAAATAAAAGAGAGCCTGCGTTTAATATTTAATAAATGAATAACTCGTAACTGCTGTTGCCATCGACAAAAATTGAGAAAACTCGAGGTTTTACCAGAATGTTCTGGTAAATAATTAAAAAGCTTATTAAAGTCGAATTGAAGCACCTCATCTCAGTTGTTGTAGTTGTAGCTGTTTTAAACGAACTGCTTGCTTACAATGCTGTTATTGATTGTAGCGATTTCCTTGTGAAATTCTGTTTTTGAATTGAGGTTTGCTTAACGTTTGAGATATTGTGAAATTGTACGAATATCTCTGAAAAATATTTCAGCATTTTGATTTATTTCTTGTGGAAAGAATGGATTTTTGGTAACTTTTTAACGACTTGTGCGTTCAATCCATAACAAAACCGTACGCACGCAACAATATTAATCTTTGGCTTTTAAATGGCGCTTATATTAAAATCTATGCGCGTCTGTTTGTTTGTGTGTTTGTAACCTTAACTCCTCCGGAAAGGCTGGCTCCTGAGCTTAACGAAGCACACCGTTGGATTCGGGACGTCCGTGGGAGCCCATTTTGGTCATTCGCGTCTTCGTGCGACTTTAATTAGCCGAGATATAAATTAAAAACTAATTTCCCTCTACGTTTTCGATACATTTTCCACTTTCTTTCTTGGGTTTTCCCTATTAAAAGAGTTCGCAAATATCTATGGAACGGTGCGTAGGTGAATTTCGAGACGCATATCCTCGGATTCGAAAAAATTCTCCGAATCCGTCGATACCATTCTCATCTTCGTACGACTTTAGTCAGTCGAGATATTAATTAAAAACCGTGAAAACCCAAATTTCCGGGCTCATTTTTTCCGAGTGGCAACAGTCTCCGAGAGTCACTGGAAATAAAAATGTCTCGAATCGCCAAGGCCATTCGAATTTGGCACCTCTCCAAATGCGCTTAAAACTTTTCCTTCTGACTTAGAAAATTATTCATTATTTGATTTTTTTAAGTGTCATTTCTTAGTCAATAAGCTTTTTTGTTTTAAAAATATTATTTCGAAGTCTGATTGAAATAGAGTTTATAATTTCATTTTCTTTTCATGTGCATTGTTTTCACACTCGGTTCAGTGAGCTCAGTTTCTTTATTCTTATAAGTTTATAAATTGTGTATTTTTTTGCTTTAAAAATGGTTGAATTATGTTGGTCTTATTTTTCGTTTAAGATTTTTATGCCCTATGTTAACCTGCATGCAATAATTGCGGAATTATCAACATTTTAAAAGTTTTTTAAGTGCGGCTAAGCCTAATTTTTGATTATGGTAGTAGACATATTTGTTTACATTTGATGCTTAGCAGAATAGTGGATTTGTTGCCAATCTCTAGAAACTAAGCTTCAACAACAAAGTAACGTCTTCTTTTATTATTGCGAATTAAATTATGCTTGATTCATTCTGGAATTATCATTTAAGTTATTAGCTGCTTTTTGCGTAGAAATCAGAGTTTTAACTGGAAAAAAAAAGTTTTTTCAATTGCTTTAACTGTACTTCGTGTTTTATGTTTTTCTATATCTTTCAATTTTTAATGAAAATATTTTGAAATTTTATGTATTTTTGCCTTACCGCGAAGTGAGAACTAAATTAATTAATAGCGCACGCGTATTAGGTAAGCGGCGCTTAATCGTCTGTGTTTAGCGCTGAAGTGTGGCTACGGTAAATAAATGTAGTGAACTTTAAAGAATGCATTTATTCTGTTGTGGTTTACGCGCTATCGACGAAGTACATTTAATTGAAAATTCGTTAACTGTTAATTCAATATGTTTAAATGAATTGCAGGAAAACTGCGTATAATGTAATATTCCGTACAAGGAAGTCATGCGGTGAACATATCATATTTTTTTATTTCAGTTAAAATTTTTCCTTTTCAGCTGCAAATACATTTTTCACGCGTTGTATGCATTTGTGCACACGTATTAATATACATATTGCTGTCATTTTGTGTGTGATTCTGTTGACGTTTACCAAAAGGAATTTAAATAAAGAAATTTTTATAACGAGTCTACTTTTGGAATAATAAAGCCGAAAATTTTCGCGATTACACTTCGTACAGCCGCCTATTAGCGGCTGGGCGCCAATGTCGCTGAACACTGGTAGGTCGGTTGAACTTTCGAATCCCGGCGAACGGCCTGGCTGCATAGGTGTTTTTGTAATTTTCCCCACGGGTAGCGTGTATACAAGCCAGTTTGCCTTAAAGTGCCCCCACGAAGGCATCCCTCCCCTTAGGCACATTGCCCTAGAGTGCTTTGCCATAGTTGAATACACTACACCACTACTACGCGCAAGCAGGTAAAAATGACGCTTACTGTGCTGGTTGCCTTAGGTACGAAAATTCGGCCAGTTTAGTGCTATGAAATAAAATTACAAAGAGAAATATAATTTATAAAAATAAAATTTATAGATAAGAGTTGGGAATTTATAGATAGGGTATAAAATCTATAGCTAGGAGTTGAAGTTTACCATAAGGAATTTTAATAACGAATCTGCTATTGGAATATCATACCCGAAAATTTACTCGATTACACTTTGTACAAGAGCCCAATAACGGCTGAGCGGTAAAATCGCTGAACACTGGTAGTTCTTTCCAACTTTCAAGTCCCGGCGAACAGGCTGGCTGCATGGGTGTTTTCGTGATTTTCCGCATATATAAAATGTCTACGATGCATTTTCCTTAAAAAGCCCTCCACGAAGGCATCCCTTCCCTTAGGCATATTGCCCTAGAGTACTTTGCCATACCTGAATACACTACACCACTACTTCGCCTAAGCAGGTAAAAATGACACTTCCTGTGCTGATTGCTATGGGTACGAAAATTCGGCCGCAGTTTAGTGGTCTGAAACAAAATTGCAAGAGATGTTGGTTATAAAATTTATTGATAGGATTTGAAGAATACCAAAAGAAATTTAAATAAAGGAATTTTAATAACGAAGCTACTGTTGAAATATCATAACAGAAAATTTTGGCGATTACACTTCGTACAACAGCCCATTAGCGGCTGAGCGTTGAAATCGCTTAACACTGGTAGTTCAGCCCAATTTTCGAATACTGGCGAACGGGCTGGCTGCATGGGTGTTTTCGTGATTTTCCGCGTGTGCCGTATCTTGTGGATGCATATGGGAATAAAGCGGGCGCAACCCGCTCAGCTGGCGGGCTCTCCCGCTGCATGGGTGTTTTCGAGATTTTCCGCATGGGGAATGCGTATGCAGTATCTTGTGGATGCATACATTAATGTGGATGCATACGTGAATGTGAATGCATACGTGAATAAAGCGGGAGCCCGCTTAACTGGCGGGCTTCCCCGCTAGTTTATATTATGTTTTGGGCTTTATGTTCCGTATTATTTCTTTTTGTTCTTACACAAAAATGTAAATAATTTTTTTGTTGAATCACAAATTTTTCCATACATTTGTCTAAATGTTCGTCGCAGGTATTAAGCTTTAAAATTTGATATAACACCTTGGTCCATCAGTTGGATTAATGCAGTTGTGTCAAACGGCACGAAAATCACTTCAACTGGAATGCATGTTATTAAGTCAGATAAATTCATTGGGTGACCTGGAGCATAGTAACATTTTCGGTTCAAGTTCTTTCATTTCGCAATTGAGTTCAACAGATGGGCAAAAATGTTCAGTAAACCAATTCAGAAAAATTTTATAGTTATCCATGATTTTTTTATCAGACTCCCAAATTACAGGTACAGTTTATTTTAATATTCCTTTCATGGTTCTTGGGTTTTTGGAATGATAAACAAGAAGTGGCTTTAATTTGAAGTCTCCATTAGGGTTAGCAAACCAGAGTGTTAAGCGAACTTTTGCAGCTTGAAATCATGGTGCACGTTTTTCTTCACGGGATAGAAATGTTATGTTTTGGCATTCTTTTCCAAAACAGGCCCCTTTCAATGACATTAAAAACTAATTTTGGAGGATAGTTTCCTCATCCAATTATTGTTCTTAATGTCGCTAGGAATTCAGCTGCCACTTTTATATTTCCACTTGCTGCTTCTCCTGTAATCTGTATGTTATGAAGATGATTTCCACGTTTAAATCCGTTAAATCATCCTCGACTTGCAACAAGTTTCAGTTGCGTCACCTGTTTCAATCTGAATGCGATTAAAAATTCTTCTCGCTTTTTTCATTATAATAGCTTGGCTTAATATTGCTTTCCATTTCGCCGTCAATACATATAGAAAGTCATTTTTCAATCTCCTCTATCATACTATTTCTAGAACGGGTTATTCTAGTTGCTGAGGTTTTTGTAGTTATAGTTGCTGATGACACTTTTTTTTTTTTTTTTTTTTTTCGAAAATTCTTCTTATTGTTGAAGTTGGCAAGTGCAAGACCGTAAAACAGGCAAATCGACTACCTTGTATTCGGCGTACATTTTGTATATTTCAGAATTTTTTGCTCCTATGAAGGGGGACCCATTTTGCCCTTGAAATCGATTGGGATTTTACAAAATCTACGCCGAATACAATGTTCTCGATTTGCCTGTTTTATTTTCCACGTCGGCGTGTTTCTCTTGCGTCTTGAAGTGAAAGACCAATTTAATACTGATGTTCACCACTATCTAATACTCTATGCACTTGCATTTTAGTTTTTAGCGAAATGCGTTTTCTTGTCGCTTTATTTTCATGTTTCTTATTATCACCCATATTAAAAAAAATATAATATTCATCACTATATCAAACATTACTTTACATAAATTAATACTTACAATTTTTGAATTAATAAAAATATGTTTGTGTAACACTGCACAGAAGAAGCAATACAGATAAATTACTTTCGATTTCGGAGAAGTCCAATGCTGCACGCAATTTCCACAGAATCCAATAAAAACGAGTTAAACCAAAACAGCGCTAAAAAGACCAGTGTTAAGCGGGTCTTACTGCATGCATATACCGAAAAGGTATCCATAGACAGATAAGGTTTAAGAAAGAAACGCTAAACTGTTACAGATACCCATTCAGTTTAACCCTCATAAATAAATATCAAGTGTTCACAAAATGTTTATAAATCAAAACACCGATCTACTTTTTTTTATAAAAACAACCTAGAAATACAAGAAAAATATTGCTATATTTTAATCCCTCCTCCTTCAAAACTAATTCACTTCACAGAAAAAAATCAATATTTACAGTGCATAAAAAAAGTATTGGCAATTGCCTATAAATGATCATATTTGCTAACAAAGTATGTTTACAAATTCTATTTTAACATAGCGAATAATGCAGGAGGAGAATAGACAAACAAATATAACAAAATTTTCATTTAAATATTTTTTTAATCAAAATCTACGAGAAAATCCAAAATTTACATGATAAAAAAAGTATTGGCAAAATTATGAGCAAAAACAAAATCAGTATATGTTTAGTACTTTGTATGCATACCTTTTACATCTATAACAGCTTGTAATCTATTTCTCATAGAGGAAACTAAGGTCTTTGTTGTGCTGTTGGAAATTTTGTGCCACTCTTGCAAGAGTAAACGTTTCAGGTCGTCTTTACTTGAAATTTTACATTTCCTGATTTCTAGATCCAGCAGGTGCCATAAATTTTCAACTGGATTGATGTCAGGCGATTGAGGTGGGGTTTTTAACTGGCGAGGAGCATTGTAGAGAGCCATTCACGGGTGAGATTTGCTGTATGCTTGGGGTCATTGTCTTGTTGAAAAAGGAATGATGTTCCCAAGCTGAGATTTTGGGCACTGATTTTTAAGTTATGGCACAAAATGTCAATGTATGTATGTGCTGTCATAATACCATCAATAAAATACAGGTTGCCAACTCCATTAGCTGCCATACAGCCCCAAACTAAGACACTGCCTCCACCATGTTTTACAGTAGCAGTTAAATGTTGCCTTTCCAATTCAGTATTTGGCCTCCTCCACACATATCGTTGTCCATCACTGCCGAAAATGTTAAACTTTGATTCGTCGGAAAAAATAACTGTGTTCCAAAACTCTTCAGATAAATCAACGTGGGATTTTGCGAAATCTAACCTCTTTCTCCTATTTATTTCCGAGATGAATGGTTTCTTTCTAGATGCCCTTCCATAATAACTTCTCTCGTGTAAAACATTATTCCGTACAGTCTGTACGCTGAAAGTCTTTTGCGAAGTGAAAGCAACATCTCTAGCTATCTGGGGTGCACTTATTTTCGGGTTTCTCTTAACCTTGTGAATAATGACGCGTTCTTCTCTTGTAGAAAATATTCGAGGTCGTCCACTTCTAGTCTTATTTTCAGTTGATCCTGTTTCTTTGAACTTTTTTATAACACTTCTGACAGTAAATAAACTTATATTCAACTGCACTCCTATAGCACGATAAGTTAAACCATCATTTCTGAGCTTAATAATCGTGTTTTTAACACTAACGTCCAACTACTTCGATTTCGAAGTCATTTTACTGCAGTAATCGCAAAATAATGCATAGACACTTTTGGAGTAGTTTTGCAGGATTTATACCAATAGAGTTTCTTATCAATCGAAACACGTGACTTTAATTTAACAAAATTTCCATAGCAGTTAAAACTTTGCCAATACTTTTTTGACATGCAAATTTTCGTTTTCGAAAGAAAAAATTGTAGAAAATGCAAATTAAAATAAAATTTTTACTATTTTTATAGATCTAAGATGTCTTGTATTTAATTACGACAGCTAAAATTGCATAACATTTTATTTATTTGTCAATATGAATAAATTAAGGCAATTGCCAATACTTTTTTTACCCACTGTATTTAACAGACAATTCCTTTCCCTTTAGAGAATAAACCAAATTATACTTCAGCTTTTAAATCAATCACACACATGAACAGAGCATTTCTGCCTTTAACATGATGCAGTTTTGTATGCTTTAAGAGTATGCATTTCTCACTTTTGAAATCATTCTACATCATTATTAGGTAGATATGCATATTTACTATTATGTAATATTTCTTTAATGCTACTTTAAAACAAACATACAAAACTCCAAATTATTCAATCCAATTACAACAGAAACCGTTTGGATACTTGAATATTGGGTCACATACATATTTATTTCAGCAAAAACTTAACAATTTATATTAGTTATGAACTATCAAAAGATATTTTAACAGTTTAACACTTGAAAGAGGAAAATTTTTTAATTTCTATGAAATAAATACAAAACACCCTTTGGTGGATACAATTAAACAAATTTTTTTTATTTGCCTAAATTCATAACCCATTCCTACAAAACGGTAAAGTTTATTGTATTAAAATTAAATCATAAAATTTTTACTTAAATAAGTAAAATAATTAAACCAACACCATGTTACTGAATTTTGGGACTTTTGTTTACATTAAATTTATACATGGAACTGATATACACTTCCACGGATGAATTAGTTACATCACTACTATCAAAATATTGGACCTGCAGGTATTTTCCATGTGCTTCAGTATGAACAAAAACTCTTTTTTCCCCAAGGCAGTTTTGGAGCCTTTTTAACAATATTTTGATGAACAAAAAGGATTTAAGCTCAACAAAATACGGTAATTTAATGAGTAACATACATATAACAACAATAACAAAGAAGCTACCTAACATTAAAAACTCATACATTTTTGAGTAGGTTCGAATTAAAATCGCGGAATCACAGCCTTCACAGGTCTGTAACTATTTTTCTATACACAATAGAACTTACATAATTTAAAATTTCTCCCTCTCCCACAGAAATCAAAATTACGGTAATTTAATTTAAATTTTTTTCCTAATCAATACTTGAACTGTAATAAGAAATCTGCAATGTTTGGCTATAAGGTAAACTGATCAGAAATTTTAAAGGTAGACATCCCACTTGAACTTGCTGTCGCAAAATTTTCATTTCACAAAGCAACTTGCATTTAAAAAAAAGAAAAAAACTTGAAAGTGCATTTTACTTAATTATTTATTAGTTTTTGAACCATGCTTGTATACTAACTATAAGTACATATGCACATCATAAAAATAATATCAAACTTACTATTAATTGTATTCCTTAAAAACAAGTAGCAACATATGATGGGAGCAAGGAACAACTGCTCTAGCAAACTGCTTTCAGTAATTACTATTTTTTCACTATTTTGTATTTTTCATTGCAAGCCCAATTTTGTAAAAGACATAAGATATATAAAAAATATAATTTTTAGTTCATATTCAAGTTAATTAAGTACCGTACTGAATTCCCCCCTTACTCTGCTAAATACTTCTCGTTTGAACCAAAAAAACATCTAATCATTAACATAAGGCACGTTTGACCACTTCTCGATTTATTTTTAAAAAACATATTTTGTTAAAATTAATATCAGTTAAAGCATGGTAATCATGGTTACATTAATCTTACTAAATCCTTAAATTTAAGTTCTACTGTATAAATGTGTAGTTTAGTCTCCAATTCCATGGCTATCATGTTATATACACTGGTCATCAAAATTACAGGATAATGACAGAAATAAAACATAACTTAATGAAAGATTATTAATAGAAATGTGCACAAAAGAATTAGTTAACATAAATTAAAATGTTTGGCAGTTGATTATTTGCGAAATATCAAATTTAATAAAACCAAATTTACAGAAATTGGAAAAATGATGGAAAAATTAAATCAAACAAAATTTCTCTGTAAGAGAGTGCACGTTGACCATCGACATACCTCACATCTTGATTTCATAAACTTTACCAAAGTACTGCTCAACTCTTGTGGAACTGCATACTACTCTTCTAAAAGTGCATTCTTCAGCTCCTGAAGGGTCAGGGGAGAAATTCGGCATGCTGAAATTCAGGGTCTTAAGGCATCCCACACATGTTCAATCGGATTCAAGTTCGGCGAGTACGGTGGTCAATCCATTCAAGTAATACTGTATGAGCAACTGGGTTCAAGTCAGGTGAGTAAGGTGGCCAATCCATTTGAGCGACATCTTGTGCTCAATCAGGTTCAAGTCTCAGGTGAGTAAAGTGGCCAATCCATTTGAGCGATATCTTCCGTTTGCAAGTATTCTGACACCACATGCTTAATGATCATTATGCTGAGCAAAGTCATTTAATAAAAGGGTTCATATCCCCAAAAGGAAAAGTTGTTTATAAGCTCTTCATTTGTCTCCCCCCCTCCAAAAAGAAATACTCACGTTTTCCTTCTTGTTCAGAAAATGAAGTATCACACCACGTACATTAAAAACCCCATCAAATGCACATTTCTCAATGAAATTCCAAAAAACATGCCTCCAAAATTCTAATTCACATGCAAAATGGCAAGTCAACAAAAAACAGATGGATATATACGATGATTAAAAGTAAGGCTCTTCTGTCGACTTTGGCCCAAACTAAGGACTTTTCAGGATCTTATCATCCCTGCACACAGGTACCCATACTTTAACAGAGCAGAACATGGCAGATCAAATTTCGGTATATGATAAAGGAACTTTATAGTATGAACTGATGCCACCTAATCAGAAAATAAACTCGGGAAAATGCTGCTCCCAAACTGAAATTTTAAAAGCAGAAATTGAAGCACAGTCCCCAAAACCAACCAACTTTCAAGGTGTTGTCTGTTGTCATGACAATCCCCAGCCATATATTTCGATGGATGTCAAAGATTGAGTAAGGACATCTATCCCATATTCATCAGACCCTTCCGCCTCATACTTTCATCTCTTCAGACTTCAAAATTTTCTAGCATGAGTTCTCTTCTTTGCAGCCAGTTAAATAACGTCCTGAGAACTTCACAAACAAATCTAATAATGACTCTAGAAAAGAATTTTCCAGGTGCATCAGCAACGGTAAAAAGTCATGGTATAAAATGACGCTTATGGGATTAAAAAAAATTTTATGCTTTTGTACGGCTTCATTTGAATTTATAATCGAAAACTAACATTTTCCGGATGACCTGATACAATGTATTTCGGTACAGACTAATCCTTTGTGAAATTTGAATCAAGGTGAATTCTCCCAGAAGGCAACGATGATATTCTTTTTCCTAAAAGGAAATGTGTTGGAGCATCTAAGTCACTTCCAACATAGAAAACTGGCCGAGAGTTAATCATCCCTTCAATTTCGATAAGAACAGTTTGCAACTGCTCAGTGGTCAGAGATGACTTTCCAAGGATTTTCCACAGAGCGTCTTTCACAGAACGCACCATGCGTTCATAAAAGCCTCCCTCTCAGGCTGCTCTTTCGACAATGTACTTCCACTTAATTCTGTTAGCAGCATAAAATTTTTTTTATTTCTGGTTGATTTATTACTGAGCAAATTTTTTTCAGCTCAAGTTCAGCACGTTTGAAAGTACGTGCATTGTCAGAAAAGATCACAGGCCTCTCTGAGATACAAAACGTCGGTATGGCGAAAGGCTAATTTCGCAATAGGCTAATTTCAATTCGAAGTTAAATCCTTTCCAAAATCTGTCTATGAAGAAATCTATATCTATCATTGATGCGAAGAAACGTTAATTTAAATATTTATTTACACTATATACAGTTAAACAGTTAATAAATAATCTTATGGAATTTTACAAAACAAAGGATAAGGCATACTACGCCTTTTCCGTCTAGCATCTAATTAATTTTTTCTACTTTAGGTGAGGGCGCTGCTATCGCTGCATGACATCATATTTCTCTACAGTCGGAAGGCAAGCAAAAATGCATCTGCTGTCATATTACTGACTAGTTCCAGATGAACACTTCTTGTAACAGTACAGGTTATCAATATATCGTTTGTTTTCACTATCTTTCACAAATAATGGATCAGTGTAATCGATCCCAATTACCGTAAATGGGGTTCATTGTTCCACTCGGAGAGCTGGTAATGGACCAACCATCTGGTCTCCTGGGGAAATGCTGAATCTTTTGCAAATAGCACATTTACCTTTAAGAGATTTTATAACTTGTCTGGCCTTTAGTATCCAATATTTTTCTCTCACTTGCACCAGCATATGAGATACGCCGGAATGAAATATTTTATTATAGGATTACCAAATCAGTAATTCAGTGAGTTTATATTTTGACGGTAGTATAATAGGGTGTTTATCATCCGCAGGTAAAGTAGTTTTCCCAAGACTTCCTGTCACTCTTAATACATCTTCATAATCTAAAAATGGGTTTAAGCATAACAACTTAAGTCTTTTGGTAAAGAAAGGCTTGCCTTTCTTCAAACAATTTCCTCAGAGAAAACGTCCCTTTGAATAGCTTTTATACAAAACTGTTCAGCACGATTATATTCTTCAGTAGTAAGAAGACCCATTATGCTAGTTTTCCCCTAAGAACAGCAACAAACCGTAATCCACAAGAAGTCACCTTCAGTAGTTTGCGTAAGCAACTAAACCTATTAACATCAAGTATCTGTTTGGAAACAGTTGCGGAGTTAATTATGGCAGAAGCTTTATATTCCGTTTCAATCTCCTGGTCTATTGAGTCATATTCAAATCTCTTCCACTGCGGCCAAGTATTCTCTGGGTACAATAACCATTTTGGGCCCTGCCACCATTTTTTGGAAGTTAGCAAATCATTACTAGTTAATCCTCTTGCTAACAAATCCGCAGGATTATCCTTACTTATACAGTGTCTCCATGCACTGGGATCTATAGTTTCTTGAATTTCTAATACTCTGTTTGAAACAAATTGCTTCCACTTAAATGCATCCAGTGTAGTACAATTGTTATATCCAGTGTAGTATAGTTGTTGAATCACTCCAAAGAATAATCTTTTCTAAATCTTTAAAAAAGATTCTTACAATATTTTTCTAATCTTGCAGCAATTACTGCATCCATTAATTCTAGTCGGGGCAACGACACCTTTTTAATTGGCGAACTCGCGATTTGGAAACTATGAAGCTAGTTTTAAAAGTGCCATGTGATGCCTTATTTTTATCCAGTGTAGTTTTTTAGATTTTATCCAGTGTAGTACAATTGTTGAATCACTCCATAGAATAACCTTTTCTAAATTTTTAAAAAGATTCTTACAATATTTGGCTAATTTTGCAGCAATTACTGCATCCATTAATTCTAGTCGGGGCAATGACATTTTTTTAATTGGCCCAACCCGTGATTTTGAAACTATGAAGCTAGCTTTAAAAGTGCCATATGATGCCTTGTTCCTAAAGTACACCACTGCTCCAAAAGCTTCTAATGAAGCATCAGAGAATATATGAATCTGTAAACCTTCTTCCCACTTTAGATTTGTTCCAGGAAAATAATGTCGAGGAATCTTCAAATTTCGAAGTTCCTTAATTTCATTACACCATGCTTGTCATTTTTCTTTAATTTCTCCCGAAAACACCTCATCCCATTCTACACCTAACTGCCACAACTCTTGTAAAAGACACTTCACTCGAACTAGAAATGGAGAGATAAGTCCAGATGGATAAATTATTTTTGTGGCTGTGTGCAGTACATTTCGTTTAGTACATTCATTAATATCCAATGTGGATAACAGTGACCTTAAGTCTAGGCTTAATGTGTCTTCAATGTTATTCCACCTAATACTTTTAAATGTGAATCAGAATTTTCATTTGTTTCGATTAATGAATTAGAATTCTTCTATAAATCTTTCAGTTCTTTAGAATTAGTGTCAAATTTTTTTTGCGTCCTTCAAAATCAAAACAGCATCACAAGATAAATCATAAGCTTCCTGAACAGTGGAACTTCCATGAAAAAGATCATCTACATAAATAGAACTATTCATCATTTCATATGAAAGAGCGTGTGTATTCTCATATGCATTAATATGAGTTTTAATTGTTGCAGCCAAAACGTAAGAACAAGTGACACCAAAACAATGTCTATTAAAATGATATATGGTTATGGGTTGGGTTTTGTAGCAGTTTTTATAGTACAGGAAACATAAATCATTTCGGTCATCTCTCACGAGTTGAATTTGAAGAAATGCTCGTGCAATATTTCCACACAATCCAATTTTATGTTCTCTAAATTTCAAAATAATATCTAAAAGATTAGCATTTAAATTCTTTCCGGGAAGGAGACATTCATTAAGACTACTGCAACTTCCTTGTTTGCTACTGGCATCATAAACTACCCTAGTTTTAGTACTGAGGTATTACATATCCAGTGAAACAACTATTGTTGCACATTTCAATAATCCCATCATTTAGTTATTCCTTCACAACTGCATTATATCTCTCAAATAATAATTCAACGCCCTTAAATTTCTTTTCTAATGCAGCAAATCTTCTTGTCGCAATTTCTAAATTACTACACAAATTTTCTCGTAAAGTCTCAGACTTCCAAAAAAGTGGTGACTCATACCTTCCATTTATAAATCGTAACTGCGTTTCAAATTCTTTAGTATTATCCGAGATTTTCTTTTTTTCAGACTCAAGAAAATAAGATTCAGAAGTTCACAAACATTTCAAGTCATTTTCTACCAAAGTACATGTGATCTTCAAACAGGAAGTAGAATTATGCAGACGACTTTCTGGAATCTGCCCTATGATAGTATCACCGAATGTCTGTCGAATATATAAGTTTTTATTTATTTTTTTAACTTCCCCGATTAGCATCGAATACATAAAATCGGCACCTAAGAGTACCTGGACTGGTCTGTTACCTCGTAATGCTTCAGAAATTTCATAGCTGTGTGGAGTTAAATCTTTTAATACTTCAGGTTTGATATTCGAATATATATGAACTCCACTGATTTCATCAGTTACTAAAGCTTGAATATTTATGCTAGAACAAGGAGGATATTTGCTTCTAAGAGTGATTTCAAAATCCTTCTCATAAGGATAACTTGTTCCGAAAGTATAAATTCAAAGCCTTTCTTTCTTTAAGGGTTGTACATTTAAAGCCCTTACTAAATCTTTTCGAATAAATGACTTCTACGAGCCCGAATCAAATAACACCAATGCGCTTAAAACTGTTTAAAATTATTTTCCACTTGTACACAAGCAGTCTGAAGTAAAGTAGTGTAATTTTGTACATAGTTTTGTGACTTAAATATAGAAGACATAACAGCTTGTTTATCAGAACTCTGAACAAACTCGGCCTTTTTGACGGTTTAATTTCCGATGTATTTTTGTTCTTTGTTGTGGGGCAGAATAAAGAATTATGCTATAAACTCTGACAAATTTCACAAGATTCTTTTCTTACTTTACATAGCGAAATTAAATGTTTGTTAACTAAGCATTTGTAACAACGTCCCTCTTTTTTTAGTTTGTATTGCTTTTGTTCATTGGTGAATGCTTTACACTTTAATCCAGAATGAGAATTAAATTTACAAAAGTTGCATGTATTCTTCGCTACCATATTTAATGCAGCTGATGTTTGAATATTGGTTTTAAATCTAGGCTGAGGTTGAAAGTGATCCTTTCCCTTTGAAGTTTCCCGTGTCTTTAAAGAAAGCCCAGAAACAGTTCTTGCAGCTTATCCTACATTCAATTTCAAGTTTGATAAAATTCCTCAGCTGATTTATATCACTAGAATTTTTAGGATCTTTCTTGCGGTAAAATTCTATTACTAAATCTTGAGATAATTGTTTTAATAAAACTGGTATTAACAGATGAGCGTAATTTCCGGATGCAACTCCTGTAGAATTTAAATTTCTTATACTAATTTTGCTTTCTTCATACAATTTTTGAAGTGCGAGGACATTTGAAGAAAACTTAACCGGCTCAATTTCTAATAGCTTATTCATGAAACAACTAATCAAGTGTTCTTGTTTACCATATCGTTTCTTTGACATATTCAAGCAGGATTTATAATTTACTTCCGAAAGTGCAAATCCCGAAACAATTTTGTAAACATTCCCCGAAAGAAAAAATTTTAGATATATGAACTTGTCAATATTATTTAATGACTCATTAGAGTCAAATGCACTTGAGAAACTATTAAAGAATTCTTGAAATAAACTAGAATCGCCATTAAAAGTCGGAATGCTTAATTTCGGCATATTAATAGAAGATGTTATATTGCGAATATTCGAATTACAAACGTTAACATTCTGAGAAGATTTAAAATGTTAAGTTTCATACCTTTTTAAGTTTGTTTTGATTCTGAATTTCCACTTTGAACATTGTACTATCATATCAGCTACATATCATATATCATTGTAATATCATAATAATATAATAATCATTGTAATATCATAATAATATAATAAGTCTTCCAAGTTTAAAGTTAGAAGTTCATTCTGTTTTTCTTCTAAACAAAATTCCGACAAATTCCCCTGAATGCTTTCATCTTTATTAATATCCAGACTGTGAAAATAAGAGTCAATTCTATTAATTAATTTCATGCAAGCACTTCTAATGACTTTCCACTTGGATTTCAACTTGTCAAGAGTTTCCATTTTATACACGAAACAAAATTGAAAATGACAACAATTCAAGTGATAAATAAAATATTAAATTACAAAATCACAGTACCTGCAATCCAAGTGTTCAAAATGTACCCTAGTGCAATCCAAAAGAAAAATTCCAAACAGTTGTCGCAGGTTTCTGGCACCAGGGAAAAAATATAATAATATCACTAGAAAATTAAACGAGATTCTTGAATGAAGAACATGTTGTCCAGTTTTTTCTTATTTTTATTCACATCACATACAAGAACATAGACTGAAAAATCCAAACGTAATTAATCCGAGAAGAAGGAAATAAAAAGCTAGCCTAGTAAGCAAAAATATCCGTTACATAGAATTCTAAAGATATGTTTACATAAATATTTACCGCAAAGTCTGCTAGGAAAGAATTCAAGCGACAGCAAACCACGGTTGTCTGCTCACATGTTCATTTTATTTTTAACAGTAAATGCTTATCAAATTCTGCCAAATATCCTAGAGCTCCTATTTAATTTCCACTATGGAAAGCATAAAAAGAGTTTATTACTACCATGAAATGCAAGAGAATTTTTAGCCCAAAACTTTATTGTTGCTACTACCCATAGCAGGACTTTTCTCCAATTTTTTTTCCCTTCTAAATACTGTTTTTCAATGTAACTCTCTATACATCTCTCAACTAAATTTCTTGCTATTAAAATTTTGAATACCTATGATCAGTAGAACTTTTGTGTTCTTCCACTCTTACATTTGCATTTTTCCAGTCTGAGTATTCTTCTGTAAAAGTTGTTTGCTTGATTGAAAATATCTTGCAAACATAGCAGTAAATTGCTTAACTTTTTGGACTGTACACTAACCATTCTAGATCAACTTTTTCACCACTTGCTTTATTGCAAAAAAAAAAAATACTTTTCTTTAATGACCGAGTTATAGTTTTTCCCACCTTCTGTTACTACATTTTTAGCGGTATGTATAAATGAAATATTTGATGGTGGTTTACTTTTTTAAGCAAATAATGTATGTCTGTCGTTAAATTTTAAGGCCACAAAGAACTGTCTAAATTTTAAAATAATCAGATATTGATTTTAGGAATAAGAAAAACCGAAAAAATGCTATTATTGCAATGTGGTCTATGAAAATCTTTTTAAAGAACTTGCATGATTTGTATATTTAGATAAAATTTTGTTTATCAACATCTAAATTAAAAAGCTATTGCTAAAAAAGTTAGTTGCTGCATTCAGCTAATACATATTCTTTGCCTCTACTCTTGCTATGTTTAATGTTTTTACTACACTTCGGTACACCATGCCAAACGCACCCAACATCATGTGTCACGCTCCCACCTACAGAGCAAGTAGTCAGCAAAATTTGTTCATGTACAGTAGACTATTTATATCAGCACATCTTAATAATAAAAGAAATCTGTAGATTTAGATTAAATTTAATTTGAGTATATAGATAAACTTCTACTTATTTTGTGAAATAAAAAGAAAGTTTACATTTTTTTCAAAGTGAACAGTTTGACCGCACCCCAGACATTTCTTTTATTTGGCTATGGTCCAGCACTGAATGACCTACAGCTTTTTTAAAGAGTACAATTATCTTTTAACCACTGCAGCGATTTTCAACACTTTTTTTTACCCCATACGTGCCTTTCACACTTGTAAGACAATCATCCACCCTTCTCAAACTAAAAAAATACATACATTTCTTTTATTAAGATTATTGTTTAATGCATTAATAGAAAGTATGGAAAATGCTGACAAATACTAAAACTAGAATAAAAGTATTTTTTATTTTAACAAACCTAAGATTTTCTTCTTTTTAATATTAAATTTATTTTGCTGATGTGAAATTTATTTGTTTCTCATGATATTTAACAAGTGATTGCAGACTTGAGGTCTGATAACATGATTCTGAAAAACACCTTCACATACAGTTTTGAATAGAGTATTACAAATGTTACTAAAAAATGAAAGGAGGATTTGGAGAAGAAAATCATTAATTGTGAAAGAAAAAATACATTTTAATAAAATGCAGAAAATTTTCATTTCTCATTTTATTCACATCATTACTTTAATCAAGCAGATTAAATAAGCAAGGGATCTGTGCAACATAAAATTTTATTGGCATACCTTATCACAACACACTATTTTTTTTTTGTTCAATTAACAATTTGTAGGCCCCATGAAATGTGGCAACATGCATGACCTATAAATCTGCCTTTGCTTTATACTATCTCTTTTTATCTTTTTCCCACCGAAAACCTAGAACGAGTGCAAAGTCGTGGTGGACCACGTTTAAAAAAAATGCTACATGATTTCAAGGATGCCAATTTTCAACTTTAAAATGAATGGTGGCATGCCTGGCAAATCTAGTAAATTTAAGAATTCAGTTGGATAATTAACTGACAAATTCTTCTTGATTCACTATAGTATCAATATGATCAGACTTGTAAGCTGTTGTTTTGCCTGTTATTTCAGCTTTAAATGCTGAAATTCATGTGTGTGTTTTTGGCTGCAAATATATAGCACATGCACTGAGCCACTGATGATTTTTGTAATTCTATGTGATACAAATATCGGCAATGTGATGTACTGCATGGATTCACTGACTGCCATTTTCCTATTCCCAATATCCAACAACTGGTTTTTGAAACATTCAGCAGATGCACCAAGTTTGCACATGCATATTGGTCTTCAAACTCAATTTTTATTTTATCTTTACCAGATGAAACTTCTATAATTCTAGTTAAAGACCATTTAAATTGGAAGGATTATCTTCCTTTAACACAATTATAAATAAGATTCTTAGGTTCATCTCGGATATCATATCAGCTGGATTATTATGAGTGCTAACACAATATCACTCATGAATAGCAGTCGTACTGCGAATAACTCTATTAGCTACATTTGTTTTTAGGTGATGATCTTCCTTCTTGATCCATACTCACACACTTGCTGTTCCATATGTTAGTCTTTAGATGATAAGTGTGCACAGGGCTACCAATCAATTCTTTCCATAATATCAACTGTAGGTTTCTCTGAGATGGTTCAATAAGAATTTATGTATACATCTTCTAAACAAATTTGTCTATACATCTTGTGAACATCAGCTCCTAGTGCTTAGTTGTACCTTTGAAATCTAAAAATAACAGAAAATAAATCTTCTTCTGTTTTTTTTTTTTTCACAAGTAGTAGCCACTGATGCATTAAACATAATGCGATACTTGGAAGAAATCTTCTTCAGATGATAAACTCCAGGATCACTACAATAATTGCAGGTCAATTCAATTTCTTTTGTGTGATTTAAGTCTGTATACAACTTGATAAAATTTTCATACAATTTTTTCACATTTGAATTGCTTTCTACTCGGTTCCACACTCAGTGTAATATTTTCTCAGCAAGTTTTTTTGATTTCCCTAATCAGGGTTGCCACTCAAACAGGAGAATGAAATTCCCTGACTTTTCCAGGTATGTTTTAAGAAAATTCCAGTCTATCCATGTAGTGTGCATTGGCTGTGTTGAAAGCTAAATTAATTACGGTACCCCCTGAAAACACACAATTTTGTCAATTACATATGACTTATATCAATCAACCTTTATACTCCATTCCTGCGTCCCGACGACGCAACTATGGGAGCCCCCCACTCCAGGGGGCAGACGTCAGCATGTCCAAAGCACTACTGAACTATAATGCATCTAGTTCCAATTAGGAATAATACTCTAATCTTTTTGTCTGGAGAACCGGGTCCCACACCGGCTCCTAGCCTCAGACTTGGTTATTCCAACAAAACCCCCACCGACAAGCTGGGCCCGAGGGGTCACCACTCCCTGGTCTCTGCTTTTGGTGAGGAGCGTGACCTGAACACTTGACAGTCTGACTGGTCGTCTAAATGCTCCCACCAGTACTACGCGGGCTGCGCGTCCCATCAGGATGCATTACCCGCAAACATGATGCAAGACCCAAACACCGTGCTGCGGAACCATCTGATCAACGTCTTACGCCACCCACCTTACCAGGCCAATGCGCTTGCACGCAAGGTAGTATCTCCTGGGGGTGGTGGAACCGCCAAGCTCAATGTTTGTATACCCCCGTGGCCGAGACTGCCTAGGTACAGATGCTAGCCAGTAACTTCACAGAGTTCTCTGCGTCGACCCCCGGGGGAGATATGACTTATATGTATAAAGTACGAGATTTAAAACCAATTTTACAAAGACCAAAATTTGAAATCATAAAGTAATAAAAGTTCATAAAATCTGATAAATGCAAAAAAAGAATTTAATCAAACTAAAAACTTTTAAACCAGTAACACATTAATTAAAAAAAATCAATGAAATTTAAAGAAAAGAACATAATAGAAGAGGAATTCAATCAACTTCTTTGCTACTTCATCAAGAACACTGAAATCTATTGAAATCTCTCTTTCACAAAAAATCCTTGCTTTTCTGTATCCAGAATTAGCTGATGAACCATTTCAATGTATTTTAATTA
>KK119551.1:462077-482341 GCA_000611955.2 Stegodyphus mimosarum
TAAACATAATTCTACTTTCAAACAAAGACTAATCAATCCAAAGAACTGAAACCAAAAGAGAAGAGAGATTTTAATTGATTTCAATGTTCTTCCTCCTGACGACCTAGCGGTGAAGTTGATTGAATTCCTCTTCTATTATATTTTTTTCTTTAAATTAGTGTATTACTTGTTTAAAAATTTTTAGTTTTAACATTGATTGTTTTTTGCATTTATTGGATTTTATGAACTTTATTACTTACGAATTTCAAATTTTGGTCTTTGTAAAATTGGTTCTAAATTTCTTATTTTATGGCTTTCCTGCTACTTTTCAGCAGCTTAATGCTCAAAGATACCAGATATGATTATATTATATTTTAAAAAATTGTACTATAATTATATATATAATCCTCAAAGCATTAATATTATAACTATTATAGGAGTGGTTTCCTCCACTGAAGATTAGGATTAGAATCTGTCCAATCTGGATTAAAAAATATCTTTTTTTATGCGGACATTTTGCAGTTAAACAAAAGAAATACACTGGTTATCACAAATTATTAAAATTCACAAAAATCACCATTACTGAAAAAGTTACATGTAGAATTTTATGAAACTTACCCACAATATACAACCCATAGTACGGTATCAAATAACATAAAAAGAAATTACCAGACAATTATGGTAGTGAATAAATCAAAGGTGTCAGTTTGCTGTAGGAAAAGTAACTTCAATATGGAATTTGATTGCCTCTAGAAGCAATACAGCACATACAGTAATGTGTGATTCTTTCAATTATGTGATCTATCAGTTCCATAGGAAGTGAGAGTCATTGCTCTTGCAAAGCAGTTGCAAGCGTGGCAACGGTCTGAGGGGGTGGATTGACAGCAGCTAGACGTCTCTCTAAAGCATCCAAAACGTACTTGATAGGAATCAAGTCCGGGGATCGAGCTGACCACTCCATGCACGTAATTGTTTCCTGTTGAAGATAATCATCTACGATGCGAGCCCTGTGTGGTCTTGCATTGTTGCCCTGTAACAGGAAAGCATGACCTATTGCCCCGGCATATGGGCGCACACAAGCATCAAGGCTCTATAAGCCTGAGCATTCATGGTTCCCCTTGTAAAGACATGGATGTCTGTGCGTCTACCCAAAGAGATGCCACACCAAACACAGACACTGCCTCTTTCCATATGCATCTCTTTCACGGATGTTTGACGGATGATAACGGGTTCCAGGTTCTCTTCATATCAAATAACGCCTACTATCGCTTTCTAGACTAAATCTGGACTCATCTGTAAAGACAACAGCCCTCCATTGATCACGCATCCAGTGGACATGTTGTGCCCACTGCGAACGGTTCCTCCTATGGCGTAATGTGAGCTTCACGCAAATGGCTGGTTGCCTCACATACAGACCACCTTCGTGAAGCCTTCTACGCACAGTTGACATTGACACCAACCTTCCAGTGGCTGCAGCAAGGGAGGATTTAAGAAAAATCGAAGTAGTGTTTCTATTCCTGCCTGCACATAATGTCAAATATCGGTCATCGGTGCTCGTCGTAGTAGTTGGCCATCCTTGGCTGAACTTCCTAGATGCCAAATCTGTGGTTTGAAATTGCCTCCAAAGTCTATGAACCACAGAAGGACTCACATTTACCCACCTGGCCACTTCTGTTTGACTTTGCCCTGCCTCTAGTCTCCCAATGGCTGTCCATTGTAGTTCTGCAGGTAAATGATGCCTGGAGGTCATTGTTACGAATTGGCTATCTCAGATTTCTGATGTCACTATCACAGTGAAATATGTGAGCTTGCTCTCAAACATGGACTTTTATGCTCCTTGCAGGTACTCCAAGTAAGAGTAGCCGAGGACTTCCTCCTCCTTGGCTACTCTTACTTGGCAACATATTCAAACTTTACGTGGTTTGGCTTATTTTTGAGGGAATTATCAGTATTTTTGTAATTTTTCCTTAATTTATAGCCAGTGTATATTTAAACTTTTAAATAAATTCATGTACTTTATATTTAATTAGCAGCATACATAAGCAAAAAATATGTGCATTTGCGATGGTGTGTCATTATACTGCTAGAATTAGTTGCAGAAGTACGCCACAGAAAATTGCCTGAAATTTGAAAGTATTATTTAATAATAATAAATAAATTTAGAAGGAAGAGATACAAAGAACATTAAAGTTAATTACTTAAAGACTAAAAACTGAATTACAATAATCAACGATACTTTGGTGAATATAATTATATTAAATTGTTAGCCTAGATAACTGGTTACTATTTTTTTATTTTACTGCAAAATGACAAATAAGGCATTTATTAAAAAGGGGGGAAAAGTCTAAATGATTTGGAGGTAAAATCCTAGTATACAGTACAGCCTTGGCACAATTTCAAAAATTGTCGCCAATACCAATGACCTGTTTACTGCTCATCATAATGTTGCCAAATTCCGTGTGTACTGTATACTATGATTTAACTGATTTGTTTTACACAAGAATGAGAAGGTATTTTCTTCCGTTCAACATGCACTGCACATGTGAATTTCTCGATTCCTGAGGTTACTACCATAGAGCTGTAATATACTAGAGAGAGAAACGGCAACCCTGAAGGGGAACAGGAATGCGAACCACGTGACATATGGAACATTTCCCGAATCGTATTTCCCGCAAATCTTCCTTACCATTACAGCTCTATGGAGAATTTGTGAGAAGCAAGTACGCGCATTGTTTCGGACTTAAAAAATGGTACTTTCGTGCTCCGCATATGGATGTAATTCCAGATACGTGGAAGGTGAAGGAGTAACATTTCACAGATGAGCTTTTTCTAAAGTTTTAAAACCTATTTTTTATAAAATATAGAGGTGTTTTAGCCACTCTACTTGCCGTTTTCTAATAAAAATAGATTTTCTAATTTTATATAATATATGCATACGTGAAATAACATTTAAATAAAAGTATCTTAATATATATGTATGTTTTTAATAACTGCGTTCTGAAAAAAATGTTAAAATTTTAGTTATATGATATAATTTTAATTAGTCTAGTATTCTGCTTTGGCGACATTTTTTGTACGCCAACAGACTTTGCTTCAAATGCGTTTAGTTATATATTCTTTGTATGCGTTTGCTTATGCGGACATGTACGAAGTAGTAATGTATGTATTTAATACTTGGTAATGTCGATACAATACACTGTGTAAGAACTGCATAAAATTATGATTTTTTTTGACATGAATGACCTTATTTTATCCCCTTTTCTTGCATCCAAATACTATAACAAATATGTTTACTTTCAATCACGTATTTTCTTTCTTATATCATGTTTCTGGCATTTATTTTAATATTAAGAATTTGTTAAGTATTAGGAAAATAGTCATTATATAGCAGTTAAATTTCAAAACTTTAATAATTTTAAGTTTCTTTTTAAAAATAATGAACATTATTTAAATTTTACCTTCTAAAATTATTTAAAATAGTGCGACTACATTGTGCAACGTGCATAATATATTTATTTTTGCTAGTAAAAGGAAGTCTTAATTTACCACATTTTTGTTTCATAATTTATGAATTTACCTCTCTCTCTTCCTTTTAACTTATATCGGCTATATTGACATTCATTTTTACTTCATTTAATTTAATATCTTTCTCACTTTGATTTGCCTACTATGTAGTTCTCTATAATACACCGTATTAACATTAAACTTCCTTTTCGTATTAACATTGAATTTCTTTTTTGTATTATTTTCTGTTTTCACTCATTTTACTTATGTTATCTATTTTTTATTTTTTATTCTGTCCTAAGCACTAAAAAAACCTTCTATTTTTTATTTTTTATATATTTATTTTTTTCCCCTGGCCAATTTTTAGGCTTATAATCTTCCCGTTTTATTTTAATCTCTTTTTCACTCAAAATAATTTCTAAAATTATCTTTGCTCCTTCTTTATGCATTATTATTGCATTATACTATATATATATATATGAATTTTATTTATTTTTAAAATTTTTTTAATTATTTTATTTTCCATCTACTATTTTTAGTATGTATTATACACTTTGCCTAAATCACTTTTTATTTATTTATTTATTTGTTTATTTTTAAATGAAAAAAACTGTTTTTTATTTTTATTTTATTTATTCTATTACATTTTTCTGATATGTTGTATTTATTGTACACTGCTTCGTCTCATTCTGTTTTTGCCTTTTTTCTCTTTGTCTGCCTTTGTGCTGCTAATCCAGGTATGACTATTTGTCTGGCTGTCGGAGGTAGACTGCATTTTGCAAATTTAATTTGTGCAGTATAGAAACAGCCTTATAGTGATGCTACCCTCCTGATGAAATCATCCCTATTTCCCCTTTTTTTATTTAATTTTATTCACTTTTAACGGAAAAAAATCGCCAGCCGTGGCGATAGTACGCCAAAGTCTAGGTTCAGTTTCATTTCATGCCCAAACTCCTGCAGCTCATTCCTGTGCCGCTTTTCGCCCGGTTTTGAATGGCGATGCTCGGTCTAGTATATAACAGGTCTATGGTTACTACAAACCAAAGTTGCTGGAAACTTGGCTCTATGCCAGCTGCTCGAATGACACTCACATGATACATACAATCTGCCTATCATAAGAACAGCTCTTGCCACATAGTCTGCAGCTGTCTGTTGCCGCAGAAACGAGCCCTGATCCATTTTCCGTAGGGGGTGTCTTCAAGATTTATTTTTCAGTGTGCAATCTGGGTGCACTTAAAGAGGAACCCTTGGTTCGCCCCTATTTGAAATATACTAGCCCTGATGTTATAGTGACCACCACCTGCCAGACGCTGTGATGGGAGCTGTTCTTCTTGTAGACAGACAGTAATTTGCTAAGAAAACGATTGCTTTCCACACAGGAGTAAGAATTGCTTTTTTTGGGAGGGGGGGATTTTCTGACTTTTTTAGTCAATTTCCAGGTTTTTCAGATAGCATAGCAACCTGCCTAATTCCATACCTTCTCTAATGGGTAACGGAACTACACATTCTCCACCATTTTATCTATAGTGAGTACATTTGAAATGTTTTTCACTCAAAATATCCTTGACATTTTCAAATGATTCAACTTCTCAAATTCTTTGCAGAATTTTGTCAAGTGCTTCTTCACTATTCAGAACCAATCCACAATAATTTATTTCTGAGCTACTGTTGCAAGTACCAGATGCAATATATTAAGAAACTGTTTCCTGGAATATAAACGGTTAATTTTCTAATTTAAATACCTCAAAGAACAGTTCTGCCCCTAGAAACATGTGTATTTTGTTAGGAGTTCCAAATTGGAGATCAGCTAATTCACTGTCAATGGGAATATTTAATGACTGAACGTCTAGACTCCTGATATGGGGTTACATTGAGAATTTTAGAAATAATCAAATAGTTAACTGACATTACATACCTTAAATCCTTATTCAAAATATGTACATCTACTTGATATTTATAACATTTTCATTTATTCCAAATACAGATGCATACATTCCTTCCTTCTTTATATTTAACAAATGGGAAACTTTCTGTTCAAAAACAGGACATACTGTGGTTATCAAGAACAGCAGGAACTGAAATTCTTTTGCCTCCTGAATTATAAACGTATACTATTGCAGTTCTAATAACATTTTTTTCCTCCATGACACTGATTTTTACAAGAACCATCAGCATTATTCTTTTTAATCTCACTACTGGATGTTTCCATTTTTGCCTAATTCTTAATTGATGGCACCATTGCTGAGTAAACTATGGACAAATTATGTTTTTTATGGCACTCTGAAACATCTGAACTTAGAATTATGTTTTGGGATTAAATATTCCTTAAGGCAGTTTAAACACAATTTATTGTTTTAAAACTATTTTATAGCTTTTATTTGATTTAATTAAAAAAATGAGTCACATTTATGTAGTGGATGATTATTATTTTTACATATCACATAAGTCGGAGCATTATCAGTTTTAACCATCACAGCCTTTGAACTTTTTTCTGTTATTTTCATAACCTATTTTGAAAAGCTTTAAATAGTATTTTTACACCTATCTTGAAAAGCTTTAATTAGAGAACTGAAAGTATTATCAACAATTTCAAGATTTTTTGCTTCACCAATTAATACAGCCTTTATATAGCAGAGCTTCCGAGTATTATTTGCAATACTTTTAAATTGCAACTTAAAATTATTTCATTCAGTATATTTGCTAAAAAATTTAGGAATTGGTAATTCTGGTGAATATTTTGAAATGATCTATTTGATCGGTGGTATACTTAATATGAATATAGTTTTTGTTTACTCTACCATTCTGTTCCTTACTACATTTTGCTCTTAGCGTTGCTTTACTTCTATCCTATGGCAGAATTTGTTCTCTACTCTGGCTATAAGGACCAGTATATGATGTTTCTATAATTCTAGACTAAATGACTGGACTGTGTAAAAAAGAATACTAACAACTTTATTAATGGTAATTACTATGGATTCAGTACTACTACATGTTGCCTTAGCTGAAACCAGAGTTTCTTTCTATAATAGGTTAGTCAGCGTTAGCATTACTTAACACTAATAATTTTTGACAAACTGATATTCTAATGCAAAAACAATTATTATTTTTACCAATATAAGTGAAAGAAATCTAAAATCAGAAAGCAGTACTTTTATTAACTGAATAGTTGATCCACAAGAATTTCATTCCTGTAGTTGAAGAGCTTCATGACATGCACTTCATATATGCATATGCGAAATATACATAAAACGCTCTTTTGAAATGCACTAATCGATGAAAAGAGACCAATTTTTGAAATTATTTGGTGAACATAAAGTACTCATTGCCTCAAAAATATATCGGATACTCTCTAAGAGGCCATGTATCGACAGTTATACATGATTATAGTCGTTTGTTAAAATGGTCTCTGTAAAGAAGTGATGTCCGATACTGATATTTTTACATCCAATTATGTGAATGGCAGACTAATACAGACAAAGCAGATTTTCAATTATTGGAAATGCCCTAATAGTCATTATAACAGCTGTTTCCTTCCTCTGAAAGAAGAATTTTGATCTTAAACAACATAAACTTTTCACATTGAAAAATTTCGATCTTATTTTGCTTCTGGTTAGTTAAAGTCATGGTGTCTATTCTGCAACTAGCAAACTGTTTTTGCCTCAGTGATAGGTAACTAGATTTAACAATTTCAGTTGAATTCCTCCTTCTTTAGTCATCACACATATTTTTCAAAACTATCTTGAACTTATTTCGCTAGAATACAAATAAAGTGTACATCTGGTTTCATCAGACATATAACAGCTAGAAGGTACACAGAAGCTATTTGACTTCTCAGAAAACTGCAGCCTTTGCTAACCTGTGTGCTTAAAATATCAACACGCCCCAAATCCCTTTGAGATTCAAAGCAATTTCTTCACCCCCCCCATCCATTAACACACAAAGAGGTCTGAAGATTTCAAATGACATCCTTTCTACTTCCTAACAAATAAAGAAACCACAAGTAAATCATTTTAGGACAAGCTATCTGATATAAAATGATACAATACATTTGGCGAAACTGCACCCGA
The DNA here is from genome assembly GCA_000611955.2 of Stegodyphus mimosarum. Classification (NCBI taxonomy): domain Eukaryota; kingdom Metazoa; phylum Arthropoda; class Arachnida; order Araneae; family Eresidae; genus Stegodyphus; species Stegodyphus mimosarum. The sequence continues at coordinate 469,628 of KK119551.1, forward strand.
TACTGCATACCTTAGGGGGTGGAAAGAAAACATTGCAATCTCGGTTGTTTCAGGTAGCTGTGGTCATTTGACTGAAAGGATGTCTAAGGCGTTTTGGTCTTGAAAAGTTAAAGGTGAGTTTTATTGTGTTCTGCTACAACAGTTCTGAATTCTTCAATGTTATTTGACTGGTCCCACCATTAACTGATTAAGACTTCTCAATAGTGGGCGTCTGATACCAAGTAAACAAGCTGAATGCATAGTTGGTTTTCCTCATGTTTTACGTAACTATGAGCCAGTTTCCATTATAAACTTGTCCACAAACACATTCTTTTCCTTAGGCAGACAGCCCATCTGTACTTTGCCATATTCAATAACCTACACTTGTTTGATTCAGGAACAACTTTAATTCTTTTCATGCGATTTCTGGCCTGCAACAGAAGCTATGAGCATTTAACTGCTTCAGTGTTTTGCTGATTTCTTTCATTTGATCTAATGACAGTAGCAGATTTATGAAAATACAAGCATTTCATTTGAATTTTTTGGGGTTAACTTAAAATGTTGTTACGAATTTTGTACTTAAATAAGTAATTTTAGTGAAATCATAAGTACAGTTGTTGTATTTTCTGTGTAATGTAGTGCAAGACAAATTTTAAGAAAAAACTATGCCAGAAAAGTAAGAACACAGGGGCAAGCACATTTAATAGTGAGTAAATTGGTATCTCAGTAATTTGGTGAGATATTGCCAGGTTGACATTGGTTTTGGCAAGAAACTGTCAAATGTGGATATATTTTGATGCAGTCCATGTATTACTGTACATAATGAAATCGAATAATAAATGTTATTAACCGCTATGTTAGCTGTAACCGTAATCCCACACTTTTATTGCTTTCCAGTAATTTCGAGAAGCAGAAAGTACTAAAAATATCTAGGCACCCAGTTGAAAACTATAAAAGACCAGAGAGAGCATCCAAGTTCAGTTATTACGTTATTGTTGTTGCAAGTTGTAGTTCTGCATGAAATGAGATAAATCTGAGCTGCCTTTCTATCTAGATGCGCTTTGCAGTGTGTTATGTTTAACGTTCTTAGTTTGAAGTATAGCTACTGATTATACTGTCAACACTTGTACGAATATTTCTGTAGAAAATTCCAGAGTTCTGAAATATTTCTTTTGATAAGAATAAATTTTTATTAACCTATTATCTGACTTGCGCATTCAATATATTACGAACTTGTACGCACACAATATAAACTTTACTTACAATTTTTTAAGAGTTTTACATAACTTTTCCTGAAAAGTGATTTGGAACTTCTTGGAATACAAGCTTCTTCATAACTATGACTTACATTACACAATAAATTTATCTCCAGAGGTTACCGAGCAGAATAGCTTGTGATGCCATCGGTGGTTTGCTGTTCAGCAATTATAGCTTTTTTCAAGCTTGACTTGCAAAAAAAGATGTTTTTTCCTTCCCCTTTAAGAACATATGAAGCACTAGTACTTTCAGAACTCTAAACAATAAATTTACACTAATTTCCTTATGTATCACCAGACATCCTAATGTTACCCTTTTTCAACAAAATTCTTGACAATATAGCCACGAAACGAGGCTCAATTTGGATTAGCTTTTCTGTTAACGACAGAAGATCAGAGCAATACTCAAAATATATTAAATCTGCATTACGGCTATCACAGAAGATAGGCAACAAAAAACTTGAAACTGTGTTATTAAGTACATTCAGCCTGAATCTCATCTCTCCCTGCTCAGAGCAGGATCTGAGCATAACCACAGATCCCAGAAGGCTAGTTTCATGCTACTGAATGAAGACCATGGAAGGTTACAGCATATGAAAAGATGTTCGTAAATCTCCAATTAGAGGTAACATAAAAAAAGGAAAAGAAGGCTATGTCAACGAAGATACCTAATAGTTTGAGAGTAGTTCTAGGATGCAAGAGAAGACACTGCAAAACCAGCCATATAAACTTATATTTTAAGCGTAGAAACAAGTAGAGGTGATAAGACTGATGCTGAATTTCTAATATAGTTTTAATCAGAGATTTTTAACAAGTGAATAACAGTTTTCCAATGGCAATTAAAATGAAAATTTAAAAAAAAAAAAGGGCTACACATTTTTTTTCCAGAATTAACTAAGCATCAGCTACACTACAAATACATGAAAATTTTTAGGATAGATTTAACTTTAGAACTATCAGCCCTTATGGTTGAAAAAGGTACAAATTAATCATGTCAACAGATGTTGCTCTGTTAAAACACAATTGATGCATTTTTACAATTCCAGCTTCGCTCATTATCATCAATTACACCTACTTTTCTATAATACACACAAGCAAAGCAGTTATTTACATTTTTTTGTAAATACATTAAAGACTAACTGATGATTAAACTCCAATATGTATTTCTTTGGAAACAGGATTTTTGATTTTTTCAACAAATTTATTAAGCAATCTTTATTTTGTAATTTTTTACACTTACATTATTTTCTGTATTTACACTGTTTTTTTTTTTTTACAATGAAGAATCCATTTTTTTCCCCTTGGTCAAACTCAATATGAGAAACCCAACAACCTCATGTGGATTTACCTGTAAAAGGTAAATTTTATAAAAATTCAGATGTGTATAATGGAATTAGTAAACAAAATGTTAGAAATATTTATAAACCAGAATAAATGTGTGCAAAAAGAAATAACACACAACCCTTTTTGCAGAACTTTCCCACAGCCTCATTGCAGTACTTTCAAACGACTTTTTTTCATTCTACTCATTTAAATGAGCAAAACATTTCCTACACAATTCAATCAAAATCTTGATCGACTACTACGGGAAATTTTTTAATGCGTGATCACGGGAGGAAAGGCCAAATTTTGTTAAGCACTGCATTTTTATTTATTTCTTTTCGTTGAAAAAGTATGGTAACGTTATTGATGGTCTTGCACAAAATTTTTGCTTCCACAGTGGTGGTATTGGTGCATTTTAAATTTGCAAACACACATCAGCAGGATACATATAAATATGCTCCCTGCAAAACAGTGAAAGAAAATTTATGAAAATACGAAAATATTTTTATTATTACAAATGCGGATCTTAAAAATTACTCAAATTTTGGGGATGAAGCCAAAGAAAAAAGATGCACACTTTATTAAAGTCATTTTGAGCTTCTTTAATAAAAAAAAAAGTACACTGGCCCCAGCAAAGTTATTTATAAAACCCATTTAATCAGATATGCAGAGCTTGCAGAAAAGTAGGTCACTGGAACACGTGCAGCTAGGCTGGGGCTTTTTTTAGCAATAATGGTGTAAACAAATAAAACTGAATTACTTAAGTACTGCAATAATCTGTGATCCAATAAACTACGAAACATAACGTGCTAGAGCTACAGATCATGCAAACTTAAAAATATTTTAAAACAGTCAAATACAAAATATTTCAAGGGGAGATCGCATAATAGAACCGACCAAAGGCGACTCCATTCTATTAGTCAGGCATAAAAGGTTACTTATCATCCTTATTCAAAAGAATCATTTCGGACCTCTGAAGAAACTTATATCCTACTGCGATAACATTAGTACACACATAAGAATATTAAAAGACAAACGGTTAAATTCTGGAGGTATAAAATTTTAAAAATCCTTACTCACTCGCTGATGATGCGGAGGTAACCACGTGAAATGGAAGTGTCTATCGACTTCACTTACTTACGACATCCGATCTTCTTAAAATTCATGATCTTCTTTAACTGTAATGAGTTGCGAGATTTTTGCCATTTATCTTGAACAGGTAGGGTTTATACAAATTACAAATCTTAATTTTTTTCTGGCACCTTCGGTATAGACAACGCTGCCTCCCCTACACCAAATATTGCTCAATGCGAGCACAAAACGCATCATCTGCATCCCGCGAGCCCGGGGAAAATCCTGGGCGTGACGTCATCAGCCAGACCTGGAGGAAAAGTATGCATTACTACTGCGCAGAACGTGTAACACTGTAAGCTCCGTAGGCTGATCGTAATAATAGGATGCATTTATAAAATTAATTTCGTGGTTTAAACTTCGAGTTCCAAATTGTGCTGCACAGGAATACTCCATGAAAGTCTGCGGATTACAGTAAGGAGGACCGTTTTTCAATCGCATGTTTCAGGAATAATTGTGCAAGCATTTTCTGCAAGGCTTCTGCAAGCTCTGAACTGCAAGCTATGTTCAGTGTGCCGAGCTTTCTATGTGTAACCTCGCTTCAGGTGCATCGCGAATTCTTGAGCCCACTGAGTTACTTTTCGGACGTTTTACGCACAGTGAAACTTCACTGGGATTTTAAGTAGTCAAATTTACAAATGAAACTTACTATGCATTCCAATTTATTTTTAATCGCAGGATTTTAATATTATGAAATGCATGCAAAATAAGGCATAATTCGGGAGGAAAATTAAGTATAGCTTCTCTGTATTCTTTAATGTAAAAGTTTGCTGTGCAAACTTGCGCGCTGGAAGCGAAAAGCTAAGCAAGGAATATGTCTAATTTTTTAGTACTTTTTGAAGATCTAAATTCAATGACAAAAATTTCTCTGCAATCATTTTTCTTATTATAAAAGAGAAAAAAAAATTTTTTTTTTCTTTCTAACTCTTGTTTAATATTGTGCATGATACATTAAATTAATTTTCGTTTCTAATTTTAGATTGATTTAAAGAGTTAGGTCAGGTTATTAAGTTTTGCTTGTTTGCGCTAAGATGCAACACAAATTATTTTGAAAACTTCGGTGAAAGTTTCTGTACTCTCGACCTCAGTGCTCTGTTGTACTTAGAAGACGTCGGCTGGTACAGTTTTGAGATTATAATTTGAGTATGGAGTAACGTCTGAGATTATTAGTTATATTCGTGTTTCAACAGGAATCATTTCGCCCGCAGTTGATAAGCTTTTTTTCGCTTTTGTCGTCCGATAACATCAGGCATTGCGCAAGGGGTAAAATAGCGTTTTTGAAATTTAAAACAAGAGGCGGAAAATAAGAAAAAGAACACATGCCGAAGTTCCTTCCACTCTATACGAAGGAAACTGTCAATTCGCGCTCGAAACATTCGTCGCACATTCCGGGCAGTGGTGCTCGCTGCGTTCTCTCAGCTGAGCGGCTGTAGTTCCGCGAACCCACACCCACACGGCCCTGTCACAGATGTCGCGATGCAGCAGCTGAACACGTGAGGAAAGTGTAAGCACCGCCGCTTTCTTTTTTTCTCCTCGTTCGCCAGCGAAATGCCGTACAGCGGGGTGTAGACAGGCTCGGACCACTGTAGCATGGCTGAATGCCCTCATGAGTCTGGTGATGTGAGTGAGTGTATAGACCAGCCTTCGACGAACAGCACCGTCAGCCGCGATTCTTCATCCAAGGTGAGTGCGGTCTTTTCTCGGTTTCTCCTAGCCGGCGAGCAATCCGCGGTGACCACGTGCTCCGGGTACATATTTAACCGGAGGTGTCTAGAACGAGCTTCCGTTAGGCTTACTCCATCACTGTGAGAATGTATTGTTCGAAGTACTTGTTTAGAGCATTACCAGAGTGAAGGGATCATTTTGCACTGACCACTAACTTTCTAAGAAAGAGATCGGATGGGAAATATTTAAAGCGCTTAAAGAAAAGCTACTTAAAAATATGTGTTCATTATTTTTTTTCGGTATTTTATTGTGTAATTGTCTGTGTAGCAATATTTAAAACTATAAAGCTAACATTTAATAAAACAAAATATTTTCTGTAGTTACCCAATAAAAAAGAAAGAATATTTAGATGTTTTATATGTACTGTCCTTGTATGTGTATATATACTACTTTTCATGTATTAGAAATATTATGAAGAATTTATTTTTTTCTGAAGTTATGTTAATATGTCATTTATGTAGTCACTTAATTTAAAATGCTGGTTCTTAATGAATATTTGAAGCTGCTTCTTGTTGAACGTGAAGGAATTTTTTATTTTCCAAAGGTTTACAATTTAAGTTTAATTGTTTGCACTTCTGAACAGCGATAAATTAGTTGTTTTCTTTTACTGTTTATTATTCTTAAAACAAATCAGTTGTAGGTTTCCTCGGTATAAATGACAAAAAAAAATAAATAAATAAAATAAATTCAGATTTTTTTTTTTCCAAGTTTAACAAATGCAGCAATAAATCTAAGTAAGCTTTTAATTCTTTAATAAGTCTATTAATTTAAAAGTTAGTTCGTTTAATCGTAATCGTTTTAGGTTCTCCAGAAGTTCAAGACACATATCGCACGTCTTAATATAAAACGAATTGTTCAAAGTTATAGCGCCAAACGGTAGAGAAAAAATTCTTTTTTGTGATATTATCTCGTCATAAATGAACGCCTTATTAACAAAGAAAAGATTTAATTGTTAATAATTATAATAGTATTAGATTTTATTTCATTGTCATCTTGTTATAAAACGTTAGAACTTTTTTAAAGAAGTCAAGATAAAATGACATTAAAAAATTAGTTATGTGACGTTGACGCTTAACATCCTTCTTTGTAACATACGTTTTTTCGATTGCAAGAACGTCTTTTTTCTTTTTTTTTTTTCAGTTTTATGTATATGGGCAAGACAACAACTTAACTCAAAGTAATAACATCTCTTTGAGGTGTTAAAGAACAGAGAGATGGAAGTTGAAAAAAGTTGATTGAATTTACTCTGTCAAGAATGTTGCATTAGAAAAGAATTCAAATTTCTGTAAAAATATTAGTATGCCAAAATATGAAATGTTTCAAGCATCATGTGATGAATATAAGTAGTATATAAAGGTACACAGAATTTGGAATATGCCTAAAGACTAAAATGGGATGGACTAAAACTAGAAGATGTGAATTAAAATTATCTATAGATGAGTCGTAGGTATGCTGTTGTCAACATGAATGTATAGATATTGTTGCCAATGGATAATAGAAAATATTCTTCATATTTCTTCGATATTATAAAAAAGCGCTTTCGAAAACAACTTTTAACTATTTAGAAAAGTTAATTTTATCTGGGGCCCACCAACGGTCGAGCGATTCACTGGTAATCTGATGCGTGCTCAAATCCTGGCGAATAGGCTTTCCGTATTTGCAACGTGTGTACTACTAGCTCCTTTCCCTTATGTCGTGAGTATCGTAAATAAACTAGATTTCTAAATAAAATAAATCGGGATTAAAATAAATTTCTTCTATTCATCCTTCAACAGGTCGATTCCGAACTTTTTTTAACTCTGCGTTTTGTGTATATTATCGTCAATTTTAAAATTAAAATCTAGTATTTCTGACGAAGATTTGCATCAGCGTGTACATTACAAGCCTCTTTATACTTGTATTTTTAATTTTCATCGAACTCCAATATACTTTTTTAATATTTTGGAATTTTTTTATTTTTTTACGTTAGTAAAGAAATACAGAAATAAGCGCCGATCCTTTTACCGTCGAACTCATTTTCAGTTGAGGTTTAATTTTATTCAACTGTTTTTATGAGGTGACAGTGATTGGTATAATTTGGTGTAAGAAAAGAGACGATAAATTTATGACTTTTGCCATTAATAAAGGTTTTCGTATATTTTAATTTTATTAAAATTTCGGCGGTAAATTCTTTGAAGTAATCTGAAGTTTTCAGTATTCAACACCTATGAACATTTCCAGATTTAACTTGATTAATGAAATAAGTATAGCCGTGTTTTTTTAGAAGTCAAATGCACCGAAATAGAACTTCTCGTATTTAATTATTGATGTAGTCACTAACTCTGATAACTGATGGGACACTTCCGATAATGAACGCAAATTTAGAAGAATGATCAGCAACGATCAGCTAAAAATTGTTTTCCGATTGACCACACCTGCTATATGAAATTAAGATCTGGTGACTGGGAATTTGTCAAAATTTTTACAGAACAGCCAAAGCCTATTTCAGTGTTGTTTGCTTCGAATCATTGTAGTGGTAGAATTTAAATCTATTAAGCATGCCATATCTTTGCACAGGTATTCTTCAGATTCTGTTTTAAGATATTCAAATGTTGTCGATGACCCTCTCAATTTTGCATTTCAATAATTAAAAAAAAATTTCAATCATTTGATGGTCCTTTAAGTTTTTCATTTTCAATAAATGCAAGTTCCTTCATCTTCTAAACATCATGTCACCGTCACTTCCATTGCATGTTGCTGTTGTTAATAAGTTCTTCATTTTGTTTTTATTCTATTAGCTTCAGATTATTAATGTTCCTTAACATCCAAAAATATGAAATTAGCTTTAGTCAGAGAAAGTTACGTTATTCCAAAAGGTATGCTGAGCCATATATTTTGTAAATAATTGTCATATTTTCTTGATTCTCTCGTAAAATTTCAGACAGATACACTTTTTTTTGAAAAAATTTCCAATGACGGACACTTAGCCGTTACAGACGTTGGCCACTACTGCGATGGCCACTTCACTCTAGAGGCACCTAATAGGTGGCCACCGTTGCTTCTTATGTAGGGATAGACAATTTACATCCATGGCTTCTCCGAGATTCGTATCCAGTCACTTCGGTACGACAGTCAGAGTCACTAACCACTTTCCCGTCTGGGTGGCAGAATTGATACTTGCCTGTGATATCTAGCTAATCATATAATTCTTCGAAAAATTTCTTTATTAACAGGTAGAACATTGATTGAATTAGTTCTATAGAAAGTTTTCCTGCTGCTAATCTTGAATTTTCCTTAATTTATCTCAAAAATTAAACACCAACATATTCAGTACAAAATTCATAACGTAACGCCAACTTCAGAATGCTTCCGCAACGAACTTTGTGCTCTATGTTGGTGTTTTTTCACGCCTTTTTACAGCGTTAAGGGCTGAACTTGACAATTAAATAGATATTTCTGTTATTTGCTTTTCTTAAAAAACGAAATTATAACTTACTGAATTTCTTTTGAAGTTTCTTTTTTACATTTAGCAATGTTAATAAAAACGCAGTTGATTTGTTTTAATTATCATCTGCAAGAGTCATAAAAAGCGAATGATTTTTAATTCGTTGCCATCCCTTAGTTGAAAATATTAGTTCCTTAGTTTTCAAATTTAGTTTCAATTTCTTTTGACGTTTCTTTTCTACATTAAGCAATGCTAATAATAACTAGCTGACTTAGAATAGTTTAATTATCAAGAGTCATAAAAAGCGAATGATTTTTAATTCATTGCCATCTCTTAGTTGAAAATATTAGTTCCTTAGTTTTTTTTTATGCTTCAGCAAGTATTCTTAGCTATCCTGATTGATGCTTTCTTGAAACATTTTTTTATTGCATAAAACAGATGCCTTTTGTAATTTTTCCAAAATGCAAAATAATCAACTTATGAAATAGTAATACTGTTTAAAATATTATGAACATAAGATATTTGTTTAAAAGCAAGGACATTTTTCTCTCTTTTATATAGGTCATTATATTAATAATAAAGATGCGTATCATTTTTGGGAAATATTATATCTTTACTGTTGAGCATATCAAATAGGTTTTCTTTTTTCATAAATTCATCTTCAATAACATTAATAAGTACAAAATAATATTTGATGAAATACATTAATTTAATTCTATTAAATATTTGAATATTATGCTTAAAGTTGATAAAATGCCATATAATAAGTTTAGCTCAAGTTTTAAGATTAAATGTTTTTAGGTTTTTTTTAAATGAAAGGCTTTTATAAAAGCTGTTCCTTTTATAAAGAAAATCTGAAAGGTTTCAGATTTTAAATTACGTCCAAAAAGGAGTTTTTTTAATATTTTGTGTGTTACCTTTATTTATTAAATATCATATTCTTCACAGTTAAAGAGCAGTATCGCAAAATAATTTTAAAATGAGTATCGCAAAATAATTTTTCTTTAGAATTTGCGATATGGTCTTACGCTTTGGAGATAAAACTGTTTTTTTCTGTACAACGTTGCCATTGCTCGCTTTGAAATCCTTGGTTTGTTAATCAAAAATTCGTTAAAGTTTTACAAAATATGAAATCGATAATAAAACAAATTCCAAATTTCAAATCTGGGCTTCTAGATGCCCATATTTGAGGGTTTGAGCATTCAACACAAGCATTACATTGACGTAAACTTGCTCAAATATCTGAAAGGTTTCAGATATTTGAGCAGGTTTACGTCATTCAAAATTTGGTAACTTTAGGTACCGTTGTTTTATCAGAATGCGAGAAACATACATACATTTATGCAGATTCTTCATTATTTAATTTCTTTAAATATAATAAGGGCGATAATACTTAGTGGCAACAATTTGAAAAATGAAAGTCACTAGGCAACAGATTTTTCGATTCAGTTTTTCTTTAGGCTTTTGCCATGTGGTAATCCATCAGTAGAATCTAAGTATATTAGAGTTATTGCAAATATAACATTGTTCTAACCATGCATCGTGTATTTAACATAGACTTTTGCGAACGCCAAGAGTATTTTCATTGTTGAGAAAGAATTTCCTTCTTTCTAAACGCACATTGTATTCCATGTGACTTAATGACTCAGCTTCAGGCTTAATTTTCTTGGAAACCGTTCTTCTAAACCCGCTGAAGGTTTTACGATACTAATTTTTGGGTCCTGTTTGATTTTCCGTAGAATAAATCTCCGATTCCTTAGTATAAGCTTATGTTCTGTATGCGCCTATGACTTCAATGCTTTTTCATCAGTTCTCCGCAATTGCCATTGTTATTATATAGCATTAAAGGTAGTTGAACATTTTATTTCAATGTTTTGGATATTTCGGATATTTTTACTATCTTTTGAAAGAATAATAATTAAATTTTTAACAGAATTTGTCGTTAATTTGCAGCGCCTTGCCATGCTTACTTCAGATGTGGAATTGTTAATATATTTCATTAACAAGTAATAATTTAAATGCATATGCTAATTGTGCTGATGTACTTTCATTTCGAATCAAAGTTTATGAGAAGAAATATCAACTACCAAAAGATCTCATTAAAAACTGGGAGTGTCCGAGTTATTATGTGAGTTACTACTGATTAACACTTTTTTGACAAATTATTTTATAACTAGGATTTTTTTTTTATTATTATTTCCAATGGCTAAGCAAAAAGTTACAAATAACTAAATAAACAGAGGTTACAAACAATAGGAAATCTTTGTGGCCATATGGCCATAAAATAATTTTGCCACAATGAAAACGTAAAAATGGAGAAAAAGTGATATATTAGAATATAAGGTATTTCTTCCACCTTCTTAGCATACCTTCGTGGTGTAGTAGTCAGCACGCTCGGGGCATATTCGAGAGGTTCGTGATTCGAGTCCCTGCGAGGGCATTGCTCATTTTTCATGACTCTTGTTTTAAAAAAAATACCTAATGACTCTACAGTGGCGCCCGAACTAAAAAAAGGTGGTGGATGATGATTCTCCACCACCAGGATTTGGCGATTGAATCCCCTAATCCCCAGTCGCGCTTTAAAAGGAAAAGGAGGCGTATGTAAGCATGCCTTCGTGGTGTAGTGGTCAGCACGCTCGGCGCATATTCGAGAGGTCCGTGGTTCGAGTCCCGGCGAAGGCACTGCTCATTTTTCATGACTCCTGCTTTCAAAAAATACCTAATGACTCTACAAGAAAAGAATTTGAATTATATGTTTCAATATTTAGTACTATGTAAATTAAAAAGTAAAGTTGTCCGAAAAGAAATGTGAACCATTGTAATTACATAAATGTGAATAGAATTATTGGCTGCATTAGAAAGTTCTGAATTATTTTTAAGAATTAGGTGTAAACTGAGCTTAAAAACGTACCCTTCCTGTTAGAACTTAGTTAAGTTTAATTTTTTTACCGGTTCATGAAACTGTTTTATGTCATTCTCAGAAATAATTCCATTTTGCATTCAACACGAGTAAAAGGAGAGGAAAATGTGATGTGTATGACATGCTTTAAAAATAGAGATAGGATGAATAGTGAATTTTTTTTAAAATTCCAATCATTATCCTAAAAAGCTCTCTAATCTATCGAATTATTTGTATAATAATAGTAGTAATGATAATGATGGTGATAAAACTTTTATAGTTAATATTTGCATATAATAAGCAGAGTTTGATTGCTAAGATCAGAAATGCTAAAGAGCTAGAAGGCCTAAAAAGGGCAAAAATATATTAATAAATAAAATAATGATTGTAAGATTGCAATCCGAAAATTCACCGAATTTTCTACTTTTGAACAATCTACCTTAGAGCTCCAGGCTCCGCAGAGGCTTTAATAAAGAAACATTGTGTCAAAGTATTTCACATAAGACATATAATTCTACAAAAAAATTTTTTAAACAGCATATAATTCTACCAAGCAAGTCGAGAGAATCCTGCATTATGATATAATATTGTATTATAATATATATAAATTTTTTAAATACTCGTTTCAGAACAACAACAAACTAGAATTAAATACAGGGTGTTTATAAAGTCCCGGAACCATTTGATGTTTAATAACTCATAAAATAATAAAGGTAGATTAATAGCATAAATGGTTAGATAGACTCAAAAAGTCTCATGACCCTTGTCAATGAACTTCCACGTGTGCCCCCTTCGTCGCACGGAGATATCAAGTCGATATTCAATTTCACGCCAGGTACCGGCAAGCATGTCGCCATCTATTGCGGTTGTAATTCTGGCTTTTAGGTCATCCATGTTCGATACTCTCCTCCTGTAAACGTTGTCCTTTACAAATCCCCAAAGGAAAAAGTCCAGCGGCGTTATATCAGGTGATGTGG
>KK119551.1:488463-506875 GCA_000611955.2 Stegodyphus mimosarum
GCATCTTAAAGTAGATGTATTTTTAAGCATATCTGCAAAAGATTAGAGTTTTTTATTCAAAATTTCCTAAGATATACGTGAATTTATATATTTGCGCTCTTTGAAATTTGGCAAATTTCTTAAAAGCGATAATAACACAAATGTGGTTTACGCACTTTGTTAAAATTATTTGAAAGTATGAACGATAACTTTTTTCCCTCTCGTCTGCAATGAAGAAAAGAAAAGGAAAATAGGTTGCTATAAATTAAGAAGTTCGCTAAGTAAATTATTCTTGGCGGAACCTGAAAAAAATACGCAAAGACAAATTTTTGAATTTCTTCACACATTTCGCACCAAGTTTTACAAAATTTAATATTTAGGCATAATTTGAGTCGTAGAATCGAAATACGGAAAAAAATTGGCATGTCATTTCACTAAAAGTCCGATTTTGTCTCAAAATACCGATGTTAGAAATATGCTGTGTATAAATCTAATATATAGCCTAAGTCGTGCTTTCGAGACATGAAAAACGCAATTTGAATTTCTTCAATCGGAGTTATAGAACGGCAGATATAACATTTTTTTTTCGCAGTGGACGCTTTTTTTCCGTCCTGTATGATGACGCAATTAGGCTAACTACCAAATCATTAATCTTTATTCAAACTAATGCTTAAATTACATAGAAGAGAATATTTTTTGTACCTGTAAGAAACCAACAAATCAGCTTCTTTACGTAGAACATCGAGAATTCATTCTGTGTTCGTTGGCATGCGTTTCATGCAGGTTACGACAAGAGGCTAACGGTGGCGCTATAAAATAACTAGACGTTGTGCGGCAAAGGTACTCATAACGATCAGCGAATGAGAACGCAGCATTTAGTTCAGTCTGATGCAACCCACTGTTACGTCAGTGATAACACGTGAAATAGCGAGAGCAATGTTCCGCGCAACGTCCAGTGTAAACTAGCGCTTCTGCTCAAAGCTCAATGAAGATGATCTATCGTGAAGGGGCTTTGGTCGACTGCAATAGTGTGTGGCGTAACTGTGGAATTCTACTTTCATTTTCTCTTCACACTTCGACTTTGCAATACCGAGAAGAGACCAAATGTGCAATGTGAGCCACATGAAAATCTCACGCAAGCCACATGTGGCTCGTGAGTTACCGGCTGGGCATCTCTGATCTAGAGTCACTGAAATTATGGCAATAGCGTTATATATAAAAATATTAAATTTAGTAATGAATTTTTCTTCTCGACATGAGTAAAATCATGACATTTTCGACATGCGCCTGTCTTTACAAAGTTAAAACTTCCACGATTTTTTAGACTAAGAACCGAAGGACTGGAATGACGAAAAATGCGAGAAGATTCGCGTTTTCGAATTTCGAATCTTTATTAAATTTTGCGGTATTCGAAGATTTGATTCTCCCATTTTTGTTTAAAACTATTCATTTTATTTACTTCAGTGGTCACATCTATCAATAGTATTAAAGAATAAATATCTGATTGCAGGTATATGCTATTGTGAAAGATAAAAATTGGAGAATGTCAACACGTATCAACTACGTCGCTGAAAGACCGAATATTTCGTTATATTCCTATACATTCGGACCATTACCGGTGTATGTCGACAAACGCAGATATATATACTCGTGATGAAAGTCGAAATGAGAAGCCGAGAAAGTCTATATAAAAGCAAGGGGCTCTAGTGCAATTCAACGTATCATAACAGTTTAAGTTGTCGCAATAAATAAGATTGTATAACGCCAATCATAACTAAGTAAGCTTATTACCAGTGTTTTTTTTTTTTTTTTTTCCTTATTTAGAATGTACTCTTCGTTTTAAGTTCAACAGTTTGTTGTTACTTAAGTTTTCTCTTCTTTTGACGTCTATCATAATATGTTTTAATAAAAGTATGAAAACTTAACAAAAATATTTTTATTTAATATTCACGATCGGTGCATGGTGAATGTCGACATTTTTTGGTGTTAGTGAGAAATAAGGATATTTAGCAAATATTTCGGACACACACCAAGGGAATGTGAGAGTTGACATTCACCGGAGAATGTCGACAGTCTCTAGATTTGGGCCATTCACGGTAACATAGATATGTTGTAAGGATTCATTTATTTTTATTAACCAGTTATTTTACATTAATTAGCTTTACTGTCTTTCTCCTTTTCCGTTTCCCTGGCAGAATGCAAATTTTAGTTCACGCGTATTCAAATGAGGTAGAAAGAGGTTGTATTTAAAGAAAGTTTTTAGATTGTGTAATCAGAGAATGTTCTTCAGAAGGCTACGTTTATAATTGAATCTCCTAGTTTTCAGTTTGCGTACGGCATTGTGTTATTCTCCTCATTAGGCTTGACATGCCGCTATTGCATTTGAGCCAACTTGCGCGTTATTCATTCTGTGTAGCCTTTGGCTAACTTACGACTTAGTTTAAGTTTAACTTTGGTTTAACTTAGGTTAACTTTGGTTAACTTACGACTTTAAGTCAGAATTCATTATTTTTTAGTTAAGCCTTAAATGCTGATTGGTTTTGTAAGCACAAGAAATGCCTTCTGTTAAATTACTGGACTTTAATAAAATGGTATTTTATACCCTTGCACATAGCAAATAATCGTTTGCGTGTGAGTCTTAGAGTTATTTATCCTTCCTTAAGATGGTGAGATTGTATAATGTATATTCCTCGGGTTTAGGAAAAAAGGCATTACCTAGAGCCACCAAATTTTGAACACACGTAGTTCTTTACATAAACATGTGTACGAGTTTCAGTTTTTACTTCCTTGTACAAAAAAGTAAAAAGGAAGTATTGTAAACTCGGAAAATTTCGGGTATCGTATTTCAAAGAAAATATCCATTTTGACCCTATCGAATGCAGTTTAACTATGTTTTTACGTGATATCTGAATGTAACGACAGGATAAAGGATTCTTTTTCCCCAAAAAATTATAAAACTAATTTAAAATGGATTCTGAAGAGATTTTTTTCGTGGCGTCTGTATACGTACGTATGTATGTATCTCGCATAACTCAAAAATAAATAGCATCAGAACGTTGAAATTCCGTATATAAGACTACTATAGCATGTAGATGCGCACTTCCTATTTCGGTTGAAATCGACCTCACCACAAGTGTGTAAATATATGTATATACTCGTTCGTATATATCCACTCTGTTACTCGGCTCAGTGAGCTCAGTTTTTTTTAATCTTATATGTTGGTAAATTGTGCACTTTTTTGTTTTAAAAAATGATTGAATTTTGTTGTGCTTATCTTCCGGTTAAGGAACCTTTAGTAAATCTGCATGGAGGATTTGTAGAATTATCAACAATTTAAAAGTGTTCAAGTGCGGCTAAGCCTAATTATTTTGCCCATAGCGGCCATATTTATTTACATTTGAAACTTAGCAGAATGGTGGATTTTGTGCCAGTCTAGGGAAACTAAACTTCGCAACAACAAAGATAACGCCTTCTTTTATTATTGCAAATTAAATCATGCTTAATCCATTCTGGAATTTAAGCGCTTAAGATTTACTTCATAATTTTTAATATGGATATTTTGAGTTTTTATGTATTTTTGCCTTCTCGCGAAGTGAGAATTGAATTCTTGAATGAGAAATACTGAATCGTCTGTGAAAAACTGTGTTCTTTTTTTTTTTTTTTTTTTTTTTTTTATTTACACATCGTTTTAGATTTATTATAGTATTTGAAGAGAACTTGTGGCAACGATTAGATAATTCTTCAGATGATATACTTAATTTTTGTGCATTCCGAGTTATAAATGAATGAGATGTAACGCTATTAAGTGAACCTAGCGCCAGAGTGTCGCTGTGGTAAACAAATATAGTGGATTTTAAAGCGTGCATTTTATTGTATTGTGTTTTATGCGCTATCGACGAAGTAGATTTAATTCAATCCAATAAGTTTAAATGCAAAATTCGTATAATTTAATATTCGGTAGAAAGAAGTCATGTGGTGTATACATCAGATTTTTTTTATATTACGTGCACAGTATTTCTTCCTCTCTGCAGAGTGCAAGATACTTATATTTCAAATTTATCATAAATTGAGGAATTTGAAAGACATACGTATGTGCAAATGCCAGTATGTCGACAAAGCGAAAGTTTTAAACTTAATCTGTCTATTATTGATTAACGAACTAAGCCAACAACAACAAAAGCAATAAACGTAGTTCTTCATTCTACTGCTATTAATTGGTTGGGTTCATGAAATTACCCAAGCTGGACTCGTTAAATTCATTATGTATGTATATAATATATACGTATAAATATTGTTTGTTTGTTTTTCAAAATAACTGTTTTGATCGACTGACCGCGCAGGCGGCAGGTTAAGTAAAAAAACGCAATCTATAGAATGAAGGATTCAGTAGGATCTTATAGGAAAGGTAATTGATATAAACATTTGTCAACATTTTTAAATGATATCTGAATTTAAAATTTTTAAATTTAAGTAACTTAAAAATTTTTTGGTATTATTTATTTATTAAATTTATCTAAAGAAATATTTAATTTTGAGACAAACATCATCATTTGTCGAATCTACCATGAGTGCATGTGCAGTTCAATAGTTTTTGTGATATGGTATTGACTATCGGTTTACATGATTTTCTGGCCACCCAGATGGTATAGTGGTTAGGGGAGCCGACTCCGATACCAAAGAGCCCAGAC
The DNA here is from genome assembly GCA_000611955.2 of Stegodyphus mimosarum. NCBI lineage: Eukaryota > Metazoa > Arthropoda > Arachnida > Araneae > Eresidae > Stegodyphus > Stegodyphus mimosarum. The sequence goes on from KK119551.1 coordinate 493,131, forward strand.
TCGAATCGCCCCGAAGAGACATGGTTGTAAATGTTCGTCCCTTCACATGAGGTAACGGTGGCCACTTATTAGGTGCCTCCATGATAAAATGGCTATCACTTCCTGCCTTAGGAGTGGCTAGTGTCGAAGAAAGACAAAACAGTGCCCGCCGTTCGGGGACGGGGTGACATTTTCTGAACATTTATTGATAAATTAATTCCTATAATTTTCATGTCTAGGATTATGTTATTTTTTTCTTTCATGCTGTGAAACTTTTTTGTTTAGGTATGATGTTACGGACAAAGTATGAAATTTAGCGTTTTACAGAATGCCGAAAACTGGTCGGCAATGTATGAAATGCTTAAACATTTTACATTTTATAGAATGCCAAATGACAAACGGGCAAAATATGAAACAAATCTACGACTCTTTCCGAATAAACGAAACTACTTACTGGAAGTTAATAAATGATGTAAAAAAGCCAAAATGACGGCTAAGAAGGAACCAGGGGACTATTGGTTGCTGAATCGCTATGATGTGATGTTTGTAGAAAATAAAAGTAAACTCATTTATCCTGTTAAAGAAGGCATCAGTTATTTCACGTACTTTATGAAATTCATTTGGCTGTTAGGCGCGGAGGACGTGACAGAATGTTTAAGGAACTTTAAACCAAATGCCAAGGAATGATATTGAATTGTACGTCCGCCTTTGTGAGTCCTGCCAGAAAAAAAGAAAAGGTACTAAAAAGGGCATTATTGTCAAATCTGATTTTTCTGAATGTAATTCTCTTTGTCATGTAGATCTTACCGATTTCCAGTCAGATGGAAAATACAAATTTATTATGGTGTACCAAGATTATCTCACTTTTTTTTTTTTTTACGTATTTAGAGTAAAAATTTTTAATGGCAGTATTTTATTATTTTTTCAAAATAACATTTGTATTTTTAGGGAATGAACGTCTTTTAAGTAATAGCTTATCATGATATTTTTTCATACTTTGCTGAAAGCCCATTTTTCATTGTATGAAATGCCTAGGTATTATATACAATGCCTAGGGAAAGTATATTATAATCTCATATTTCATACTTTGCCTAAAAACGCCAGGCATTCTATAAAATGCCTAGGTGTTCTACAGGATGCCGGCGTTTCATACATTGCCGGTAACATTGTACGGTATTTTCTCCCTCCTTTCAGCATGTCTTCCCGGTGTAACGTTAACACACTCGGCGCGTATTCGAGAGCTCCAGATTCGAGTCCTGGTGAGGACGTTGCTCATTTTTCACGCCTTTTGCTTCAAAATAACCTAATGAATCTACAATGGCGCCCGAACTGAGTGGTGGGGGAATGATGATTCTTCACCACCAGGATTTGGCAATTGAGTCCCCTAATCCCCAGTCGCTCTCCAAAGAAAGGAGGTATAAAAGATATTTTCTCCGTTCTTCCTGCATACCTTCGGGGTGTAACGCTAGCACACTCGGCGCGTATTCGAGAGCTCCAGGTTCGAGTCCCGGCCAACGCATCGCACGTTTTTCACGTCTCCTGCTTCAAAATGATCTAATGACTCTACAACATATATATAAGTGTGTGTGATATTTGCAATCGAGAGTCCGGATGCTGTCGTTGCGAGTGGAAAGTAACAAAACTGAAGACAGACGAATTTCAATTTAAAAACTACACATCTTTATTCGATTAAAATGACAGCTCATCTTTTTTTAGACGAAGATCTACAACGATTTAAATAGCAATTCTACCAAATTCGGAACTTCAGCGTCATAGACACTTTTCAACAAAGGAAAGACGAAGAGACAGAGCAAAGCGCTTGCATAGACCGAATAGTAGAAAGCAATATGACGAAAAATGGCGCTCAGAGCTAAACCATCGTAATTTTTTATATTTTACATCTCTCCCCCCCCCTCAAAACAAGACGAAGAGACAGAGCAAAGCGCTTGCCTAGCACCGAACAGCAGAAAGTAATCTGACGAAAAATGGCGCTTAGAGCTCAGCCATCGTAATTTTTTATATTTTGCATATATATATATATATATATATATATATATATTGCCAACTCATTGTAATAAACAACTTTGGCTACATTTATTCGTAGAAATACTATATTAAAGTTGGCAACCTTAATCTTTTATCTGTACTTAAACTTTTGTGCAATGATTTAAGGCATTGATAGCAAACTCGTTCCATTCCAGCCTCCTTCGTTCTTAGTAACTGAGCTAGCGTTCCTTTTATTTTGCAGCCCATTTTTAAATTTGAGACTGACATTTTTTTCTACTTTTAGGGAATCTGAACTAGCTTGTTTTTAGATGTCTACTTACATATTAATCTTTAGTTTCTTAAATTTTATTTTAAGCAATTTATTTCTCTAAATATAATTTTGACTTTTAAGTTTTTTTTAGGATTTTCCCCACAACTAATACAGTAGTATTGCACATTTCCCCCCTATTAATGATAACTCAATGAATTTTAGCTTTCAAATTAGCATAAATTAATACGTTTCTTTAATTCTTAAAAATTTTTATTTGCAAAAACAGTATTCATATTTACAAACATACTTTTGGATGAAATGGCCAACATTGTTACTTTTAAAAAATAAGGATATTCTAAATAATTCTTTTAGCATTATTTTTGGACTTTTTTATGACTCATTGTAATATTCGACGTGATATTCAATTGCATCTAGTATCTAGAATATATATATATATATATATATATCAGTAACGACATAAAGTAAGAAATTTAGAACTACTTTTTCACAAAGACGAAAATTGAAATTCATAATTAATAAATTTCAAAAAATCCTATAAATACAACAAAGAATGTCGAAGAGAGATTTCAATCGGTTTCAATGTTCCTTTTCCCTGATGAAGTGACATTAAAGTTGATTGAAATCCTATTCTATCGAAATTTCTTTAAATTTCAGAAAGTTTTGAACTTGAGTATGCTTGTTTAAAAGTTTTGGTTCTAACAATTTTAAAAATTCGTTGTTGCATTCATAGGATAAGCTGAGTGGGACCAAAAGGAAACTGTTAGTTGTGTGCACCGAAAAATATGCCTTCTTGCCTGTTGACAGAATTGTTTGTTTTTGCGCAAAAAGTGTAGCTTTAATTGTAAAAATTGCTTTTTTAATTGTTTTAACTGTATTTGCTGTTTTATTTTTTTCCATATTTTTCAATCATTTATAAGTTATTCTGAGTATTTATGTATTTTCGCCTTGCCACGAACTGAATTATTTGAATGAGAAATATATCTCTAATGAAATTCGATGAAGTAAGTGTTTCGTATTAGCAGCAAATACTGTCGCCCATCTGTCTCAAACATAGTTATGAGTAGCGCATGCGCATTACGTAAGCGCCACTGAACCGTCTGTGAAAAACTGTTTCTTTTTAATTTCTTTTATACATCGTTTTAGATTTATTATAGCGTTTGAATAGAACATGTGGCAACGATTAGATAATTCTTCAGATGATATAATTTTTGTGCATTCTGAGTTATAAAATGAATGAGATGTAACTCTTTTAAATGATAATACAGCCAGAGTGTCGCTATGGTAAATAAATATAGTGAATTTTAAACAGTGCATTTATTTTATTCTGGTTTATGCGCTGTCGACAAGTAGATTTAATTCAATTCAATGAGCTTAAATGAAATGCAGGAAAAAGTGCGTATAATTTAATATTCCGTAAAAGGAAGTCATGTGGTGTACACATCAGATTTTTTACATTAAGTCATATTAAAATAAGCAAAAATTTTTTTAAATTACCTATTATATTATATCATTCTATTGCACTCATATCAATATTATCTGTTATGTATAATGTTTATGCGTGATGTTATTTGCTATCCATGAGAAATTAAATGTCAAAGAGCTGTAAGACTTCAATGCTAAATAATGTCAATTTGAAATGCGTATGTAAAGTTACAATGCATGTGCTAAAAATATTAAGTTAATTACCATGTTGCATCATTATAAGGAATTCATGTCAACATTTGCTGTAATGTATCATGCTTATGCATGATTTTATTTGCTAAGTGTGATAGTTAAATGACAGATATTCTAATAACTCTAGACAGTCATTATATTACATTTGTTTTACGATGTATATGTCAGGAAGAGGAACTATTTTAAAGAATGTAATACGCATATCCTATCCAAAAACTCTATATAAATTACGGCAATTGTGCCAAACGAACAAACAATTAATAAAATTTATTTAAAGTTCTACTAAGTTACACACTGTTCTATTTTTCCTCCAGTTCTGTCGCACTCGATCAGACCAGATGGTTATACAAATATAAAGCACTTACATGTAGATGCAAGTCAATTGCAATTCAAGATGCTTTATGCGCAGAGTTTGCTTGCTGTTGGTAACTTTGCGCGTTAGTTGGTTTTTGAAAAGTTCTTGCAGTGTTGTGCCGTCCTATATGGTAAACAAAATTCTGTAGCTGGCTAAATAAGGATTAGTTCAGATTAAAAGTTGTCTGAAGATTAATAGCTTGTGTCAGATGTGCATTGTTATGCAAACATTAAGAGAAGACAAAACTATACAGTTTCAAAAATAAACCATTTATTTCAAAGCGCATCGGTGGTACTTTCCTAATCAAAGTCACATCGTAAACTAACTAAAATTCTTGGCACACAGAAAAGAGAAGCGTCTTGTAACGGCGCTACAAATTAATTGATGAGGATTTTCTCATTAATTGCTTAAGGTAGGGCACTTGATTGATTCTTAAAAGCTAGTGTAGATGAATATCAACTCTTTTAAAGGTGTAATATTCCAATTTAGTTTTAAACCGTAAGCGGTAGTTTAATAACAGTCTGATATTCTGTAACCTCCGTAAGTCGTATTTTAATCGCTCTAAAAAGAGCATATCTTTAGAATTTCCGATACACAGTCTCGCGAGCTGGAGATAATATTTTTTCCTCGTTCAGTGTTGCCATTGCTCACTTTGAAATAGTTGAGTTTGTTAATCAAAAATTCGTTAAAGTTTTACAAAATATGAAATAGATAATAAAACAAATTCCAAATACGAACTTCTAGATTCCCATATTCGAGTGGAGGACTACGTTATTCAGAATTTGATATCTCTATGTACCGTTGTTTTTCACGGTGCGAGAAACATACATACATGCATGTATATTCTTCATTATTTAATTTCTTTAAGTATAATACAGGGCTATAATATTTGGTGGCAACAATTTGAAAAGTGAAATCCCGTTTTATAGTGGATGACGCAAAATGCCAAAACAAAATTAATAGCCCTTCTGGGCCAATTGCCCCTTTCGGCTAAAAAGCCTTAAAGACATTACTACAATTAACCAGTGGTTTGTGTCATACCACATCCGAACCACAAAAATGCTGCTGTTGTTGTGACTTATCTCACTTGTCTGGCAGTAACATCAGAACAAGCCCACGAAACCCATCGTGGCAAGGAGTGCACGACTTCGCCTGTCGTTGGCAGGAGCCTTGAGCACCGTACAGGTGACAGTATGACTTTGCTCAGTTCCGCCCCCTAATTTTGATGGAGAGTGCCCTGGTGGGGACGGGTCCAAAGGTCTCACACCCCTCTTCCCCTACTACCGACTCCTCGAGAGGACTTTCTGCTCGCCGCATATTTAGAGTGCCCTGTTGCCGCACAGACACTATACATTTACAGACATCTATGCCTTCTCTGGGATTCGAAATCGGGCCTTTCGGGAGGGCAGTCAGCGTTGCTAATCACTATCCCGGTTGGGCGGTAAAAATGCTTATCATAAATAGTATTATTATCATATACAGTGTACTCTCCATTATCCGGCTGCGAATTCATGGCAGTGCCCACTTATACACATTCAACGCTATACGCGAGAGTGTCGAAGAAACAAACACGCGCAAGTCCCAGCAGGCTCCAAAAACTGCCGAATTGCGTCCTTAGGTTTAGTTTTACCAATTATCTCATATAATTCGCTTTGCATGTGCAAAGTCGAAGGCGCCGTTTCGGTTTGATCCGTGTTTTCGCGTATATTTTCTTCTTAGTCTTTTAAAAATTTATTTGAAATTTTAGAACAAAAAAATGAATAAAGAACACGTTACAAGTATTAAGGTAAGAAAATTGTTTCAATGTCCAAACAAAAACTTACATTAATGGAGAGATTTGGTCATGGCGAATCGATAATAAAGTTCGCAGAAGAATATAGAATTGGCGCACAAACTGTTCCTGATATTGTGAAGCAAAAAGTAGCACTTCCAAAAATCCACAGCGAAATTTGGCAAATATTTAAGCGATCTCAAAAACAAAATCACTAATTTTTTAAAAAAATAAACACATACAACATGCATGAAAATCGATTGATTTATCCGTGTTTTTCAATTATCCGTTACCTGTTACCCGGATAATCAAGAGTACACTGTAGTTAGATTTTTTTTTTTTGTTTTTTGTTTTATGAGTTATATTTTAGCCTAAATTTTAAATCTGTAAACCACGTAAAAGACTTTTGTCAGTGTTACCTGATTCTAATTAAAGCTGTCTTGACTAAAATCTTCTAAGATTTTGGAATTATTCCAATTATCTATCCTTCAACGTGATGGAGAAAAAAACACTTAATGTGTATCTTTGGTGTTATGGTGTACCATAAAAATCAATTGCCTGTCTCAGTCATTTAATACAGAAGCTTTTACGACTCAGATATACCACAAAAGAACCTCTGTTAATAAACACTACCAATTATAACGAATAGTTGCTGATTCCCGGACCAATACACTTCCACGTGGCAAACACTTGTTCCTATGACTGTCCGCTGAAGGGAGTAAAACTGTAATTGATTTTTTTCAGCTTGCCCATCATTTTTATGGAATGCAATCATTTGAAATGTTTTTACTAGAAATAGTGATACCTTTCTATATAGCGCTGCAGTCATGAAAGAAAAACGTTATACAAATTCCACGGTCGGATGGAGTTATTCTAGCTGACGCCGCTAACTTGCTTAAGGGTGCCGGCACGTTTTTGCAAGTCGGCTTGTGTTCACCACACGACTTGTGTTCGTCAAAACACAAGGGTAGCCGGTAGCTTTATAAAGTTCAGTTTACTTCCTGTAGAAAGCAACCTTCATTAAGCTACTAGGACGCTAGTGTGAAAGTCTTTACTTTGGCAAATTGGCATAAAAATGGCGGCTTTTTAATGTATCATCGTCTTGGTGCCGGAACATGAAAATCCCTTGCTTTTCTGTAATGAAATGAAGAAATAGATCAAACGATTAGGAATTTGTGAGGAGCTAACAACTGGTGTGCAAAAATTAAGGACGAAGTCGAAAAATTAGCATATCAGCTGAACGAAGAGGCAGAGCGGACAGAAAGACCAATCAGGAGATTAAGTAAGGTGATGTACGGTAGCACATGCGCAGATATGCAGGTAGACGTAATGGGGGAGTGTCTGAGTAGTATAAAGCATGTTGTCGGTGTAAGATCAGTATTTTTGGCAAAGAGATTGCACGCCGTATAGCAGTTAAAATCACACCGAGTTGCTGCCTCAGCGAGAAATGGCGAATAATCAATCTGTCAGACGACATCTGGATGCTTTTACCCGAGGTCGAATCATTGGGAAGTTGGAGGAAGGCCGCAGTGTGACAAGTGTGGCTGCAGAGTTCGGAATTGCTCACAGCATCGTTTCACGACTTTGGAGACAATTTCAAACTACAGGAACAGCTATCCGGGGGTTTAGTAGTGGTCGTCCACGAGGAACCACACCCGCAGATGACCGGTATATTGCCTTACAGGCCAGAAGAAACAGGCGGCAGACAGCGGGAGAAATCGCTAGACACACGACACAGGCGACTGGACGACCGATATCGCGTTTTACCGTGGCCAGAAGACTGCACGGTGGTGGTCTGTTTGCACGACGCCCTGTACGGTGTGTACCTCTAACGCCTGCCCATCGGAGAAGGCGTTCTCTGTGGTGCCGGGAACACCGGAATTGGAGAGACAATGAATGGGGACGAGTACTCTTTACAGATGAGAGCAGATTTAGTCTGAGTTGCGATTCTAGACACATACACATCTGGACAGAGCGGGGAACACGCAATAACCCCTTCAACATCATCAAAAGGGACTGTTTTGGAGGTCGCGGAGTTCTCGTTCGAGCAGACATAATGCTTGGTAGCCGGACCGACCTTCATATCTCCCAAGGAGGTTCGTCACCTGGGACTGCTATTGTAACGAGGTTCTTCTTCCTTACATGCGTCTTTTCACAAGGGCTATGGGTCCTCAGTTCCTCTTCATGGACGACAACGCTCCACCTCATCGCACAGTTACTGTCGAAGAGCTGTTGGAGAGTGAAGATATTGAACACATGGATTGGTCGGCAAGGTCTCTGGATCTAAATCCCGTCAAGCATGTACGGAACTTACTAGGGAGACCCGTGGCAGCACGTAACTTATCGCCAGTAACGATTCCGAAACTGCGATTGGTGCTACAAGAGGAACGAGCAGCAGTGTCTCAACAGCTCATTAACAACCACATATCCAGCATGCACAAATGATGTGAAACCTGCCTAGCAGTCAGGGGAGATCATATCCCCTATTAAAGACCGGATGTTTCTTGCTGGACACCCATCACAGGGATGTTTCGGCCTTCAGTCGCATTGCGCTCCATGCTACTTTTTCAATAAAGCTTCTTTTTATCCCTCTGATTTCTCTTTTAGTAAGTGTTGCTTACATTACTCATGTCCTTACGTATTGGGGATCTTACGGTATTAAATGTGTTGATTTGGAAAGCTTTTATACAAAGTTATATTGAAAAAACCGTCTCGTCCTTAATTTTTGCACACCAGTGTAGGTTTACGCGGTTTTCCATTAGCTCATAAGACCAAATGGGTTATTAGTCTAGGAATGCGATTTTGCGTGGTTCAACGAAAATGCGTTGTTTCACTTTCCAGTCGAGTCTGTTGCCATTCGGAAAACTGTAAAATATTATTCTTTCATGTTCAGTCTCGCTGTTATTAATTGACAAATTAAACTATTAAAAGCAATATATCAAGTTCTTCAGAATATTACTTTTTTTGCTTTTTAATCTGATTTAAATAAAAATGCATTTGACTTGTGATAAATCTAATTAAAAACATTCAATATGTTTGTAGAATTACATTACATATTTTTTTCATTTGTAAATATAAGAAGATATATTATTGCTTTTAAAGCTAACCGCTCATTTAGCCTCCACCTAAAGTGGTTTTCATAAAAAAGGAAAGCTACATAATGATTTTAATGGCTTGAGCTAGTACAATTTCATAAAAAATATTAAATATTTCTAATTAGACATCTCATGATATTTTAATACATATTTATTTAGATTAATCGAATTAAAAAGTAGAAAAAAGTATTCTTAAGAACTGTGTGTATTGCTTTTAAATCGCTTAGTTCAATACTCAGCAACATTCCAGATTAAAGAAATTTGATGTATACACCGCATGACTTCCTTGTACGGAATATTAAATTATACGCAATTTTCCTGCATTTCATTTAAACATATTGAATTAACAGTTGATGAATTTTGAATGAAATCTACTTCGTCGATAGCTCGTAAACCACAATAGAACAAATGCACTCTTTAAAGTTCACTATATTTATTTACTATAGCCACACTTCGGCGCTAGGTTCACTCAACAGCGTTACATTTCATTCATTTTATAACTAAGAGTGAGGAAAAATTATAGCGTCTGAAGAATAACCACAAGTTCTATTCTATAATAAATCTAAACGATATATAAAAGAAATTAAACAAATGAAAAAGGAACAGTTTTTCATAGACCATTCAGCGCCGCTTGCCTAATGCGCTACTAATTAATTCAGTTCTCACTTCGCGAAAAGGCAAAAATACATAAAAGTTCAAAATATTTTCATTAAAAATTGAAAGATATAGAAAAACATAAAACACCAAGTACAGTTAAAACAATTAAAAAAAAACAGTTTTTTCAATTAAAACTGCGATTTGTACGCAAAAACCAGCTAATAACATAATTCGAGAAACATATAATACATAATTCGACAAACATATAATATATACATAATTCGAGAATGAATGAAGCATAATTTAATTCGCAATAATGAAAGAAGACGCTACTTTGTTGTCTTGAAGCTTGGTTTCTAAAGATAAGTAACAAATCCACCATTCTGCTAAGCTTCAAATGTAAACAAGTATGTCCGCTATCATAGCCAAACGTCAGGCTTAGCCACACTTAAAAAACTTTTAAATTGCTGATAATTCCACAATTATCGCATGCAGGTTAACTAAGGGCGTAAAAATCTTAACCGAAAGATAAAAACAACATAATTTAATCTTTTTTAAATTAAAAAATGCACAGCTTACAAACTTATAAGAATAAAGAAACTGAGCTCACTGAGCCGAGTAACAGAGCGGATATGTATATATATTTACATATATTTATATACTTTTGGTGCGGTCGATTGCAACTAAAATGCGAGGTGCATATCTTTATGTTATAGCTGCGCTATGTACAAAATTTCAACGTTCTGAGGCTCCTCGTTTTTGAGTTATGCGAAATACATACATACATACGTGCGCACAGACGCCAGGAAAAAAAAAACTCTTGAGAATAAATTTTAAATCAGTTTTATAATTATTTTGGGTTAAAAGAGTCTTTTATTTTATCTTTGCATACGGATGTCACTCAAAAACATCGTTCAATTGCATTCGATAGCGGTCAAAATAGATATTTTCGTTGAGATATGGTACCCGAAATTTTTCGCGATTACAATGCTTCCTTTTTTCTTCGTACAAAGAAGTAAAAAAAAAAAAAAAGATTTCTAGATTAAAAAAGTTTTTAAAAGTATTTTAGCCTTTACTGAATGGGAACACGCTGGCGCATGGAAGGTATAAATATTTTATTTCCGGCTGCGGCGACACATTTCTTTCACATAGCTGAGTTTTTGAATTAAAATTGAAAGAAAACTATCTTATATTTTTCCGAATGGCAACGTTGTGAAGATGAAAATATTTTATTTCGTAAAGTGTTGCCATTCCTCGCTTTGAAATTGTTGTGTCTGTTAATCAAAAATTCGGTAAAGTTTTACAAAATATGAAACAGATAATAAAACAAATTCGACGTTCAAAATTTGAGCTTTCAAGATACACTTGTTCGGGTGGAGGACTACGTTATTCGAAATTGCATGTCTTTAAATACCGTTCTTATTCACATTATATTATATTAACAATGCGGGGAACATACATACTGCAGGTTCTTCATTATTTAATTTCTCGGCATATAAAAATAAAACAGGACGATAATATTTGATGGCAACAATTTGAAAGTAATACGCCATTAATAGTGAACCAAAGCACAATTCCATTTCGAGATTAATAGCATCTTCTGAACTGATAAATAAATAAACTGTCATTTTATTCCGAGACAGACAGTCGCACCCAAAAGGGGTCTTCGTTATCTTGGCAAACAGATAACGAAATAAGAGAAGCGTAACAGCATTTTAGCTGTGTGAATGAATTGATAAGGAATTTATTTATGCACTGAATTATAATACCTTAAGTAGAAACCGAAAATTTACCTGAATAACTTTGACTCTATACTGCAGTGTTTGGTATGGTTTTCCTTCTATAATTTGCTTTAGCACATCTTCACCAATATTTCTTGAATTGCACTGGATAACTAATTTTTATTAGAAAATTCCGAAATCAAAGTTTTGAAAGTATTAGTAAAAGACTTTCGACGGCTGGTACTGTCAGAAAATTAACTTATAGTTTTTAAACAATCAATAGTTGCACATTTCAGAGAAAAGAGAAACATGCGTGTTTTAAAATTATTTCTAAAGCTAGTTGAATTAATTAAACGCATTTTATTTATTCAAATACAGGGAGAGAAACACTGAAACAAATTATAATATTTTTGTATACACAGTAGAGTCCCGCAAACTCGACAAAATGTAGACTGAGAGACTGTCGAATTTCCGAAAAGTCTAGTTTTAAGGAATAAGGAGTGGATTTTTCAAAACTCTTAAAACTTAACTGCAAATTACTCTACACATTTGTCGCACAATATTAGACACGGAAAATTGCAGCATACAATTAAATTAATGTTGATTTTTTTATGTCAAGTTCTAGCACAATAGGAATCATAAAAGGAACAAATATCCTAAAATAATTGAGTAAAAAACTTACATACAAAAATGAAGAAAAATTATTAGTAATTCTTGATAGAAAAATGTTGTGTGATGGTACATTGTCTTTCACTCTCATTCCGTCGTCGTGCAGCTTCATCCCATAGACGACGGAGGAACAAAATGTCTATATCAGATGCACCTTGCTCCTTCATGTAACGAAGCATTCTTTCAGCGGCCTTCAGTCCTTCAATATTGGTCATTATTTTAGCTTTTCCGTTGTCTTCGTTTTCTGATTATCTTCATTTTTATCCAAATTGTCTTTCACCATGTCAGGACTCAGTGTTCGGTGCATATTCTTGGCAAACATCTTCGTGAAACTCCTTAAGTCCTGATCTTGAACAGGGAGCTGAATGCAGCTATGTTCTATGGTAGAATACTGTGATTCAGTGGTAGAAGAACTGCACTTGAAAGGGATTTAAAATCCTCTTTTATTAAGTCACTATTATTTACAAACCACTTCCCAACTGGGGAGGGATACAGAAAGTAAAAGACCACACTTGGGTCTAAAATGAACAATCCAATAATTTAAACTAAAACTAATTAGAAATTAAACAGTCGTCGCTCACAGAGCTATAACGCGAGGTTGGCCTCTAAACTAAATGGTGCGAAGCAAGATTTACTAATGCTGACGCACTTGGAATTATTTCAATAAGCAATCACGTAAAAGCACTACGGCTTAGAATTTAACTGCTAGCTAGTCAAGAGAACGTCGAATAGAATGATCGTGGTCTGAGACTAAAAGCTCTCTCACACTGAGAGGTTTCTACCTCTGGTTTAAATAGAACTTGGCTTCATTTCAAATTAGCATAAAGCTGAAAACGCGCGCTTCTTCTAACGGGAAGTTGAAAATGAGAAGGGATAGAAAGATTTAAATTAAATTAAAACTTTGTTAGTTTAACCAAAACCTTACAACCAATCCAACTATTTCTGCATGTCCTGAAATTTCACAATTTTCATATTGTCCCATCCATTCTTCAACATCACCATCACTAACAGTTTCGCAGCCTGGAATTTCTTAAGTAAGCCAACTATTTCACAATTGCCTGTCTCTTCTCTGCTTTCGTGACATTAGTTTCCTGTAGAGTCCAGCAACTTTCTCCAGGAACGAACGAGGCGTACCTGCTCGATTTCACTCCAAGAACGATCTATTAATCCAACAACATCCAACATATCTATTTTCTTCAATTTCTCGACCCTATCACACCCTTCCTCCATGGCTAGTACAAGAGATGAAAGATGTTTACGTCTGTATTTTTTTTTTTTTTTCAATGCCTCCAAAATGCCCTGTTCCGTCGGCTTACACACTGAAGTTACGTTTGGAGTAAGAAATATGGCGCCTATCTCTTCCTCTGGTAACTGTTCTGCATTAGGATGGGATGAGGCATTGTCTAGAACGAGAATCGCCTTCCTTGGCAGACTTTTTTATTTTAAAAACTTTCCTTTCATACCAAACCACTTTTCATACCTTTCCTTTCCTTTAACTATCCGTATATACTCTTTTTCACACACCAAGATCGATTTCGGATTTCTTCTTTTTCCACTTTTCCAAAGTAGTCCGTTCAAACCTAAATCCATGTTAATTTTGTTTACT
>KK119551.1:506906-518722 GCA_000611955.2 Stegodyphus mimosarum
CCTTTGTCCAGTCTTTTTAAGCAAATCTAGTTTATTTCCATTGCCACGTTATTTTGTTTTCTTTTTCTTTTCTTACATTTTCACTTCACAGAATATCAAAAGTTCCCAAAAATATGTAACACTTATACGCCTGGATGTGAACCGGCGACCGATACTCGCAATGAACTGGTGGGAGTTAAGTTTTCAATTAGATGCAGTCACAAAACTTCAAACAAGTCTCCTAAAGTTTCGCAAAAATAGTAAGGAACGTGAGCCAGCGGCCTGAAGAAACAAACAGCGTTGCCAAGTATTGCAGCATATCTTGAAATTTGTCAGGCAGTTCCAAGAATGAATGGCACAATGCGAAAACGGCAAAAATTACGGAAAAGAACACTCAAATCTTTAAACAAAACAGGAAAGACATACGCGTAAATAATCATTATATGTACTATAAGTAATATTTGCTCTGTTTGGCCTAGAGATATCTTAAAGATGTTCTTAAAAATTTGTCGAGTTATACGGAATGTCGAGTTTGCCGGATTTAGTTCCTTGATTTATGCGGTTTCAAACATTCCTATACTATGTACTTCCTAAGTATTATAGAACAATTATCAGGTATGTCTCCCGCCTTCTTAGCATGCCTTCGTGGTTTAATGGCCAGCACACTCGATGCGTATTCGAGAGCTACGAGGTTCGAGTACCGGCGAGGGCATTGCTCACCTTTCATGTCTCCTACTTCAAAAATAATCTAATAACTCTACGCAATTACCCAGAGTATGCAAAGTATTGTTATATTTTATATTTGAATGGTCCTGCAGACTTCCAGAGGTATATACGGCTACAGTTACATATAAAGGCCGGATACGGTTACAAGTATGTATAAGGAGGAATTACAGCTATTCAATTATAAAACCAATTACAGTTATACAGGTGACGGTTTTTCCTATAAGTAAATCAGTATATCCGTATTACACTTCCAAATTTATAATTTTAAATGTAATATACATATAAATGTTTACATTCGGTGCCTTTGCCTTTACAAACTTTGGAGTCATTTCCAGAATTTTGGTAGTACAAATTTTGTAATGGGGAAAATATAGCTATTTGGTAACAATTTGGTAGTATATACATAAACCTTTGAAATAATGTCTCATAAATTTTCGTTAGTAGCAAGTAGTAGCATAGTATATAACGAATAGATATAGCAATAGTATAGTAATAATATATGGTATACAAAATATCTTAAAGTTCACTATATTTCAAATGTTTCATAATAGTGCATAATTTCATTCGTTATAGTTCATAAGTTTGTTAATTTATTCATTACAGTACACGATAGTTCGTAATAGTCCGTAATAAATTCGTAATAGTAATTGTTCGTAATAGTTTTGCAGTCTTTTTACAAACATTCATGTATTATGAAACATTCATGATAGTTCATACGTAATAGTCCATTTGTCAATTTGTAATGGTGTGTTCATAAATTCATTCGTAACAGGTCATAGTATTTCATAAAGCCCTTTAGAGTTTATATAGTTCGTTTTATATATAGAGTTCATTATGATGTGAGCTTTATTTAGTTTATAGTTATACACTTATTATATACACTTTCGTATGCACATTTATTATACACTTTTTTTTAGTAGTTCGTAGAATTTAGTCATAGTATATAATTAATCATATTAGATCTTTAGGATCAGGCTTATAAGAGATCATATTTTTCATAGTTCGTAATTTGTAGTGTATGTTTGTATTTTCATAATTCGTAATGCTAAAATTTATTTGTAATTCATAATAGAAGTATTTATAGTTAATCTGTGAGGTTATGATTATTGAAGTTATTGGGTAACTGAACTATATTTTATTAATTAGCACAAAGTTTTTCTCCTCTGGATGAAAGGTACATCATGGTATTTTCTTTCTGAAATGCTTATTCTTGATCGCGAATTTAAGAAAAGCATTGGCGTTTGAGGTAGGTAATTTAATATGAAATGATCTAGTTACGAGACAGCATTTATGTAATGATTACGGTTTCCACTATCCCTACATACGCATTGATCGGAAGTAGAGAAGTTTCCTTGTTTAAAGTATGTGGGGAATGGGTCATGTCCTATGAGAAAGCAATTTATGTAGTGGTTGACCATTGTGCATTGTTTGTTAACATAAGGAGCGATTTCATGTAGTCTTCTACCTGTGTCGCTATTTTGTCATTCATTTTCCCAGGTATTTGTTTTAATTTTTTCAAGATGAAATGTTTGGTAAGATTTTGGCCAAGGATGCTTTATTGTCGGAGTATTATTGCATGTTATGGCTGATTTTGCAGTGGTATCAGCTTCCTCGCTCCCCGTAACTCCAACATGAGCTTTGATCCATGAGATTCTTGGAGAGAGGCGAGGATGTTGTGAGGTACTACCGATAATTTGTGGAATCAGTTCAGATTTGTGTTTATTTTGGAGCGCTAGAATTGCTGATTGACTATTTGTAAAGATGTTTATTTGCTGCAATTTGTTAATTATTGAATAATCAACTGCTAATTTTATTGCTAGGAGTTCAGCTTGAAAAATACTATTTTCTTTGGCAAGACGTGCTTTTAGTGTAATTTTTTGGCTTAGATTTGGTAAGATAATACAAGCACATCCAACACCCGATTCCATTTTAAAGCCGTCTGTATAGATAATAGGATAAGAGGCGTTCTGAGGAGATATACGGGAACAGTTACACAGTTTTAGTTACGCACGGAGCGAAACAAATCTTCCCAAACAGGGACCAAATTTGGAAATATATTGCAAATTTGGCAAAAACATTTGTCGCCAAAACCATCGCCAACTTTACGATATCTCACCAATTTAGCGAGGTAGCCATTTACCTCGCTAAATTGGTCAGATATCTTATTTTTTGACCAGAGGTTCGTTTTTTTCTTGAAGCCTTTCATATTACATTATACGAAATTGGTAACAATATTTTGCCATTTTTAACACTATTTTGCATTACAAAAAATTACAGAAATTAAATTTTGAAAATTCATGCACTAGAGCTTTTAAAATTGTAAGTTGAGTATTCATATCATTCAATAGTAAAGATTTAGCTTTATGAATGGTTATAATATATATTATATTATTATTCAAGAAGGAAAGCGAAATATATTTTTTTTGTAACTTTTCTGTATATTTTACTTTTAAGACGTTTTAATGGTAAACTTTCCTTTGAGAGTTTTTTATTGCGATCTGCAGTTCTCATTTAATTTTTTAGCACCAGAGCTCTACTAGTTTCAAAACTCACTTTTTGTTCGCATCACTTTGATGTCAGAATCACTTCTAAAATTATTGCTACCAAATGGTAATACGATGTATTATTTGAAACAAATTAAATAATGAAGAATCGATATGTATGTTTATATATTCCTTGCACTATGGGGAAAAACACAACATCTAGAGCCACCGAATTTTTAATACGGGTATCTATATATGGGCACCTCGAAACTCGAATTTTGAATTTCGAATTTGTTTTCGATTTATTTCATATTTCATAGAAATTTAACGAATATTAGTTTAACAAACTCAGCTATTTGAAAACTAGAAGTGGCAACACTGGTCGAAATAAAACATTTTTGTCTCCAGCGCGCTAGACTGTTGCCATTCGGCAGAATAAAATATTTATTTTTCACTTTTAATCCATAAATTCGGCTATTTGAAAGCAACGTGTTGCCACTGCCTCAAATAGAATACTCATTACCTCCATATACCAGCGTTTTGCATTGAATAAAGCATAATGCTATAACTAAATAAAATAAATTGAATAAATAAATAATTGAATAAAGCGTAACTTTCAGATTTAATCTTTCTGTTACCGAATAAGAAGGGAAGTGATTGAAAAGCAATAAACGCAGCTCTTAAAAACATTTTTGTTTACTTTTTTAATCTAATTGATGTAAATAAAAATGCATTTAAATCATCGGATGTGTAATTAGAAATATTAAATGTTTTTATGAAATGACATTCATTAAAATCATTATATTCCTTTTTTTCTTTTCTGATTGCTTAAGCGACTAGTTTTCAAAGTCATAATGTACGAAGAAAGAGCGATGCTTAGGAATAAAGCTAAAAAGACAAGACAAAAAAAAAAAAAAAAAAAAAAAAAAGAGAGAGAGAGAGAGAGAGAAAGAGAGGGTTGAGTTTACAGAAGTAAGTCTAGCAGCAGACTGCTAACCTGAGGTGCTCGGCGAGAGTATAAAAAAACTCAACAAATCCTCTGGTGCGACGTTAAAATTTAATTCCTTTCAGATTTTTTTTAATGAATTCATCAAAATTTTATAGTGTTAAAAATGAAAA
This sequence comes from Stegodyphus mimosarum, assembly GCA_000611955.2. NCBI lineage: Eukaryota > Metazoa > Arthropoda > Arachnida > Araneae > Eresidae > Stegodyphus > Stegodyphus mimosarum. Next base: position 511,214 of record KK119551.1, read on the forward strand.
CGGATTATTTGCTTTAACTCCTGTGTGAAAATGTTCTTTTATCAACAAAGTGCAAAAAATATTTAAGTATATTTATTGCCTGCAAGCACTTTTTCATAGATTCTATGTAACTGAATAAATTTGCTTTGCAATATCATTATTTGCTGAATTGTCCCAGAGTTGTAAAGCAGATTTATTCGTAATCAGATTTTAAAATTACAGTAACAGCTTTAAATTACTGTCATCACATACCGTACCTGTATTTACATTAATTGCAATACAAGGAAATTATAAAATCATATGCTGACTGATAAAATGAAAAGGAAGTTCGAAAATGCTTTGTTTGTCTAAAGAAGTGTAAAGTCTAATGAATGACTCATGAGAAAACAATGAAGTTAAGGGTTTAGAATTCTGATAAGACAACTGATAAGAACTTATCTTCTAAAAACATGTGCTACTTATGAACCCATTTAAAATGCATGAAGATTTAGTGTGGGACGACAATTAAAATGCGAAAGCAAATCGTAGTGGCTTAGATGTCAGAATATGCATATTTTATGATTTTTTTTTTTAAATTTAAATGGTGGAAATTTTCACTCTTTTTTTAAAAAAAAAATATGATGTGTTGCCGTAAATTTCTGTGCGTTAGATTGGGAATAGCATTTATACAAAACGTTAATATTTAACCATCTGTCATGATTTTAACTGAGGAACGTCTGGGAACTCCTTTCGTTCTACGTTAAGTATGTATATTCTGTTTACTGTAACCGTTCATCGATTCCTAGAGTGTTTCAACTGATTTGATGTTCATGAATACTTGAGAAGTATCGATATATATGTCTATATTTTATGGATTTCGTGCAGCAATCCTATAAGTAATTTTGTTTTTACTACTTACAAGTAATTTTGTTTACTTTTTATTTCTCTTGAATCATCCTTTTTGCTGTAGGATTTAACATACTGCTGCTGTTTTGAATTTTTTCATGAAATTATCTTAAAAATGACGTATGATTTCTAAATCGACATTACTTTTAAATAAAATACAATTAAAAAACAACTTTTAAACTTCCATTTGAAATGGACATGAAAATTCATGCTCTAGAATTAAAAGAAATAATTTGCCATTAAGTTTAATGAGAATAATTGATTAAATAAATCTCTTTACAAAATTCATCTACAATTTTATATCGCGAAAAATTAAAGCGTGGGGCGCCTAATTAACGAAATCTATTTTTTTAATTGCATTGTCAAATGTATAAGCCATTGTCTTTTTTAATTTATCATGGGCGTCCACGCTTTTGTTTGCAATATAAAATTGTAAATGAATTCTGTAAATAGAAGCTTTTATTTAAAATTGGCATGATAATTAATGCACTAAAAGGAAGACAAATAATTTGTCATTAAATTTAATGGGAGTAATAAATTAAATAGTTCCATTTACAAAATTCATCTACAATTTTACATGGCGAATAATAAAAACGCGGACGCCTAATTAACGAAACCTGTTATTTTAATTGCATTGTCAAATGTATAAGCCATTATCTTTTTTTAATTTATCATGTACCTCCCACGCTTTTGTTTTCAATATCGAATTGTAGTTGAATTCTGTAAACAGAAGCTTTTATTTAAAATGGACATGATAATTAATGCACAAAAGGAAGACAGATAATTTGTCATTAAGTTTAATGGGAATAGTAGATTAAATAATTCTATTTGCAAAATTCATGTACAATTTTATATGGAAAATAATAAAAATGTGGGGTGCCTAATTAATGAAATCTATTATTTTAATTGCATTGTCAAACATATAAATCATTATCTTTGTTAATTTATCATGGGCGTTATCATTTTATCATTAATTTATCATCAGAATTATTAAACCTGTTATTTCCATTAAAATATATGATGTACTATTTTTCTCCTTTCATTTCATTAATTATCATATCCATTTTAACTGAAAGCTTATTATATAAAAACCTTTTTTTAATTGTATTCTATTTCCCGTTTTTTAGTCTCAATCACATGATCACATGTTATCAATTTAAAAAAAAAAAGCTTATAAAAAGCTTTTGTATTATTATGTTGCTAATTCGTCATTAAGTGCGCCAAGATGGCAAACTCAAAAGCAACTTTCCCACACAAAAATGGGTTCATCCCCCGTCTGCTTCAGACTGCAAAATATATTTTTTTTAAATATGGGAAATCGGTCAATGAATATTTTTTTAGTGTTCTTGTTTTGAAATTGGACGAAAAGTTTGTTTTGTAATCTGTGAACCTTTCAAAACTTTATATCCGATACATTTTCATATGTTGAAATTTTAAAATCATAAGGGTCAAATAGTCTAAAAAATCGAGAGATTCTTTTTGAAAATTCGCCAAAAATTTAAAAATTAAGTTCAAATTTTCATGCAAGTTTCAATGAAAAGATTATTCTTTTCCATTGTATTCGATAGTGAAAACAGCAAAATTCTGATTATGTTTAATCTGTTCGTTAAAGGAATATATGTGCGAAAAAGCGATTAAATATTTAAATAATAAAATAATCTAGATCGAATTTTGGAAAAAACCACTTTACCACACTGCATTGCCATCGACCAACAGCATGTGTACAAAAATTTGAACTCGATATTTATTTACCAGGAAGTAGATTAAAAATCGTAGACAAAAAATCCAACTCACAGTAAAGCATCATAAAATTATAAAAATGGTTTCAAATGTTCAAAATAAGCATTTATTGCAGGATTTTTGCGCCAAGTTTTCGTTATAACATGGAAAATGTTAAATGGAAAACATTTCTGATTTAAATCATTTCAGTTATTTAAATTAGTATTGCAAAACAGTTAAGACATATTCTGTTTCTGGATATATTCTGTTAAATAACTAAAATAAGTTGAACTCTAGATTTAATCCATACTAATTAATGGTGAGGTATGTAATAATTTAAAAAAAAAATGGTTTCTTGAACTTTCCCCCCTCCAACTAATAGACTAGAAATTTCACTCTTTTGCAGAGGGATTATTTAAAAAATTACCATGTAAAGAGGAAATTAAAAAGGGGGAGAACACAAAAACTGCAAAATGGAACTTCGAATTATTGGTTAAAAATTTTTTAAAAAATGTAATGATTCAGATTTTAAGGATTCAGGTTTTTTATGCTCATGCTGGGCCTTATAGTATCAGTCTGATCTTGGACGCATTTCCGCAGCACAATATTTTTTAAACTTTTTATTAAACATCACTTTCTTCTCACTTATGCGACTAAAATTCAGCATCGAAATCATAAAATTTTTAAATCAGCATAATTTTAGAATTTCTGTTAGCGTGTTAAGTGTTGCCATACATTTATCTGTTTTTTCATTTTTTTGTGTGTATAATTTCATCATATCAATGGTCGGTTTTCTTAGTAAGATAACTTATATACCCTTTTTTCAAACATTTTATTATTAACTGCTTGTCTTTTAAAGTTTATTATTTATTAGACATGATTTTATCATAAATAAATATTCTGCATAGAATTTAAGAGAAAAATCACAAAATATTTAAAAACAACATGTCTTTAGAAGTTTCGACGCAGCGTTAAGTGTTGCTATACTTTTTTTTTTTTACATTCGATATATTATTTCTTAAAAAATAATGTGTGGCGATAACATTGATGGCAACATCATTTTATTTGAAAAGTGATTCGGACACAAACGTGAATCAATGAAAATGAGGTTCGTGATTAATAGCACCCAAAAGAGCTCTTTTAAAATTTAATACGGTTTATCAGCGTAGATTATCGATAGAAATGGCACAGGGGGGATAGCGAAACATTTTGTAGGATATGAAATGAATATGCATTTAACATGGAAACATGGGAATGTTATATATCTTCCATATATTTAAAAAGTGAAAAAAACATGTTATGTAATTCTATAAAAATATTGAATGATTTTAATTAGATATATCATGGATTAAATGCAATTTTATTTAAACCAATCATATTAAAAAAATGATGCTCTTAAGAAATTAGTCATAGTTAGTTTGAAATATATAAATAGTTTAGTTAGTTAACAGAGAGATTAAATATGAAAGAATAATAGCTTATGTTTTTCCAAATGACAACAGACTCGAATGAAAAGTGAAAGAAACGGCACAAAATCCTCTTGTCCATCCATTCCAGAGCCCCAAAAAACATATACATTTTATTTGATTTTCCACTTTTTACTTCCTTGTACGAAGTAAAGGAAGTATTGTAATCACGAAAAATTCCGGGTACCATATTTCAACGAAAATATCCATTTTGACGGCTATCGAATGCAATTTAACGATGGTTTTGCGTGTCATCTATACGTGAGGACAGAATAAAGGGCTCTTTTTCCCAAAATGAATTATAAAACTAATTTAAAATGCATTCAGAAGAGATTTTTCTTGGCGTCTGTACGTACGTACGTACGTATGTATGTATCTCGCATAACTCAAAAACGAGTAGCCTCAGAACGTTGAAATTTTGTATATAGGATTGCTATAATATGTAGTTGTGCACATCCCTTTTTGGTTGCAATAGGCCACACCAAAACTATATAAATATGTGTATATATACCCACATCTTAACCGGTTCGGTGAGCTAAGTTTTTTTTTACCTATATGCCGGTAAATTGTACGAGATCCACACTTAAGAAATTTGGCAGTCGAGACAGATTAATTCTTCATTTTATTTTCAATAAACATATTGCGGCCACAAGCAATTTGGAACATTAGCTATGCCTATTTCAAGAGGTTTACATTTTTGATAACTTTTCAGAAAGAAGAAAGCAATCCAGGTAGCCCGAAGAGTATCGAGAAAGTGCTTTATGTTCAGGGTGAAATCTTAATTCAGACTGAGTTAGTTTTGGTTCTCAATGCATTTTGATTGAATAGTTAATACTTCTGTAAAATTACTATTGGTTGTTTGATTTTTAGTTCCATTTTCATCATCAGAATTATGTAAGAGTCATATGACATGGATTAATCTAGAGAGATGCAGTGCAGAGAGAGAGGTTACTGTTTTTAGAATTGAAAAGGGAAATTTACGTTGCTAATTTAATATTTTACATATTCTTTATTTTTCCTCTAAAATATTATCTAAAAAATTCTAAAAAAATTATATAAGTTCATATTTTGCAATTATGTAAGTAATTATTTTGGTCAAACTTTCAGGATTTGTATCTTTCAAATTATTTCTCTTCACTTGCTTTAATTCTTTTCCAGTAGGCTGCTTTAAAAAGGCTTCTCTGTCGCTACGCCTATTTCTCCTTGAAGGGGTAGGATATTTAAGAAAGATAAAGAATATGTAAAATATTAAATTAGCAGCGTAAATTTTCCTTCTCAGGTTTAAAAATAGTAACCCCTCTCTCTGCACTGCGTCCTTTCTAAATTAATCCATGTCATATGACTCTTATATAATTCTGATGACTTAAATAGAACTAAAAATCAAGCAACCAATAATAATTTTACAGAAGTATTAACTATCCAATCAAAACGCATTGAGAACCAAAACTAACTCAGTCTGAATTAAGATTTCACCCTGAACATAACGCACTTTCTCGATACTCTTCGGCCAACCTGGATTGCTGTCTGCCGCTTTCTTCTTTCTGAAAAGTTATCAAAAATCTAAACCTCTTGAAATAGGCATAGATAATGTTCCAAATTGTTTGTGGCCGCAATATGTTTATTGAAAATGAAATGAAGAATTAATCTGCCTCGACTGCCAAATTTCTTATTCAGTGTGGATCGGCGTCTCAGCATTCTACGACATCAAAATTCCTACTCGTTATTTACTTCTCAATTTGTTTTTGTTATTTCGTACATATATATCTACTCACTCTGTTACTAGTCCCATTGAGCTCAGTTTTTTTATTCTTATATGTTGGTAAATTGCGCATTTTTTTCGAATTAGGTTGTTCTTATCTTGCGGTTAAGGTTTTTACGCCTTTGCATGCAACATTTGTAGAATTGTCAACAATTTGAAAGTTGTTTAAGTGCGGCTAGGCCTAATTAATTTGGTGATAGCAGCCATATTTGTTTACATTTGAAGCTTAGCAGAGTAGTGGATTTGTTGCCAATCTAGAGAAACTAAGCTTCGCAACAACAAAGATAACGCCTTCTTTTATTATTGCGAATTAAATCATGCTTAATCCATTCTGGAATTTTCATTTAAGTTATTAAATTATCCCAAATATTGACTCAGCATAGCGTCCACAACAAATTAAGCCAGTTTCTACTCCTTCAGTGTCTTTATGCCGCGTGAGATCAAAAGTAAAGTTTCAGTTTTATGCACCGAAAAATCTGCCTTCTCGCCCGCTGACGGAATTTCTTGTTTTTGCGTAGAAACTCTAATTTTAGTTGTAAAAATTAATCTTTAAATTGTGTTAACTGTATTTGTGTTTTAGATTTTTATATATTTTTCAATTTTTAATTTTTAAGATATTTTGTGGTTTCATGTATTTTTGCTTTGTCGCGAGGAGAGAACTGAATTAGTTGAATGAGAAATATATCCCTAATGAAATTCGAGGAAATAAGTTGTGGCGTTTTACTTATTTCATTCCAATGTTCAATCTCAGAACCCCACAAACACTAACAAGAGAATAATCGGTTAAGTGTGTGAATAAACACGTAAGACTTAAGAAGGTTAACTAATTTTTTTTCTCAGAATATTTACAATCAGTTCCTAACTGGGAACTCACACAAAGCCTCCACTTGGACTTGAACTTAAATAATTATGAAATTAAACTAAACTAAGCTTAACTAAAGCTGTCTGAAAGATATAGCCGAAGCTATCATAATTCTAAGTAGTTGGCCTCTAAGTATTAATTAAATCGACGAAGCCAAGCAAGGGCGTAAAGTATGGCCGAGCGTAGTATCCTAAGAGAGAACGTAGCCAAAAGGCAAACGCGCGCTAGTCAGGAAAATCGGACTCTCTCTGTGAAAGTCGGTGAAGCATCGACTTAAATAGTACTCTTACTCATTTGCATTCACTGTATTTCTGAAATTACCTTCTGGTAGGAAATTGTAAGCCGAAATTAGAATGAATAGGAAAGAGGCATAACTTAAAATAACTGTTAATAAACTGAGGATAAACCTTACAAAGTTTAAACGAAATGCAGGAAAAAATTCGTATAATTTAATATTCTGCACAAGGAAGTCACGTGGTGTACACATCACGTTTTTTTCCTATTAATTTTTCTTGAGTCACTACATCTAAGATGTTTTGTTAAAATAAAATCCGGTACTTATTGTTGTTTCACTATCCATTTGTCAGTTTCCTTCACTTATACCAGCGGTCTCCAGCGTATACATTAATTACTTTGTAACGTTCTACTCTCCTTCTGTTGTGTAGAATCTTGAGAAATAGTGATTGCACTGACGAAGGGTGAAAACTTCCCTTTATTAAACTCTTTAACTTATTTACAATGCGTCAACTTGACGCTAACATACTACGCCTCAACTTGGGCGGTAACTGAAACAGTAGAATCAAACTTAAAATAAGAGATATTCACAAATAGTAGAATTT
>KK119551.1:531967-580478 GCA_000611955.2 Stegodyphus mimosarum
ATATATATATATTATACATATATTTATATATATTATATAAATATATGTATATATATATACATATATTTATATACTTTTGGTGCGGCCGATTGCAACCAAAATGCGAGGTGCATATCTAAATGTTATAGTAGCCCTATATACAAAATTTCAACATTCTGAGGCTCCTCGGTTTTGAGTTATGCGAGATACATACATACATACGTACGTACGTATGCACAGACAGCACGAAAAAATCTCTTCAGAATCCATTTTAAATCAGTTTTGTAATTATTTTGTGGGAAAAGAGTCTTTTATTCTGTCCTTACATACGGATGCCATTTAAAAACATCGTTAAATTGCATTCGATAGCTGTCAAAATATATATTTTCGTTGAAATATGGTACCCGAAATTTTTCGCGATTACAATATTTCCTTTTTACTTCGTACAAGGAAGTAAAAAACAAAAACTCATTCAAATCTGGTGTAATGATTAGAATTCTTGTTTTGAGAAATCACAGTTTGACTTTTAAAAATGTTTTTATGCTAAATCACATGTTTATATAAAAATATATTCTGCTTTGGGGGGGAGGCTTTGATAATAATTAGGGGCCTTTTCAAACGCAAAGAACAGTTTGTTTAAGAAATTTAATCTGCAGAAACGCCGCGAGATATCTTTGAACATGAGATATCTGTTTAAAATTTCTGTTGTAGAAACGTTTAACATAGTTCTGTAGTTAAATGTTTAAAATTCATGTTTGCATGAAGCAAAAAGTATGCAATGAAAATATAATACATTTAATTTAGTAAAAGGGAAAAGGGAAGAGTAAACAGAGAAATATTATGTTTGTAACATAAAGAAGCGAGAAAAGAAATTAAAAATATGGGAAAGTGTAATTTTACAGTTAAAATAGCAGAAAATAAATTGAATGCCTTAAGGATATATGTTTGATTACAATTCAAGAAACAAACACCCTGATTAGTTGAAATATTTCTATTTGTTGTTAACGAAATGTGGATAAGCCTTTATGACTTTTGTTCGCCATTGCGGAGACAAAAAGGTGCGAAACGGTTTGGGTGCGTTGGAATAGGATTGCGTATGCACTTCAAGTTACTAAAATATTATTTTCTCTGTTAGACAAGACCAAAAGACAGAATTATCGGTGTCTTTGGCTGTGGCTTCGCGGTGAAGTGCGCGTCTGCCTTGCGAGAAGTTGTGGGTTGGAAACTCTGCTGTGGAATTATTTTTAAAACTCGTGCAATTGTATAAAATTTTTTCATTAAATTAATTAATAGAATCAATTAAATATAATTAATTCTTTGGATTAAATAATTAAAATTAATACAGGAAAATTGATTAAAATTGATGCCATCCCAAACACGTGGTTCAAGAAGTCGTTGCCACCAAAAAAACCGCCGTTTTCACAAAATAAAACTCTAAACAAAATATTGTAGTTGCCACAAAAAAAATAAAATTATCATGCATGACGTCTTTCAGTCCGTCTGGGTACATCCAAAATGGCGATATCATTTCCGGGTGTCACGTGATCAAAAATGTGGATCTATTGTTCTCTTTCGGCGTTATCTGTTGTTCTTATTAGGTAATGATTTCCGAGGCGGCATTCTTTGAACGCACGAGAACCGTGGATTGCTGCTGCCCTGGGTTCAAATCTCGGAGAGCGACTCTCTGCTTGAGTATTTTCATGATTTTACTCGTGTGTAACGTAGATACAATCCGATTCCCTGTAGACATTCTTTCAGAAAGCATTCCTCCTGTTTAAGCTGATAACCCTAGTATGAATTGTCATAACCCAATTCGATTATTAGTATCGATTTATTGGGAATTAAGCAAATGGACAGTTGAAACTGTTTTCAGGTAAATTCATTGCACTTTGAAAATTTGTAACAGTTACAACATAAACTTTAAATTGATATTTTCCCGAATATTTATGTGTTTTTTGCCTTTTCAGAAAGGGGGATGGGGGAAGAGGAATTTCCCATTTATAATCTGTATACAAGTGGATAAACAAGAGAATTTCTCTTTCTTTAAATTAAAAAAAAGTATATAAAGACTTATGAATCTTTATTAATGTCAGACAGCAGCGTAGTAGAGGACAACGTTCTGCCCCGGGCGGCAATTTGCATGTGTTTGTCATATGGATCGTCACAGCACAATCGGTTGGCCCATTACGGCCAGTTCGATTACAGGCAGTCCTCGACTTTCGCATATTCTACTTACCCATAATTCGCTATTTTAGACATTTTTAAAAGTTCAGTTTTTAAAGCTTTTTGTCGTTATAGCAAAAGATGTGATTTTAAAATGAAACTAATGTTAGTTTTTCAAGCAGAAATTCCCAGAGTATTGAAAGGGAAAGAATTTCTTCCAGTCATTTGGAAATCAAATAAAAAGGTTAGGTTACTGCTTTAATATTTAAAGACTGGTTCACTTTTCATGCCAGCAGTTAAGAGTATTGTAAAGATAAAAATTTACAATTCAAAGCATTTTTAATCTTAAACAGTGCTCCAGAACACCCAAAGTCTCCGCTGAATTTATAGCCGGAAATCGAAGTTATGGACAGTCCGTGGATTGAACAGTGATAGCTACGTTTAAACGGTATTGTTGCCTACGCACGGGTTCGTAACAGATTGAATGCACACAACACGTGATACCTTGATAAAATTTATTTTTTATCAAAAGAAACACTTTATAGTTCTGGAACTTACCACAAAAAGTACTGGTACAGCTCTTCTCAGTATCACAAAACAGAATCAATAGCTACACTTCAGACTACTGAAAACGTTAAAAAAAACGGCGCCATGCAAAGCGCATCTAAAAAGGCAAAGCTCTGAAGGAGATCACTTAGTGCTCCGAACTCACGCTGAACTAAAGAACTCTGAAACTTTGTTTTGATACTATTGTTATTATTCTGGCATGCTGCGGGTAATTCCTGTTCCTGCTCTTTTCAGATTCCTGAGTGAATCGCGAATCGGGCCTGACGTCTGAGGAAGTCCATAATTCTAATAATAAGTATTCTCCAGACGTGGTATTATGAGCTGAGGTGAGAAAATGCTAAGACTGGACGGAGCTGTAGAAGGGGCTGTGGTCAGACACTGTTTAGTTGGTCACGTGGCCTAAAGCAGCGAATCTAATGTCATGAAGGGGCATGGCTTGCCGACTACTGCACTAAATGAAATATGTGCACAAAATTACTCTGAAACTGATGCTCTCCTGGTCTTATATAGTTTCCCTCCGGTCGCCGAGAAATCTGTAGTAGCTTCCAGTTCTCGAAATTACTGGTAGGCATATACAGTTAAAGTTACACATGAGGGCCTGATACAGTTACAATTGCACATAAGGATCTATTATAGTTATTCAGTGACAGTGCCAATTACAGTTATACGGGAACTGGACCGAAGTGTCTCCAAATGGTCGCCAAGTTTGACGACTTTTGTTTAACATGTTCTACGTTATACATAGTGTAAACCAGAAAAAGCTCATACAGCCAGTCTATTCTTTGGGATTGGACTCGAAACTACTAATATTATCTATTAGTAGATGGAACCTACTAATTACTGTTAGTAAATTGAACTACTAATATTCGGCACTCTTATCCACTCGGTTATTGGTCAGGTAAAGAATCGCGAAATGCTGGAAAGTCGTATTGAATCGAATTGAGGAATAACTGATTGTACATTGGGCAGAATATTACAAGAGATTCCAATGAGATTTCAACAGTTTTATGTATTTTGAATGAAAAGTAAGACTGTCAATTGAATTACGATTATAGTGACATAATTAAGGAAAATTCTTCATTTAGAGAGAAGTACTTGAGAGTTTTGATTTTTTTTTCTGTTTTGGAAGATGAGACAGGTGAAAATACAGTCGCTTTGAACTTTTGCAATTTATTCTAATTTTCCTCAAAATTGTCCTTCTATTTAAGGACAGGAAATCACTGCAGTGATAAAGAAATCATTGTACTGTGTACCAGGGCTTAATTTCTAAAATCAGAAGTGCCGGAGTCCTACGGAAGGCCGTCGGAAAGAAGAGGAAAATAAATAAATAAAATAACTAATAAAATAATAAAATTGACTAGTAATTAAACAATTAAATTAAAATTCAATAAAATATAAACATATTAATAAAAATTTAATAAATTCTTAAATCATGATAAATAGTTAAATAAAAGAAATAAAATAACGGGCTTCATCTTATTTGGAGCTCTCCCTGGACTTAAATTTCGTTCAGAAAACTAAACAATAACTTAGCCGGCCTCCGGCTGAATTCAAGTCATGAATATACGGTTTAACGTATTACTTCAAAATTGAGTGAAAAAAAAACATTCTTTCTTCCGTGCACGAATGAAAAAAAAATTAATCAATTAAAGCCTCACTGCTGAAAATAGAATGATTATTAGAAAATATGAGCGTATGGAAATAATTTTGATGGAGAAGTGTAGCTTCCAAAACAAAAAGAGAAGATTCTTACGCTTTCTCACCGCGATGCCTTGCCGATATAATTCTAGCTGTCAAGCAGAACGCAACTGGGCAAAAAAATTTTCCCTGGCTGTGATCCGATAACCGTATGAAAACAAACGTAAGGTCTGCACAACTGCAAATTTTGTGAGAGCTTAAATTGCACCGGGATCCGACGCAGTAAGCTCCGAGAAGAAGATTGTAAAGAGAAAGAACAGCTACCCAGCATTTTTTCAAGAAGAAGTGAAAATTTTTGTTCCCCTTATTTGGTTACATAGTTAAAGTCTGCAAGAGCTCTGCAGTGATGGGTCACTAGCTCTGGAAGTGCACGACCAACGTAACCACTTTTAGTACTTTCGGTAATAAAGCCTTTCTCCTGTTCCCATAAATTCATTGGAGAATAAGCCTTTGACATGTGGATGAGGGATTTTCTTTCCTTAAAAGTCTTAAACTTCCGTCAAAGTGTTTATTCGCCGGAGAAAGACAGGCTTGCATTCGGAAGTTATAATCGGATATTTATTTTTAAAATAAAATTTGTCCGCTGAAATTGTGTTTTATTTACACAGAAGAAGTGCAGGAGCCCTTTTATTAGGACTCCGGTGCGTTCCGGTTAGAACTGCGAGTTACCTCAGAATCGGAGACGGACTCCTGCGCAACTTAAGCTCTGCTGTGTACAGAGCAACAAATCCCTGTACTATTTACTGAGTATCAACTGGAGTAATGAAACAAACTTTTAGAATGTTGTCAACGATATTACTAACAGGAAAACAAGTAAAATGGCACTTTAGAATGTTCGAATTGAAGTTTTATTTATTTTCCTGCATGTTGTTGTGATACACCCTTTTCGGTGTGCATTCAGAGGGGCAGCAAAAGTTCTAGCTAAGCCCTTCATGTCAGGAGACTGTTGAAAAGATTGTTCTTTGGTAAATCCTGCATGATGAAATGCAATGTAATTTGCTAATGTGAAACTATATTTTAAGCGGCTTTCATTAAGCGAAGAGCAGTTAGCATCTGAGAATTATGATATATTCTTCTCGGTTAAGTTTTTAATTTTTACGCTGTCGTATTCTTTCTTGGCTGCCTTCATAATAATTAGTCCAATTCAGAAGTTGTGAAAAAATGAGTTTATAAAAGATTACGAACGTTTCTGTTTTTCTTAACAGGCAACGTCTGCTGAATCTAAAGTCCAGTTTACACTTCTCCGAGTGACTTTCGGTGTGCCCCTCGTCTGAGCATCTCGAACCGAGTGAAACGGACTTGTACTCTGATAGATCGTTTACATCAATCAGGGCGGACTGACACCTTGCCTCCGTTTGTTTGCAAAATGGATACCAACGTGCAGCTAACTAGGCTTGAAGTTTACGAAGCAGTTTCCAAAGAATTAATTTCTGTTCTGGGAGGGGGGGCAGAAAAAGAAAAGGAAATCAAAACGTAATTGTGTAGCTCGCCGTGATGAATTGGGAGCATTAAATCAACTTCTAAATGAACTTCGGGGCGAGGATATCCAGAGTTCCAAAAACTTCATCAGAACGGGTGAAGGATAATTTGAAACTTTATTAATGGTCACTCCACCTATTCAAAAAAAGAAAAAACGTTTTTTCGATATGCTGTGCCAGGAAAATTAAAACGCAGATAGCGCTTCGGTTTCTGGGGGCGGGTGAATCCTACAGTTCTCTGCAATATTTATTTCGAGTGTCAAAATGCACAATCAGCATATTTATTCCAGAAGTGCTTGAGGCCATTTTCTGTGTATGAGGTTGAATTAATCTTTATTAATCTTTTATTAATCTTTTGCTTGAACTTTCCAACACCCTCCGATTTTATCATGTTAATAATAGCCTCATACGCCTTCTGTCGGCGATTTTTTATAATACTGCCGATTGATCGCTTGTAAATAAAATCTGATTTGTGGTTCAAATAAGAAGGAATGTCTATAACACAAAATTTCAAAATTTTAGATTATATTTTATTAGGTGTAGAAACTCGCTTTTCGAAATATGTATCAACAAAATAAAATAAATGTTTGCCCTTTCACTCATTTTTTAATTGAAAACTGTATTTTATTGGGTAGTGGAATTATTTTATTGGTTAGTTGAATAAAATATAACTTAATTGCTTTTTGATTAAAGAAAATTCAGAAATAAATATGTTTAAAATAAATATTTTGAATCCGACACTCTAATTTAATTTTCTTCTATGTTTTTTCTACAATATCAGTAATGTAAAAATGACAGTTCTGCGCCAGTGGAGCTGAGGGGCGTGACCAATGACGTCACACCGAGGGGACGTAGCCAACGACATCACGAGTTCAGTTGTGTTGTTTTTAGTCTTCTGGTTGAGTTAGAGACCTCCTGCTTTTCATTTACATTTAGTTTTTCAAAATTGGCAACAGATATCAAGTGAATATTTTCTGCATCTTTATTTTGATTTTATGCTCATGCTGCCCTCTATGGACGAAAAAGCCAACTGTATATTTTAGAAATGTATTTTTAAAGTCTGTCGTTCATACCATTCAATGCGCGCCTCTGAAAACAGTATAAGAGGAAAAAAATATAAAAAAGGATTTCCATCTAATGACAATTCATCATACCATGGAAATGAAATAACATGATAATTTTTTTTATTTTATTATTCTACTTAATTTTATTCTGATACTTTTATTCTTTTTAGTTTTCCCTGAACTTTTAATTTTAAATTATTTATTACATTTCCTGTTTATAATAGCATATTTGTTAGCTGCCTTAGTTTTTAATACTTGAGGTTTCCAATTTGTAATATTTTCATTTAAATTTTCCAGATTATTTTTTTTTTCATGCCTTTCCTAATTTTCACTATACTCTGAATTTTAACTTACATGTTATGTTATACGAACTTCTCATACAAGCTGCTTATTTGTTACTTTACTTAATTTTAGATACAGTTTCGCACTTTTTAACTCTATCCTCCTTACACTGTCAAATATTTCTTTTTTTAATTTAAGTGTATAACTGGTAATTACTTTTCTTATGTTTATAATTTCCCTCCTTAGTTTATATTTCATAGTTCTAATTTAACTTATTTATTGTACTGTTTTATTTGCGTCTCACCATTCATAATTCTAATACTTTATTCCATTTTAGACATTAATACAATTTTTAACAATATGAATTGTTTTCATTTACTGCGCATTCAGGCATTTCCTTATAATTTTCAATATATATTTGCTATATTCTCATATCGTAATTGATTATCTATTGATACATGATTTGATCTGACTTAGCTTTACTCAGAACAAGTTTACAGTTTAATATCATTTATATCTAAATATAAGTATTTCTCTCTCCTATAGATTTATGTCTTCAAAAGTTTCTAACATCATGTTTAGTTTTATATCCCGATTACCTATAAACGTATTTAAAATTTTCATTTCTAATTTTACAACTATATTCACTATAACATCCACGCATACCAAAATATTTTTAAATCTTCTGGTATTTAGTCTGCGTCATATTTCAGTATTTCGAACTAATTTACATCACTCGTACCATTATCTTTTTCTTTTCATATTTTAGATTCACTATGCTAATTTTACCTTTTTCTGCACCAATTGCATCTATGTCCACATTCATGGGAAACTACCAATTTCTTGCATCATGTACACAAAGAAATTCTTAAAAGCAACTGTTTCAGTATCGTATCCAAATTACCATTTCCAAATGTGAATTATTAGTGTTCTATGGTTTTACTCAAATACACAATCCGAGAAACATACGTACATGTATGCAGATTCTTCATTATTTAATTTGTTTAAGTATAATACAGATCAATAATATTTGGTGGCAACAATTTGAAAAGTGAAAAAACGCTTTTAGTGAACGAACGCAAAATGCCAAAACGAAATTATTAGTGCTTCTGGGCAAATTGCCCCTTTGGACGAAAGATATTTTTAAGAATGCTTTTGATTCACTAGATTTGCTAAGTGAGTAACAGAAAGATTAAATTTGAAAGTTAAATATCTTACGCTTTACTGAATGGCAGTCCGCTAGTGCGTGAAGATAATAATTTTTTCTTTTTGAGGCAGTGGCAACACATTGCTTTCAAATAGCCGAATTTGTGGGTTAAAATTGAAAAATGAATATTTTACATTTCAGCGAACGGCAACATTTTGGCGCGCTGGAGGTAAAAATGTTTTATTCCGGACAATGTTGTCACTTCTTTCAAATCGCAGAGTTTGTTAAACAAAAATTCGTTAAATTTTTACAAAATAAATAAATCAAAAACAAATTCAAATTCGGGCTTTCAATGGGCACTTAGTCGGATGGAGGATTACGTGTGTTAAAAATTTGGTCGTCATTATTTTTCAACTATGCGAGGAACATACATACATATTTATAGATTCTTTGTTATTTAATAACAGAAGCAACGCTTGTTAAAGCTTCAGAATGACGGATTAAATCATAGATTGCAAAAGCGAAAACAGTGTTTGGGGAATTAATTTTCGTGGTATCCGTATATTTCTCACTTTACTTTGTGGGGTTTTACTTATTTAATTCACAGTTCAATCCTTTAAAACCCCTAACAATAATAAGCGAATAATCGCTTAAGTGTGTGAACAGAGACATAAGAAGGGTTAACTACCTATTTCTCATAAATATGATACAATCAGTTCCTAACTCAGAAAGTACAGCAAAGCCTCCACTTGGGCTTGAACTTAATATAATATTAACTAAGTAAAGCTAACTGAAAGATATAGCCGAAGCTATCAAGATTCTAAGTAGTTGGCCCCTAAATTTTGATTAAGTCGGCGAAGCCAAACAAGGGCCTAAAGTACGGCCTTAGCGTAGCAATAGCTTAGAGCAGGGCTTCTTAAACTATGGGTCGCGTAGCAAAATTCTGGGGTCGCGAGAGATTTTAATGTCAAATATTTATATATAATATATATATACCATTTTATAACATCACTAGAGTTGGCGGAATACAGTGGACTTGCAGCGTCTAGACACGCGCATTTGTTGAAGGTTTTGAGCTATCTCCACCGACAGCAGTAAACGATCGATGATCGCTTTTATTATACTGTGGCTATACATTGTTAGTGCGTTTGGTAGGTATCATACATGTTGAATAAACCGCGCGCCGCTGACTTCCCACAAGGGAGGAATGCGCGCGCGTACACACGTGCAACCTGCAGCTAAACAATGATTCAATACACGCGCTGGCAAATACGCATTAACCAAACCGGTCTGTGGGGCTCTTATAAAAAAGCGCGCATAAATACTTGTAAAACCCGTTGAAAAATTTGTGAATTTTATATATTTAATATAATTTTATATATTTAATATGTTATTTTTATATATTTATTGTATTTTAGGATCAAAATAATTTTTGGCCATGGATAAATGGCTGAACTTAAATAAGAATGGTAATGACGCAGATGATAATGCTACAAACTCTTCTCAGGCAGGACAAAGTATTGGAAAACAGGCATCTAATGTGCGAAAAAGAAAATATGATGAGTCTTTTCTTCAATTTGGCTTTACATTTCAAAATTGTGAGGGTAATGAACAACCTCTTTGTTTGATCTGCAATGAATTATTGGCTTCGGAGAGTATGAAACCATCAAAATTAAAAAGACATCTTGAATCAAAGCATGTTTCGTATGTCAATAAACCAAAAGAATATTTTGAAAGACTGTATAAATCCTTAAATAAAGAAAAGAAAATCTTTGAAAAACTTATAACTGTTAATGAAAAATATTTACTAGCGTCATATGAAGTTTCATACTGTATTGCTAAAAATAAAAAGCCGTTCACCATTGGAGAAGATCTTGTGTTACCTGCTGCTATTAAAATGGTAGAAATACTACATGGAAGAAAATATGGCGATGATATTCGAAAAATTCCTTTGTCGAACGACACTGTCTCGAATAGAATTTCTGATATTAACAAGGATCAATTAATACAACTTATTACAAGAATTAAAGAAAGCCCAAAATTTTCAATTCAGTTGGACGAAACAACTGATTTTACTAAATTGGCTCAGTTGTTAGTATATGTCAGGTACGTTTATAAAGAAAGCGTGGAGGAAGAATTGTTATTTTGTCGTCCTATGGAAGACCATACTACAGGGAAAGACATATATTGTAAAGTTGACGAATTTTTAAAAGCAGAAGGTTTAGAATGGAAAAATTGCTGTGGAATATGCACAGATGGTGCAAGAGCGATGACGGGCAAAAATATTGGTTTTAAATCATTTTTTCAAGCTGCTCATTATGATCATATAACTTTTACTCACTGCCTTATTCACCGAGAGGCTCTTGCAGCAAAAAAATTAGCACCAGAATTGAACGATGTGCTTCAGGATGCTGTTAAGATCATAAATTTTATTAAGAGCCACGCCCGTAACAGTCGCTTATTTTCAAATCTCTGTAAGGATACGGATTCCAACTACACAACTTTGTTATTACATGCAGAAGTAAGATGGTTGTCAAGAGGTCAAAGTTTAAGAAGATTATTGTTATTAAAGGACGAGATCGAAATATTTTTAACCGAACGAAAATGTGAACTTGCTGCTTTTTTTCAAAATGACTTATGGCTATCCAAGCTGTGTTATTTGTCAGATATTTTTGCGAAGTTAAACGATCTCAACTTGTCTCTTCAAGGAAAATATTGCGATATATTTACTTCAAATGATAAAATTGAAAGTTTTATTAAAAAGATCAACATTTGGAAAAGTAGGGTCGAAAAAAATTCGTTCGAAATGTTTTCCAGTGTCGACAATTTTGTAATCGAGAAAATTCATTGTAAAACTTTTATTGCAAAAATTATTGTAGATCACTTAAAAGCGCTAGAAATACAGTTCCGGACATATTTTAAATTAAATATTGATTTCCAAAAAATAGTTTGGATTCAAAAGCCGTTTTGGATTGGCTTAAGTGAGATTGATCACCTGCCACTTAAAGCTCAAGAGGAATTTGCTGAGCTTTCGAGTGACTCAAACTTAAAACTACAATTTCAAAAAAAGCCCTTGACTGAATTCTGGATCGGAACTAGAACTGAATTTCCCACAATCGCTGATATGGCGTTAAATGTACTTCTGCCATTCAACACCACATATTTATGTGAAGTTACTTTCTCAGCTTTAACACATATTAAATCCCAATATCGTTCAGCGTTAAAAAATGTTGAAGAGGTCTTACGTCCAGCAGTTTCAAACATTCCACCAAGATTTGATTTGTTATGCAATAAAAAACAGGCACATCCATCTCATTAAATTTTTTACTTATACTTTAATTTAATACTTACCACGCAACTACTTGAATATATTCGAGAGAATTAAGACGGTCAGAATCCACTTTTATTTTTGAAACTATAATAAATACAATTTTATAATATTTTGTGCAATTTTTTATTTTAGATTTTTGTATGTTTCAAAACGAATTCTAAACTTATATATTTTCATATGTATATGTATATTGCTACCTAATAAATAAATCATCAAAAAATATTAATTTATTTTTCTTTTATATTTGTATGGGGTCGTCAAGAAACTCGCAATCATAAATGGGGTCGTGAATGACAAAAGTTTAAGAAGCCCTAGCTTAGAGAGACGAAGCCAAAAGACAAACGCTGGCAGGAACTCAGGTTCTCTAACGAAGTCGGTGAAACATCGACTTAAATACTATTCTTTACTCATTTGCATTAACCGCGTTTCTGAAATTACATTCTGGTAGGAAGTTGTAAGCTGAAACTGGAAAGAATAGGAAACATGCATAAAGTAATTATTATTAAAATTAGGATAAACCTTACAACTTCATTCACATATTCACAAAGGCCTTTATATTGCAATTTAAGGCGAACGCTGGGCCATTATAAAAAAATATAATGGAAGATCAACCGCAGCTTTCTTATTTGGGAATTCCTCCTGATGCGGAGTCATTGCATCCGTGCGAGCGGTTACATCGAGGTCTACGGGATTTTACTATATTTAAATTTCATTGGGCGTTTGTAATTTTTTTTAACGGATCCTTTTGAATTTTATATATTAACCTATTCTGCGATCATACTATATTGCAGAAATGAAATTCACCCGCTATCATTTTACTGTATTACCAGCTTATTAGCACACCAACTTGACAGCAACTTTGTACATAGTTTTCGACATTCGAAAACACACTGAAGTAATCGTTTGATTCCGGATATCAAAACGCAGCGGAAGACCTTCCCTCGTAACCATCTCCCCATCGTAAGAACTTTACACCCTCACTCTCATATATCTTTCTCCCCACTATCCTGACGACCCCCCTTATCTCCTGCGATCACAGCGCCACCTCATACTCACGAGGAGGAATTTGGAAAAGGGATCGATAGTTCAACCTTGACATTGGACCTCCGAACGACTGCGTCTTTTTCCCCAAATCGACTTCGACCTCCCTTCCGATCGTCTTTCTTTCTCTTATTTTTGTGCTTTTAAACAGATCTTCGAATCACTTGGCGTATTTCAATTTGTAAATTTATTTATTACCCTTCACATCCTGTCCATCGCAAGACTTCCCCAGCGCGATTGCACAGTCTAACGTAAAAATTATAAATTAGGAGATAAAATCAGAAGATAAAAGAAGATTTGGATGAGATTAAATGTGCTAGGAATTATAAGATGTGTAGTAATAACGTATCTTAACAACCGCAATATATTTCGGGGTATAATAATCTACACAAGTAATAGCGAATAATTGTTCAATGGACTGACGCCATATATACAACATGGCATGAACGTGTTCAGAGGAAAGGCCCTTTATCAGTTCGTTGAAGGTGTTTGGTCTATAAGGCCTTGTTGGAGCAGAAAGCGGGAAAAGTCAGCTACACCCTTCGTAGGGATTGAGCTCCGAATTTTCTTATTTAATTCACAGACGTAGTGCGGAACGTGAAAATATCTTTTAAAATTACATTTCAGTTTTTAATTCAGTTAAAATTTTATTCATTTATTGTTAATAGACGCTTGTGAGACAAGCCGCTTAAAATTATTATCATAAAAAAATACATAATGCTTTTAATGAGTCCAGCTATTATAATTTTGGCAAATGGACTCATTGATTTTAATGATTCCAGCTATTATAATTAACTTCTGTGAAGTTCTTATACTTTATGTAATTACTTCCGTGAAGTGATTATAAGATGTGATGTTATAAGATCACTTCACAGAAGTAATTACAGGCAAATAAACCTGTTTAGAATAGCTTTAATGATTTCATTCATCTGCTCTTCTCACTGAAAAGATGAAAGCAAAGGCAGGTACTGCATTCTAAAATTAACTTTGCAATATTTTACTCTTAAGAGCGTAATGTATTTGGGTACAACATGCCCGGGTTTTATGTTTAATAATGGAAAACATATATTTCGACATACTCCCCAAGCAAATGGGGTTCTTATGTGCCCGTGAAACTTATTTTTGATGTATGTTCCCTAGAATCTAGGATCCTAGACACTCAATAACATTGTCTTGCTTTTTTGACGCTATGATTCCAAAACCTATTTGGAGTGTCAGAGTAAGTTGGAGTCTGCAGCCAACAACATTATTCTTGAGAACTTGAAAGAAGTTAAAGTCACTTGGCGACATATCGGAACCAAAGTTTATCACGTTTATAGCAAATATTTTTTAGCACGAAGAATTAACGTATTTTAAGACGATATGTCTTGGAGAGTTCCAGAGCAGTTTTCAAAGTTTCACCAAACATAGCAGCATTAATTGCTGTTTCTACGAGGTCTGTCCCGAAAGTAATGCGCCCATTTTTATTAAAGAAATTTATTGAACCGATTCTTACAATTACTCAATATTCTTCGAAATACATCCCTCCTGCTTTAATACACTTGTTTCAACGCGATTTTTATGCTTTATATGCGTTCTTGAAGTCCTCACAGCGATGTCCTTTAGTAACCTCGTCGTAGCCGCCTTGATGTTCTCCAGGGTCTCCAAATGCTGTACTTTGGGGGCTTTTTTTAAATCTTCGGGAACAAAAAGAAGTTGGGCGGAGTCAAATCAGGACTGAAGCAATGCAAAAGTCTCCGACGGCGTTTTCTCAAGTTTGAAACAAAACTTTGCGTATTGCTGCTCATGAATTTTTCCATCTTAATTTCGACCGAGCGCTCACACAAGGGTTCACTGAAACAGGCACTTTGCCTCTCCAGGAGCTTTGGGCCGACTGCCGCTGGTCGCGCTGTGTTCCCAAGTCTCCATCCACCCTTCCGTGCAAGCAGCAACACTGTGCGACGGATAGTCGCGGCGGAAAAAAATCGGGCGCATTACTTTCGGGGCAGACCTTGTATTTCCAGGAAGTTCACCTTATCCAAAGCGCGGTAGCCGTATGTTTTATGCAAATATAAATGTATAATACCTTGGTAGGGCCGTATTTCTACTGTGTACAAGAAATTTTTCTTCCGCCTCATCAGCTTCGTCATTTTAACTTTAGTATTTCAGGAGAATGAATGGTTATATTTGCATTGTTCATTGATGAGGCAGCAGAAATTATCTTCCATCTCATCAGCTTCGTCGTTTTAGTTGTTAAATACTTCTGTATCTCAGGAGAGTAAATTTGTTCAATTGTTCATTGGTTAAATCTTTCAGTATATCAGGAGAGTAAATGGTTATATTTCTATTGCTCATTGATGAGGCAGAAGAAATTATATTCCAACTCATAAGCTTCGTCATTTTAGTTGTTAAATCCTTCAGTATCTACGGAATGTAAATGGTTATATTTCCATTGTTTAGGAAAATGTGCTGATATGTATTTGAAATTTGCAGTAGTTTGAATAAAGATGAAAAGAAGAGAACAGTAGACGAATGATATGACCTTGAATCGTTTACTTCAGGAATTCAATGAATGTTTCTATTCCGTGATTTTATGTTTCGAAAGTGAGATGTTGTGATGAATCTATATCTTGCTACCAGTAGCAATGCACACAATTAAAGCTTCGGTCGTGGATGACATTATTGTTGTAAGACTAGCTGCGGATATGCCATTCTCTGTGCTTTGTGGTCTTCGGAAACGCCTTGTGGAACACAGCGTTCATGAGTTTAATCATTTTTAGCACTCAATTTGTAATATTCATGGATTTAGTGACAATGTTGTTAACTGTTTCCTCTTCACATTTTTCTGCAGACTTTTAATATCATTTATCGCCTCTTTCAATATGATATCAAACATTTCTTGAAATACGGTCATTCAGGAGGATCTGAAACCTACAAGAACAATAGAAAATCGTCTGGATGTAGGAGCAGTTGATAGCAGGTAAATACGGACTAGAAGCTTAGGCAAGCAAACCCGTTTAGATTATTCACACAAAGTTTTGCTTAGCAATGTTCCGGTACTCAAAGAATCTTTATTTAAATTACAGTTATTTTCATGCATGGTCTTTCGAGAGTATCTGAAAAATTATAAGCACCAATTCTCTGCATGACAGCGGCCACCTTGAGCCATTGTGAATATAAAATGGTTCTTTATGCTATAGCTGTTGTACATATGTCAGCTGTATGTATTGCTTAAATGCGAAATTGATGTAAATATTCCAGTCAGATACTCTCTTCTTCATCATACTATGTTGAATGAAAGGATTAGTCTTCTGTTATTATAAATAACATTGCTTAAATTTTTTTACCATTTCAGTCGAAAGACGGGATTATAGTTTGAGTAAGATAGTTTAAATTTGTTTCCAGACTTATTTCCTTTTCTTCGAATTCATCACTTGGAAATCCATACAAAATAAATTTGAATTATTATTTCGGTATATTATTCTGTTATTTCTACGCATTCCGCACACCATTTCCACTGATGAAGCAAAAGGAGTATCCTTTATTTCCTAGCGAGGTCAGTGGTATGAGAACCTGTGTTAAAAGTTGGGAATAAATACAGCTATAACTTTTCAAGTAAAAGTTGTATGCCAACACATCTGATTCATCTATATTCTAAGTTTTATCTCACCCAGATTTTTACAACAAAGGAAATAAGTTATTCTGAATAAAAGAAAAACGTTAAAGTAGTTTCATCCACCTCTTTTTGCACCTCTAATGTAGAATGACTGGAAGTTAAAAAGTTACTCATGATTGGTAGTCAGATACATGTATAGGGTGGTCATAAAAAATTCCCCCAATATATGAACCCCTATTATGCAAATATATATTTTCACTTTTAAAGCCTAAAGCACATGGTTGTGATGCTATCGTCACACGATTATTTGTAGGTGCTTTATGTTTTACGACGATGTTTTAAAACTGCTGTGTTTTTGAATCGCTTTATTTTTTATGATGATGTTTTATGCCACAATGTTTTAGAACTGCTATGTGTTCTTGCTGTTTTTTTCTCCCATGATGTTTTGCACGTTTTTGCTTTGAGATGTTTTCTCTACGACGTTTTCGACCGCGAGATTTTTGGTAGACATCACGTCCGCTGACCCATGGTTTGCAACTGGCCCAAAAACGTTATCGAAAACTAAAGGAATAAAAGGTTAATAATATCGAAAACATTAGATTAAGCAAATTGGGCAATAACATGGTGCGACACATTGGTCTAAACATATACATTTAGTCTACATTGCCTTCTTGCGGATTTAGACATCAGCGCAAATGACATGTTTTGGACCAATGTTTCCTTGCTTATGTAGTGCTTTGACGGAAAGAAGAATTTATCTTATTCGTTATTTGCTGAAATTGCATTTATTGTTATGCACTACATATTGTTTACTTAGTGCTTTCTTTTGTTACAACGAACGTCTCTTTCTTCGTGATTATGTTAAATTGTCAGCCTTGAGAGAATAAGAAAATGCTCTGTAAATATGTATTTCACAGTACGAAACATTTTATTCAATGTTGGAATGTCTTACTGCGCGTAATTTATTACTTATTTGCAGCGCTTGTGAGTAAGTTACACGAATATCACATTATACATGGTGATTTGATCAAGTAGCCAATGCTGACGCAAGAAGAAAGGTAGCCTTCTGCGAGATGCTTGGTTTGAAATTAATGTATTTGAACTGATAGAACCGATAGCCGAGAGAATACCTTCCATCCAGATTTTAGTTAGCGTTTGTATGTTTACAGGCTTAAGTCAAACCAGTCTGTTTTATTTACAGCTGATCCAACCAGCAGCCATTGGTTTGTTATTGTTTTAAATGATCAAACCAGAGTTATAATCTAAATAAAGTGTTTGAAACGTTTAAAGCACTATTTAGTTTAATATTGTCTAAATTAAGGATTATGAATAGGGGTGGAGTCTGCATTGTTCTGCATTGTTTTCAACTGAACTGTAATTTCATCGCAGGAAATGAAGAGGGAAAGATCGAGACTTCGTGTGTATATTGGTTTGAGGAGGGAGGGGATTTTTTCAAACTCAAACGGTAGATTATAAATTGTGACAATGGGTCTACTGTAAAAACCTGCTATGACGGGATTGAAATCGTGTGGCCTGGAAGGTAAAACGAAGCTTTGTGTAAGCATAATGAAATTAAGAAACACATTTCTTCATTTACATCTTCATATAACTATTAAATATAATTATAATTCACGCATTAGTAAATATATAAATAATATGCATTTGTTTGATGTACATACTTTTTTTATGTGCCTTGGAAAATATTCAAATAAAATATTTTTAATTTCACGTATTTGGAATGAACCCTTTGATTAATAATAATAATACTAAAGGTATTTCTCCCACGCTCTTCACATGCCTTCGTGGTGTAGTGTTCAGCACGCTAGGCGCGTATTCCAGAGGTCCGTGGTTCGAGCCCCTGCGAAGCCGTTGCTCATTTTTTATGTCTCCTGCTTCGAAATAACCTAATGTCTCTACAAATCTTCGAAGGGAAGAGAATAGTATTTTGATACATAATAAGGGAGGGGATCGGAATGAAACAATATGAGAATCGTAGCTTTAAGATGAAAACCAACCAGAGTTTAATTCAGAGGTAGAGGTTTCGGCCAATTTTTCTTAAGTCCTTCTTCTCCTAGAAACAACCCATCAGCGGCCGAGTGGAAAGCTCGCTGAACACTGGTAGTTCGATCCGAGGTTCTAATCCCGCGAACGGGACGGCTGCATGGGCGTTTTCGTGGTTTCTCCCATGTGTAACATGTATATGAGCCAGCTTTCCTTAGAAAGTCCTCTACGAAGTCATCCCTTCCTTAAAGCAGATAACCCTCGAGCGCTTTGCCGTAATCGAATACACCACGACCCACTTCTCCTAGGAACTACCGATACAAGACTTATTTAGCATGGAACCACAAGGTTTAAACTTAAAGCCCCAAGTTTTAGGGGGCTCTCAGATCATCCTGTAACTCGTCATAACCTTGTTTTTATCTGACGTAAAGAAGGAAAGTAAGTGTAGATAAGCCCCTGAAAGGATAATGTACTGAATGCCCCATAACGTACTGACTGTTCTCGTCGGGCTTATGCCGTTATACTGTTTTTTGTATATTGAATTTATTTAATTTTTTAACGAATATATTTTTAGTCCTTCTGGATTTAGGTGACGAATTAACTAACACATACAAAGAAAGAGACAAATATACAAAGAGAGAGAGAAAGACACATGCAAAAAATTTTTCAGGAAGAGAGAAAGAGACAGATATACTACAAAGAGAGAAAGACACATGCAAAAAAAAAAAAAATGTACAACGAAAGACACAAATATACAGACAAAGAGACAAATATACAGAAAGAGAGAAAGACACATACAAAGAGAGAAGGAGGCGTAAAGAAGTAAAGTAAGTGTAGATCCCCTGAAAGGACAATGCACTGAATGTTGCATGATTTATTGACTATCATAGTCGGGGCTTATTCCATTATATTGTTCTTAGTATGTTGAATTTTTTAACGAAAATATTTTTAGTTCTGGAATTGGGGGACGAATTAGCGAACACCCACAAAGAAAGAGACAACAGATGAACTTTCGAGGCCATTTTGAAAAAGTTGCAAACATTCTAGGATGGTTTTCATGTAGTAAACCAAAATACATAAAAGCAAGGCATGCATAAATTTTTAGGCTTTCCCTTAGAATTGAATAATTTTGAAAATTTATTCCATTTAAGAAGCTCTTTTACAGAAACCCATAAGGTCCAGTTTATGAGCTAATCCAGTTGTCTTTTCTCCTAACTTCTCGCCATATCTGCTTCTAAATAAATGTCACATCTCCCGTTAAAAATATTTTTGAGCCACTCTTCGTTTGCATTATGCGCTAAAATATTTTCTTCTATAATAAAATGGGGAAAACGTAATAATATTTTTACTGCATAACCTTTAAAAAAAGTACCACAGTTCTTTGTGTATACTGAAACAAACAGGTTTAAAACATTCGATACATAAATGGTGCTGTGTTAATGAGAAAAAGAAGCACATGTTTCAACAAACTTGGGTTTTCCCGCGCTTATCGTGTGAATCGTTTGTTCAGATCACTTTGGTGGGAAATGCTGTTTGGGAATTGAAGTGCTTTTCACCCACACAAATAGAGATTTAGTTGGACCAGGAAGTGTTCAGAGAATAGTTCTCAAATACGTTAAGTAATTTTAGACATAAGTTGGCTTCCATTTATAAATTTATAGGAAGTAATTAAAGAAAGGTTTGTATTATTATTGTTATTTTGTTTAAAAGTTTTAACGAACTCCTTAAATTCTTTTAACAATATTATAGGTGATTAAGATATTAGTCGAATGGCTGACGATGGTAATAACGGGATTCAGAAAACTAATGCATTTAAAATTTAATGTTCTTGAATTATTAATATCCTCAAATCAAATGCTTATCGTTCTTTAATTGTGAACAGTTTCAATAACGTTTTCGGAACTTAATACAGTTATGTACTGTAGTATTACTATTATATTTATTTACTGTAATATTACTTCCTCATAAAGTGAAGTTTGTCATGGCGATCATTTCCCGTAGAATGCCACATGTGAAAATGACTATTATTTCTTTAATAAATATTGATATTGAATATTACGAATAATCGTAATCTCTTCAATAATCAATAGATCAAAATCATCTGCAATGTTTTTAGCGAGGTTTCACGGTATTTGAAAGGCAGGAAGAATATTCTATTTATATGTATTTAATTTAAACAGTTGTCTTCCGCCGTATTAATTGCAGACGTTACTACTTAAGATCATTTCGGTATGGTATGGAGTTTAATTTGACGTTTATGTATGATTTTAATATGATAATAAATAATTTTTTGGTGTAAATTTTATATTATTTTACTTAGTCTATTAAAATAAGATTTTTCATTTTCCCTGTAGTATTAGTATTATTATGTTATATTTACAGTATGATCAAAGGTTTAAAACTGGAACGATATTTTATTTATGGCGAAAACTACATGACCGACTGCTCCCGTTCTTGATGAAATAAATTAGCTCTTGTTATTCTCCAGCTGTTTATGTTTAATTGCTGAAATTAATTTATTCTCGTAATGTGCACCTTGCACAAAAATGTGTGGGGAGGGGACAGTTCTATGTTTTCCGTTCTACTAGACCGATTGACGAAATTTAACTAGCGTTTTCCATGTCTCGAAAGCTCGATATATATTACATTTATAGCGTTATTCTAACATAGGTATTTTGATACAAAATTGGACTTTTTCTGAAATAACATACGAATGTTTTTCCATATTTCGATTGTAGACTCAAATTATGCCAAAGTGCCAAGGTTTGTAAAAATCTCACGAATAGTTTTTAAAAAATTAGCTCTCAAAATTTTAATTTTTCCAATGTTAATTGAATTTGGTATATGTTTATTAATATCTCTTTTCTTATTGAATTCATTCACATTTTGAAATTTAGGTTCATTCCAAATCAAATTCGCCCGTTTTTTATGATTTATATTTAAAATATTTGTTTTTAAATAATTTTTATAAATTTTTCGATTTCCCCCCACACTTTTTTTTTACCGTCATCTTAAAGTAGACCTATTTTTAAGGATATCTGCAAAAAATTAGAGTTATTTATTGAAAATTTCCCAAGATATATGTGAATTTATATTTAGGCGCATTTAGAATTTTGATTTTGACGTGTTTATGATCAAAGATAAAGAAAATGTGGTTTACGCACTTTGTTAAAATTATTTGAAAGAATGAACAATGGACCTTTTTTCAGTTGTGCATCAATGAAAAAAAGGAAAGTGAGTAGGTTGCAAAAAATTAAGAATTTCGCCAAATGAATTATTTTTGGCGCAAAATGAAAAAAAAAAAAAAAAGCTCCAAGATAAGTCTTTAAATTCCTCTATAAATTTCTCACCAAAAATTACAAAATTTATTATCTAGGCATAATTTGAGTCGTAGAATCAAAATACGGAAAAAAATCGGTATGTTATTTTAGAAAAAGTCCGATTTTGTGTCAGAATACCTATATTAGAGCAACGCTATATATAAATCTAATATGTATTTTAAGTCGCGGTTTCGAGACATGGAAAACGCAAGTTAAATTTCGACAATTGGTCCAGTAGAACGGGAGAAATAGAACTGTCCTGCTTTTTTTTTTTTGTGCAAAGTGTGCACTGCGCCAGAAAAAAATGGGACAGTTCTATATCTCCCGTTCTACTAGGCCGATTGATGAAATTCAACTTGCTTTTTTCATGTCTCGAAAGCGCGTGTTAGGATATGCATTAGATTTATTATAGCATTGTTCTAATATAAGTATTTTGGCACAAAACTGGACGTTTTCTGAAATGACATGAGAATTTTTTTCCGTATTTCGATTCTTTGGATATGAATTAATATATTGCTTGAATATGAAAGTCTGCCGTTTTCATTAGCATTGTGTTTTCTTTATTTTTCCTTACATTAATTTCATATGCATCTACAGATATAAAAAATGTTTCAAAAAGATGGTTATGGCATTGCTAATTTAAATATTGATTCTAAAATGTATTTTCAGTTCTAAAGATAGAGAATTATATGAAAGCATAAAATGCTAGAAAAATGTGTGAAAACTGTTTCGGCACTGGAAGTAGAAGTGTTTTGTAAATACGAAATTAAGACATTTTTTTACGGTCCCCGTAGATCAAAACATCTAACAAGTAAAATATCCATACTTTTGTAAGTTAAATTAAAAAATTGTAAACATTTATCCACAGACTATCAGTAACTTAATAGTTTCATGTATATACAGTTAGTAATGAGTACTGGCTTACTAAATACAAAGCTACTGCGGTCGTTGAAACGAGCAAATTTTATTTTGTAATATGTCTAAATCTAGAGAAAATGTGTTCGAAATCGCTTAGCGGCAATTATTGAAAAGTACTCGAAGTCACTAAATTCGTCCTCGAATATCTGTGCCACTTTTGTATGTAAAATCATGGAATTTTTGACTTATAAACTGTTAGTGCATAATGAACATTTAGTATTTACGTGTAATCGCAACCTCATCATAGTAGAAGTCGCCAAATTTTCAGAAAGTGCGAAACTCTGGCAGCAACGCTTATAACAGTTCTTCATTCAAGCAACGTTGCCATTTCCGTATAAGTTCTCTTGGTGTATTCCAAGTTACAAAAGTCTTTATAAATAAGGGCTGATATTTTTTTGCCTTAATTTTAAAGTATCCGTTTGTGGACTTCGCCAGAAATTGCAGGTTTGGTTTGGCTTTGGTTTAGTTTATTATAGTAAAGCACACTGGGGCTATCTGTGTAAGGGGAAAGGATGTTTTCGCGGAGGACTTTCTAAATTAAACTAGTTCGTATACACGTTACACATTGGGAAAAACCTCGAAAACGCCCATGCATCTAGCCCTTTCGCCTGAATTCGAACCCAGGTAGAAACTATCAGTGTTCAGCGATTTTACCGCTCGGCCACTGGTGGGCTTCAGAAATGGAAGAAACTACGTTAAAATTTCCACAGGAATGCAAAATTTAGATGCAAAATGAAAGGGAAAGACGAAGAGATGTGTTTGGTAGAAAGTCGGGGTTGCCGGGGTTTGCGCGATGCCGAACTTCTGCAAATCTTTGATATTTTTTAAAGCGGAAACAGATCGCAGTTTACTTGGAGAGAATAGCGAAAAAAATTAGACAAAAATTTGGAGAAGAATGTGAGTGTTAATGCTTTTGGGTATCACGTATTCCTTATTTAACAATTAAAATTTGTATTTAAATTGCTAAATGTGGAGAAATATGATGTCATACAGCGATAGCAGCGCCCCCAGAGCGCCAAGTAGAAAAAGTGAATTAGATGTGAGATGCTAGACGGGAAAGGCGTATTAAGCCTTATCCTTTGTTTTGTAGAATTCCATATGTAGATTTATTAGCTATTTAACTGTATATAGTGTAAAATTCCATATGTAGATTTATTAGCTTGTAGCGTTCTTCCGTCCTTCTGTTGTGTAGAATCTTGAGAAATAGTGATTGCACTGACGAAGGGTTAAAACTACCCTTTATTAAACACTTTAAGTTATTTACCATGCGTCAACTTGACGCTAACATACTACGCCTCAACTTGGGCGGTAAATGAAACAGTAGAATCAAACTTAAAATAAGAGATATACACAAATAGTAGAATTACCCTACAGGGCTCATATAATCCTGTAGCCTACAGCGCGCAAATGAGTCTAGTCGCAGCAACGTAATAACGATTAAGCCACGTCAAAACCAGCAGTAACTGCTAAGCAGAATTTCGGGTATAAGCACGCTCGGCAATTTCCCGGACTCTCTCTTTTCTCTAGTGGAACGTCCATATATAACTTATTCTTCCACTAGTAGAATTTGCATTTCTTGCGCGCGCTACTAAATTTAAATATTCTGGCACTGACAATTAGGGGAATGAAGGCTTATAGGAAAGTTAACTTAAAATTAACTGGTTATTTAAAATAAATATAAATCCCTACATTTGTCCATGCCAGAATTTAACAGACTTGGATAAAGGTCCTTAAAGACCTGTTACAAACTGATAAATTCTACAACTGACAAGATCTAAGCCCCGTTTACATTCAACATACTAGAATTTAAATGATTACAGACGAAAATTTTATCTTCATACTTCTGCTGGCATCCTTTGTTATCCTTTGTGGTTCAGTCAACTCCTTCCAGTCATCTGGAAGGAACACTTATGAATACATGATTCTAAATAACATGTAAAATTCACAATACAATCTTTTATTAAGTTCTAGCCTTTATTTAGCGTAGCTTTCTCAGCTTTTCCGAACATTACTGTTTTTCATGCCACAGTTATTCAATTCACATTCATGCTTCAATTTTAAATTTTAATTCCCTTTTGGCTCTCCACAATGTGTGGTGTGAAAACGCAAGTGTTCTATGTTATAGTGGACAAAATCTCCACCTAAACGTACATCGACTGTTAGAACATAACAACCTTCTTAGACACACCCTAAATTCATTTCTAAGTTTTCCATGAGTTAATAAACATGAAAATTAACTAGAGTGTCGGCGGAGAGCCCTATAAAACACAGGCATACGAAAATATTTTCTACATTCATCTTAAACGCATGCAAGCTTTCGCTCAAAATCGCATGATTTGATTTAACTAAAATTTCTTTTGCGCGAACTCAATTGACTACATTGAACTTTGAATGTAGTCACTTTTGTTGAAGTTTTAGCGCTAAATACATATTATATATGCTCTTTTGAGCTTTAAACTTTCATTAAAAGTATCATTTAACACAACAGATATTTCAACCTTTTACACACAAATACTTTTTCAGACAATAGAGAATAACATGAAAATTTTACTTGAATGGATCCTTTTCTTCGCGAAAAGTGCGATCCTAAAAAAAATTTTCATTAACAAGCACCAATATGAAGCTGCTTATATCACGCGAGATCTTTTGGCGAGTTAAAAGAAATAGTCCTTAAACAAAGAAAACCGAACTACTAGTTCTTTACATAACATAACATAACAATTCTATAATACACTATACTTTGTGCTTTTGCCAAATAAAGCTGAATTAACTTTAATCCTCAATCGAGGCAATAGCTTTTATCCTGTAACTTTGTATTAAACATTTTCATGCAATTTTACATAACAGAAAAAATTTATAGAAAAATTCACTTATCTTTTTTTTTTTTAAGCTTGGTATTCGGACATACGCTTCTCGCAGAAATCTGTCCATGTCATGTGGTTCATCCACAAGACTTTCCGTTTCTGCTTCCTGTCCCCTGGTGGGAATTGATTTTTTCTTTTTTCAGCTCTGATAAGTGGTCTCTTCGGATATACTGGCGGTCTTTTCCTTTTACTGTCCGGCAGACTGGTTCTTTGTACATCGTTAGTCGACGACGCTTGTCTGTAAACTCTTGGTTGTTTCGATTTTTGATCTATGCCTTCAACTTCGGCAGGTCTCTTCTTCCTTTTCTCGACGGGTGGTCTTGTTTGTGGTTTTCTTTCCGTCCGCCACCTCCTTAAAGTATCTTGACGCTGTCTGCTGCGAGATCTTGTCATGACATGGCGATGCTTGTTCCTAGCCGGGACGTTTTTTTCGCCCTTAAATTTTTTCTTCGTTGGTTCTTCCGAACATTGAGGGATTCTTTTCTCCGGAATTTTTCGGTTGGTTTGAGAACTTGTAGTTTCTTTGGTTCTTTGCTTTTTCGCGGCTGATGGACTTTGTGATGCAGTGAGAATTGTCCCTGGGGAAGCCTCCTCTTCTAAATCGGAAGCCTGGAAGAAATCATGTAAGACATCGAAATCTTTACGACCATAGTACTTTTTCAATTGATCCGGACTAGCCTTTATTCTTTCTCCCGAATCTGTTTTTAAGTAGATCACCGCTCCAACGATCTGCTGTGCTACATAAGGTCCTTCAAATTTATGGGCGAATTTTGATACGACGTTTTCAGGTGCACTAGACAGAGTGAACTTTCTTTTCATCACCTTATCCCCCACACCAAAATCTGATTCGCGGCGTTTCCTATCGTAGTAAATTTTCTGCCGCTTTCTTGCTACATCGGAATTTTTCAAAGCTTCATCAATCAGCTTTTGAATATTTGCCTTTTTAAATTCTAAATCTCGCTCTTGAACAAAAAAAAGCTCGTCTAAAGGAGTCAACATCTTTCTACCCAGAAATAATTCAGCCGGCTTTTTACCCGTTGTATCATGCTTGGCAGTTCTTAAAGTATAGGCTAGTTCATTAACGCAGCCATTCCAGCGTTTATGATAATTTTTAACATAACTTCTAATTATTTTAACAATGTTTTTGTTAACTCTGTCCGCGATGTTTGCTTGTGGTCTGTACGGGAGCATTTTCATGTGCCGTATGTCAAGCCCTTTACACAGGTTCTCAAAAAATTGACTAACAAATTGCCTACCATTATCGCGTATTACTTTTAACGGTGCATCGTATTTTAAAATATACTTCTTGTGTAAGAATGCATTTGCAACTATTTTAACTGACGCTCGCTTTAAAGAAATTATTTCTACCCACTTAGAAAAATGGTCTGTAATTACCAAAGGATATCGGTTTTTATTTAACTCGCTTAAGGAAAAGGGCCAAGAAGATCTATTCCAAGGATCTCGTTAGGAAAAGTCGCGCGAACACTATATACATACCTGACCGGAATATAATTAATGTCGTTAATTAACTGGCATAACTTACAGGACCTGATATACGCTGTTACTATCTTCTGTAGTTGTGGAAAATACACCGCCTCGCGTACTCTATGCACCGTTTTCCTTATACCTAAATGACCCGCTGTGGGGCTATCATGAAGTTCCTGCAAAATACTCAACCGTAGTGTGGCGGGGATGGCTGGATTCAGTTCGTGGTTTTCATTTGTTGATTTAGTATAGAACAACAGATTATCTATGATCTCGTAATTTCGGGCCCTTTTTCTAATTGCATCAAGATCTACATGTTCAAAATTATCTGGATCCTTTAAATAAGCATAGATATCACCGAAATCTGGGTCCTTTGGCAATTCAGCTATAATTGTTTCACGGGAATCTAAAACTTTAGAAGTTAACATAGCACATTTTATTTGATTCCCATTTTCATCCAGTTTAATTCTTCACAAGGCGTCGGCGACTGTATTTTCCTTGCCGGGAGTGTGCTTAATTATTATGTTGTATTCTTGTAACTTTAAGGCCCATCTAATTAATCTAGTTAAATTCTTTCCAGAATATAATCTGCCTACGGCCGCATGATCAGAGTAGATAGCAACTGGGGCTTTTCCGAAGTATACCCTAAACTTCTGAACTGCCATTATCACTGCTGACGTTTCCCTTTCTGTCGCTGTGTAGTTCCTTTGAGTCTGACCTAGAGTTTTTCTAAAAAATGCCAAGGGGAGCCCTTTTTGAGTTAAAACTGCACCCACGGCGTAATCTGACGCATCCGCCGCGATCTCTAAATTCTCGTCCCCTTGCGAGAATTTTAGCATTGGGGCATTAATTAGAGCTGTTTTCAATTTTTCGAAAGCGGCGTTTGCCTCCGCTGTCCATGCAAACTTGGATTTCTTTCGTTTTTAACACTAACAAAGGTTCAATAATATCGTCAAAATTTTGGGATAAACGAACCATAATATGAGCACATGCCAATAAAGGATGAAAGTTTTTTCGCAGTATTTGGCGGAGGATAATTTTTAATTGCTTTTATTTTAGAATCTTCAGCTTTGATGCCTTTAGTTGAAATTTTTTATCTTAAATATCGCAGTTACTTAGTTGCGAATTTACATTTTGCGGCATTAATAGTTAAACCTGCTTCTTTTAATAATGAAAAAACTTTGTGGAGGTCTTCCACGTGTTATTCAATAGTGTCACTAGTTATGATAATGTCATCGAGATAAATGAGAGTGGATTTTCCTAGGACGGGACGTAACAATATGTCCATAGCGCGTTGAAAAGCTGATGGGGCCCCGCAAAGTCCAAACGGCATGCGTAAAAATGCATAAGTACCCGATTTTGTAATAAACGCGGTTTTATTCACATCTTCTGGTTTCATGGCTATTTGAAAGTAGCCTGAAGTAAGATTAAGAGTGGTCAAGTATTTTGTAGACCTAATTTTCCGTATTATTTTCTATTACAGGTAAAGGGTAAACAGGGAATTTAGTCATGCTATTGAGTTTTCTGTAATCGATCGCAAAACGATAAGCTTTTGTATCCGAAGAAGGCAAGTTATTTCTCTTTCTGCATAGCACAACTGGGCTAGCATATTCACTATTGATGGGAATAATTATTTTATCCCTCAACATTTGTTTTATGTGGTGTTCTATTATTGCTTCTTTTTCCTTATAACGGCAGGGTTTTGCTTTACAAGGTTCGCTTGATTATAGTTCTATCGCATGGGTGACAATTTGTGTATTCCCTGGCTTCTCGGAAAATAACGTGCTAAAGTGACTTACGAGTTGCTCCAGCTTGGCTTTTTCATCTTGTTTTAGATGTGGGAAATCGACGTTTGGAATATTTACTTCTTCCACCATCTTTGGCACCATATCCAAGAAAATAGAATTTTCTGCAAAGTTTATTGAGGCGTTCGCCGACCTGAGGAACTCTGTACTTAAAATGACATGGTTTCGCAAGTATTTGACAACAAAAAATAATACTTTTAAAACTTCTTTTTTTACCTGAATGTTCAGCGATAGCTTCCCGACACATTCACAAACTTTCCCTTGTGCGGCAACAATTTCTGTGCTACAGTTTTTAAACAATCTTATTCTCCGGAAGTTTCTATAATAAAATTTTTGGCTTAAAAATTTCCTTCCGCGCCGGTGTCCACAAGTGCTTCTACGGTACGTCGTTTAAAAGAACCTGGATTAGCGGTAGTTGGGAATTTTTGACTACCACGGTATTTCTATACAACTTAAGAGGGATTTTGCGATGCACACGGTGTCTGAACCCTCAATTTCTCAGGCCCCTTTATTCGTTTAAATTCATTTTTCTCCCTGATGTTTGCTGGGTGCGCTGGCATTCTTTGGCTTTACCGTTTTCATTCTTGCTTGTTGACGGCCTGGTAAGAAAACGTTTTCCTCCATTGTATTTGTTTCTTTCTGCGGCCCGCTGTCGGGAGAACTGCTGATAATAACCCTGGGTAGGAAATCTTTAATTTTCCGCTATCCGCCGGTTCTGAAACTTTTCGCTAATTCGAATAATTCTTCCAGCGTTCGTGGGTTTCTCAGTTCCACGAAATCTTGTAATGCGGGTAATAATCTTGGTAGCGTAATTTCAATTACTTCATTATCGGGTTTCGTTCCATATAGCATATTCACCAATTTGACTTTACGCAGGATAAACTCGGTAAGGTGTTCAACATTCCGTTGATAAAAGCTGTACACCTCGGCTTCCAGCTTCGCACGATCCTTCACGATCGGGAAGGCCTTCAGGAGTGCCGCTTTGAAATTCTCAAAATTGTAGGTGAGGCTTCCGACTTCCCCGAGTAAGAATTTTCCGATCCCTTTCCACCAAGACTCCGCCTGTCCTCGGAGGGCACTGGAGGCGATAGCTACTTTTTGCCTTTTGGGTACCGGATAGAACTGAAAGTGTGTCTCAAGCGACTCAAGGAATTAAGTTACGGAGTTTTTACCGTCGAACACCACTTCTGGCTTGATAGCTGCTCGCATCGTGTGTATTAAAAAGCCAAATCCATCCAATGGGCTTGTCACCATCGAGTCTACAACTTCTGTCTTTTGCAAGGATGATTATCTGTCCTGATTACTGGCCATTGGATTCGAGTTAGAAGTTCGGGCACCAGATGTAACGTTCTTCCGTCCTTCTGTTGTGTAGAATCTTAAGAAATAGTGATTGCACTGACGAAAGGTTAAAACTGCCCTTTATTAAACACTTTAACTTATTTACAATGAACTTGACGCTAACATACTACGCCTCAACTTGGGCGGTAACTGAAACAGTAGAATCAAAATAAGAGATACTCACAAATAGTAGAATTACCCTACAGGGTTCATGTAATCCTGTAGCCTACAACGCGCAAATGAGTCTAGTGGCAGCAAGATAATAGCGCTTAAGCCACGTCAAAACCAGCAGTAACTGCTAAGCAGAAGTTTGCGTATAAGCACGCACGGCAATTTCCCGGACTCTCTCTTTTCTCTACTGGAACGTCGATATTTAACTTATTCTTCCACTAGTGGAATTTGCATTTCTTGCGCGCTATACTAAATTTCAATATTCTGGCACTGACAATTAGGGCAATGAAGGCCTATAGGAAAGTAACTTAAAATTAAAATTAACTGGTTATTTAAAATAAATATAAATCCCTACAAGCTGTTTCACTGTATATAGTGTGAATAAATATTTAAATTAACGTTTTTTCGAATTAATCATAGATATAGAGTTTTTCATATAGATAGATTTTAGATATAATAGAATTTCGACTTAAAATTAGCCTATCGCGACATTAGCCTTTCGCCGCAATGGTGCATCCAGGCCGAAAATCTGGTCTGGTTTATCTGGTCAAAAAAAAGCGCTTAAAGCTGTTGATTTTAAAATTAAATATAAAGAGAAAATAAGTTTGAAACCAAGTTTGATTGTCATAAAAAAACATTTGCAGTAGCCTATCCATAATCCGTAAACACGATGTAATGTGAGTGACAAAGTAAAATGAAATAAATTGGTTATATAAACCTATCCATATTATTAGATAAAGTGAAAAATTTGTTCAAAAAATACAATTGTTAATCTCCTCTGCTTGGAAAAGGGGTAAAAATAGTCAGACTTTTGCTAATTTTATTTTGTAAGGAAATTTGATTTCGATTAATATCGTTTGGAGTCTCAATGGTTTTGTCAGGCGAAACTTGTTTGCGTGATCTTGGTTGATCGACTTGGCTTGGCGCTTCAAGCACTTTTCCCTGTTAGAAGCTATAAGCAGAGGAGATTAACAATTGTATTTTTTGTACAAATTTTTCACTTTATCTATAATATGGATAGGTTTATAAACCAATTTATTTCATTTTGCTTTCCCGCTCATATTACATCGTGTTTACGGATTATCGATAGGCTACTGCAAACTTTTTTTACGACAATCATTAGGTTTCAAACTTTATATATATATATAATATATAAACCAATAATTCACAATAAATTATAAGAAAGCTTTTCATATGCCATCTCCAAGGAACAGAAATTCAATTTAAAATTATCTTCGAAAAAGTATTTGTCAGAATTTTAAAAGAATTAAAAATAGAATTTTCTACTTCTCCTTTGTTTTAAAAACAGTTAAGGAAAAACTTAAATCGCAAAAATGACAAAATCAAAAGTAATCCACTCTGTTATTCGGCTTAGTGAGCTCAGTTTCTTTATTCTTATATGTTTGTAAATTGTGCATTTTTTAAGTAATGTAAATTGTGCTTTAAAAATGATTGAATTATGTTGATCTTATCTTCCGGTTAAATTTTTATGCCTTTAATTAACCTGCATGTTATAATTGCAAAATTATAAACAATTTAAAAGTTGTTCAAGTGCGGCTAAGCCTAGTTGTTTTGGCTATAGCAGCCATGTTTGTTTACATTTGAAACTTAGCAGAATAGTGGATTTTTTGCCAATCTAGGGAAACTAAGCTTCGCAACAATAAAGATAACGCCTTCTTTTATTATTGCGAATTAAACCAGTTCTAGAATTTATTCGGGAAAATGTTTAAGATTTACTTCGTAATTTTTAAAATAGATATTTTGAGTTTTTATGTATTTTTGCTTTGTCGCGAAGAGAGAACTGAATTTATTGAATGAGAAATACTGAATCGTCTGTGAAAAACTGTTTCTTTCTTTCTTTCCTTTTTATGCATCGTTTTAGATTTATTATAGTATTTGAATAGAATATGTGGCAACGATTAGCTAATTCTTCAGATGATATACATGATTTTTGTGCATTCTGAGTCATAAAATGAATGTGATGTGTCGCTGTTAAGTGAACCTATCGCCAGAGTGTTGCTATGGTAAACAAATATAGTGAATTTTAAATAGTACATTTTTTCTACTGTGGTTTATGCGCTATCGACGAAGTAGATTTAATTCAATCCAATAAGTTTAAATGAAATGCAAAATGCGTATAATTTAATATTCCGTACAAGGAAGTCATGTGGTGTACACCTCAGGTTTTTTCTGATATTTATAATTATGCAGATTAGATTGCAAGTACAAGTTACACGCCGTTAATGTAGATGCGAAAGTCTTGCTCCTTTTCTTAGAATGCAACTTTAAAACCCAATGAATCTCACATAACATCTTGCAGGAGTTGTTCATCTATTTAAAAATAAATAATTATCAAAAGTGTACTTTTTTTCGGGAGCTGATATCAGTTTAAAAAGCTTAATGTATTTGAAGAGGCTGACGAGCAGTCTCTTTTTTTAGATCAAATTGTTCTGCGCACGCGCATAACATTTTCTTCCCTATACAGAGGAAAAAAAAAAGTCAAAGGTATTTTTACATAGGTCTCCGCTTAACATTTTGAAGAATATCTCTTTCAGGCGTGTATAGCTTACAGATCACGGATTTTGCATTTTTGCAAAGTAGAAATGTTGCCAATTTACGTGATAGAAATCTTTATTACAGTTCCATGAGCCAATCTGTATTACAAATTCCATAAAAAAAAAAAAAAAAAAAAACATCTACGAGTTCAAAAATTAAGCCTTTTACTTACCAAATAAATGCACAGGACTTGTAATGCCCGTAATTTTACGTGAAGCAATATCATGGCAAATTCTATTTCTATTATTTGCCATTGCTGTTTTTAAGAAATCGTTTAAATATATTTTTATGTTCCATACCTTGATTAGATTATTTAGATTCTGGCAAAGCAGGAAATAACTCTCTGCCTAGGAGAGGAATGTCTTCGTGGAGGATTTTTTAAGAGACACGTATTACACCTTTTACCTATGGGTTATATATTGGGACCAGCACAAAAATTTCCGTGCAGTCCCATGTAGTATTTCCGGGTCAAAGTTCCAGTGTTGAACCG
Organism: Stegodyphus mimosarum; assembly: GCA_000611955.2. Lineage (NCBI taxonomy): Eukaryota > Metazoa > Arthropoda > Arachnida > Araneae > Eresidae > Stegodyphus > Stegodyphus mimosarum. Next base: position 565,261 of record KK119551.1, read on the forward strand.
TTTTATCTTTCGGCCATTCCGTTTTTTAAATTTCTGCGAGATTAATTCTTAAACTTTCAGTTAATGTTTAATTTAAAAGTTTTTCCTGTTGTTAAAATAAAATCTTCGTACCAAGATCACATTTCAAATCCTTTTTAATCTTCTAATTTTATAATTTATTTATTTTTTAAAAATTTTCTTTACATTAATGATAAACCCTTCGAGGTATTAGATCATCATCTGCAGGAAGTGGACTATAGTTTTTTCATATGACGTTAGTATTTATATTGAGTATAGTTTAATTTTATTTTTTATGAGACCAAAATGCCCGAGTGTATATGTTTGAAGCGCTGTGAAAAAATGACGATACCTAGGGCCATCAAATTTTGAATAACGTAATCCTACACCCGAACATGTGCACCTGAAAGCCCGAATTTTGAATTTCGACTTTAGTATTTTTTTAAAACTTTAATAAATTTTTAAAAAACTCAACAATTTGAAAGCGAGAAGTGGCAACACTGTAACGGATTAAAACATTGTTATCTCCAGCGCGCTAGGCTGTATATCTGAAATTCTAAAGATATGCTGTTTTAAATATTTTGGGATTTTGTTATTCGACTGAATTTTATGCGGCGTAACTGCGAAGAACATGATATATAATTAATAAATGTAACACACAAAACGTTAATAATAAAAAGACTTTTCTTTCTTTTCTTTCTTTCTTTCTTTTTTTTTTTTTAAGAACTATCTTAGTAAGAATGCTGTACATTGATATGCTAAAGTGAGAAAAGACTGGGAAGCAAAATATATATATGCTAATCTAAAATCTTCATCGGAAATTCTAAACACATGCTGCTTTTAAAATTTTGTAATTTTGCTGTTGAATTGCACATGGCGTAAATGCGAAGAAAATGATGCTTACTAATAAAGCTAAAAAGACAAAAAGAAATGGGCTACCAGGAAATAAATGTAACAGCAGATTGGTAGACTGCGAGCTTAGTGAGAGCGTAGACCTTAACAAAACTTTTTGGGCCACCTTGTCAGAACCCTGTCAGACATTTCTTTTTCCTGGCCCCCACCTCCGCCGGGAGTTTGTATGTTTCTTTTCAATTTCGTCTGTTTTGCTCAAAAGAGGTCTCTGCGTGTCATTTGCAATTGAGGCGAATGGAAATAACGCTAATGTGCATAATAATTTGCTCCTGGAGAAGAGAAATAACTTATTTGTGTTTCTGCAAGTTTTCTTTACAGCTGAAATCAAATCGAGGGAGACGGAAGGAAAGAGTTGAATTTGGTTATTTGTTAGCAGCTTCCTGGTTTGCATATTGAATTTCGACTTGCAAATGCATCGTTTTTGCAATCGATATGATGGTTTGCAATCGATATGACGGCTAACAAAAGCTGGCTTTAGCTATAATGAGCTGCAGTTTGAATCCGGTGTAAGACAAAAAGGTTTTTGTGATCGTAATGTCTTTACAGAAGACAGGCCCTTAAAATCCGATGATGCGAAAGTCGCCCTGATGGATTGATATATGTCAAATTTCTGAAAAACTAATAGGCAGATTAATTAACATTGCAATTTTGTCTCGTTACCACTGCAGTGCAGTGCTCTTTCGTTTTTTTTAATGTGTTTCCAAACGATGGCATGTGCAGAGTCTCACTCTCTTGGGTAGTATCCGGTAAGTCAGTGAAGACTTGAATGAATTATCGCAATGTTTAGATAAAAAACAAAACATAAGAGTGTAAAAGACCTTTTTATTAAGATGTCAATATAGTTGAACAGAAAGCACTTCTTGTGCTTACAAAACCAGCCAGCATTTATGGCGTAACACAAAAATAAGGAATTTCAAATTAAACTAAATTATGTCTTAAGATAGCCACAGAAATGGTTGGCGCGCAAGTTCGCTCAAACCTGTACCGGCTTCACAAGCACTATTGGAAAGAATAAAGCAACGTCGAAGACAGACTGCTGTCGTAGAAATCAACTAGTAACGTGGTTTTCAGCAGGCGGAACACGCTCTTTCTAATCAATATAAAAACTGCGTTTAGATACTATCTCTTCATATCTAATTTAAATACGCACGATCTAAAATTTACATTCTGGCAGGAAAACGGAAAGGGAGGAATTGCGGTAATAGTGAGCATTAAAAAAAACTGGTTACTTAAAATAAATAAATAATTTATATGTTTTTTAAATATTTAAGCATTCTTATGTTTATGCCATTTAATATTCAAAAAAGAAATGCGAAGACAAATGTCGGAACTTTTAAGAAAATAAATACGAATGAAAAAAATTGTTTTTAATATATAAAGCAAAATTTTAATTTTAATTTGCAATAGTCACTTAACTCTAGGTTTTAGTTTGGTTGTTTTCCCCTTTTATACCCCAAAATAGCAATTGCCCTAAAATTGGAAATCTCTGAATGCGTCTTTTTCAAATTATATCCATGTCATATGATTTTACGTAACTCTCTGCCACAAAGAACTTACGTAAATGTTTTAACTAATCGAGATAAAGCAAACCGAAACCATTTTGGAAGCATAACTTTTTTACCTCCGTCCCAAGCTTTCTTTCTGAATGCTCCCCATTTCTGCTCTTGCTTATTGTTAAGCTGTCGCCACTTACCAAGTCAGATGTACCATGTGTAATTTATAATTAGTATGTGCTTCTCAAGAATTGTTTTGCTTAGGTACAAAATGTGTTAAATCGGCAACATTTCGCTAACATTTAACGGAATTACATAGTTACATTACTCCACACCATCATTATCTGCAACATCGGCCATGATTAAAATTATTTAAATCTTCTCCTCCTAAATAATTACATATATAATAAGAAGAAATACTTGTCTTCTCTATTACTTCTATTTGAAATAATGGTATTCTGCTTCTATAAACCATTACTTCAAATAATGGTAAACCTTTCTTTGAAGTTGACCAGCCAGGCGTGTAGAACCTGTGGCCTGCGGGCCGCAAGCGGCGTTCAGAGACCATTGATGCGTTCAACATTTAATGAATTAAAACAAAACTTTACAAGAGAAATGGCTGAATTTCTTTTGGTGGATATAATTGCTAACTTAAATCAAATGAATATGTACGTTTAAGGCCAACAGCAGCTAATGAATAGTTCTACAAAGCATAAAAATATTGGAATCAGGACCGGTGCAACCAGTGTAGCGCATTGGGCGTCAAAATTTTAGAATTTGGAAAAGCACCGTGTAGCAAAATTAGGAATGGTAATTTTTTTAGAATTAAGGAGAGGTATTAAACAATTGAATTTTTAAGAGCAGCAAAATTTTAAGGATTTAGGGAGGCATCGAGCAGTCGAATTTTGGAGGAGAGAGAATGCATCGGGCGGAAAAATACCTAGCGCCGGCCTTGATTGGAATTGAATTGATTTTAGGGCAGTTTCTCAGAATTTAGAAATATTGTACAATATAAGAAATAATAGAGCTGATTTCAGACTTTGGAATGAACAAAATTACATAAATAACAAAAATGATTCCGCACTGGTTGCTATTTTACCGGAAGACTTTACGAATATGTTTCAAGATTTCAAGAAGCACCAGCCGCACTTCAGTACATTTACTACTACAGTTTTCGATCGCCTCAAACTATCCTGCGAATTGGCAAATGAAATTCGTAAAGTTGTTGCCATATACACAGCATAAAGAAAATTTATTCAAGTAAATTTTATGAATTGTACTCAGTTAAAGAAATATTTCCTGCACTTCAGGGTCATTCCTTGTTTAAGAGTTTCTTTAGCGCAAAAAGGCTATTAGTCTCGAACCAGGATTTTGCACTGATTCACTTTAAATGCGTTGTTTCATTTTTCATTCGAATCTGTTGCCATTCGGTAAAATGTACGGTAGTTATCTTCCATATTTAATCAGTGTATTATTATATAATGAATTAAGTTATTTAAAAGCAATGAATGAAGTTCTTAAGAACATTATATTGCCACTTTTTTAATCTGTTTGATATAAATATAAGTTCCTTTAATTCATGACATATCTAATTAAAACTTCAAATATTTTTATAGGATAATGTTATATATTTTTTCACATTCCAAATAAGCAGAAAACCTCATAATACTCTAAATGTATATTCATCTACTATATAATTCATCCTATATAATTTCACGTTTTACTACTCCACATTAGTCATCTCTATTGATATACCATATTGTTGCGCGTGTACAGATTCGTGATAGATTGAATATTCGCAGAACCGATAATAACTGATAAAATTTATTTTACCAAGAGAAACACTTCTGGAACGTTCCACAAAAATACTCATACAATTCCGACTTCAAACTCCTAAGAACGTTAAACACAGAGCAATGCAAAACACATTTAAAGGCGAAGCTTGCAATATTCTCAATACTCCGAAGTCAACTCTGAATTAAAAACTGAGCACTGATGGTTTCTCCTGGCTTATATAGTTTTGCCTCGGCCGCCAAGAAATATCTAGTACCTTTGTTTTCGCGAGTTCGCGAGAGACAGATAGATGTCTTGTTTTGCACTTGCCAAGTCTTTCTTCCTAAAACAAAACAGGTAAATAATAAATGATAATAATAATAATAGCTCTTACCTGGTTCTTCTGATCTTTGAGCTTCTGTGAGAGTAATTGAAAATAATTAGATTTAATCCTTTATTTGACACATTTTAACATGGGACAATTTACACTTGACGAGTCACGTACTACATCTAACTACCTAATCAACACGCACACACTCTCTCAAGTACTAAAAATAACAGAATGTCAATATAAGTTCAAGCAGCGCCATCTATCGGCTAAGTTCTTAACACGTCCCACAGGGCGAAAAATAGAAATTACTGAAAAGCATATGAAGGCCGGATACGGTTACAGTTACATATAGGAATCAATTTCTATTATTCCATAACAATACCAGTTACAGTTATACAGGGGTGAGACCAAAATGTCGCCAAATGGTTGTTACGTTTGGCGACTTTTGGCGTTTTCTGGCCAAATTAGGCGAGCTACAAGAATTAGTCGCCAAAGTTGGTAATATCTTGCCAATTTAGCTAGATAGCCATTTACCTCAGTGTTAAATAGATTTGCCTGTTAAATAGATATTCTCATTTTTCCCTCACAGCTTCGTCTCTTTCGAGTATTTCATTTTTTTTATGCAAAAATTCATAATAGTATTAAAGTTTAAAAGAGCCCTTTTGGGTGACCTTTAAAATCAGAACCCTTTCAGATTTTTTTAAAAAAAATAAGTGTATATGTGATCGTCGTATGAAGCATCTAAAATGTAAAATAATAATTAACATTTAAAATGCAAAAACTAAATTATGTGATGTATGATATAACTTAGACTTGAAACTGTTTGCATCGAAAATATTATGTTCATGTCCCCCCCAATAAACCTCTTTTGGATTAAAAAAGTAAATAATATAATTTTATGAGTAATATCAATACATTACAATTACAGTGGTAGTATAGGTTATGTTATGGTCAGGACTTAATTTCTAAAAGTAGAAGTGCCAGAACCCTATGGAAGACCGTCAGGAAAGAGGAGCAAGAGTAAATAAATAAAATGACTATTAAAATCATTAATAATTTTAAAATTAAATAGTTAATGAATATCAAGTTCATTAATTATTATTTAGTTGATATTAATAATTAATATTTATCAATTATCATTCAGTTTAAAATTATTTAATTAATTCATTATTAATTAATTATTATATATTACAACAATTAAAGTAATTAAATAAAATGTAAAGAGATAAATTAAAATTTAAGAAGCGACTTTTTATATAATTTTTTTTGCTAAAAATAAAATTTTCGAGATCAAATTTCTACGGAAATAATTATTCAGTTGCATAATAAAAGTGACGCAGCCTTCTTATTTAGGATTCCGGTTTGCTCTGGCTAGAATTAGAATATGTTCCAAAAACTAAGAAGTACCGGAGTGGGCTCCGGCGCAATATAAGCTCTGGTTATGGTTGTTAACAAATGTTAAATTCTGTATTCGGCCTTTGCCGATCGTCATGTCACTGGATGTCCTTTTCTAGATTATGCCGAGCTCGCAAGCTCCGACATGTTGAACACCCCTTGTTAAATCGCAATTCTGTAGTTTTTTAATTTTAAACTATTGATTGTAAATTGATTTTTTTTTAATTTTCTAAATTTTTATTCACATAAAATGCGACAAACGAAGAAATAAAAGTCCCTTAAATTTGTGTTGCAATAAAACGAAGGCGCAGGACGATGATTTATTGACCAAGTATTTGGCGAGTTGTGGCCGCAATAAGTATTACTGCACATGCCTATTTAATGAGTACAGTAAAGGCGTTTATATCGAATTTCTCTTTCTTTCTCCCTTCAAAAAAATGCTGGTTACTTTCATTTCAGAGAATTATATTAAAATGTTTTGTGATCACCAAAATTTGAATCCTGAAGGAACGAATATGCGTTTAACGAACTTCTTGATTTAACAAATTTTTATGAACTCTTGAATATTTCTGCTTTCCAACAAAAGCTAAATGGAAATCTGCATTTTATGCACATTTTATCTGGATTAAGGCAATTTTCGAGAAGTTTCAAAATTTTCTGATTTGAATTTTATAAATGATTTTTCCTGAAAGACTCAGTCATCAGTTTAGGCAATCCTCTTGAAACTACGTACAATTCCTAGTGAGTACTGCTAAGCTGGAGTTATCCACGATTTTAATAGTAAAATGTAAAAGATCTGTTTCTTCCCTCCAAACTATACAGGGTGTCCCAAAACGACCGCATAAACTCTGCACAGCTAGATTCCTTGTTGGAAGTACATAAAAACTGCCCAAAGAAGCGTTCCTGTACGATCTATAGTTTACGAAAAAAATATGAAAAACAAATTAGGACGTCACTGCCGGTGCAAGAAAAAACGCTTTATTGAACATAGCAACAGCAGCATATGCACAGTTTAAAGTAGATGTTCAAAGTGTCCGCCGTGCATGTCGAGGCAGGCTTGAGCACGCCGTGGAATGGCTATCATCACATGTTGCAGCATCGGGGGGTCCACCGAAGTACAAGCAGCATGCAGACGAGCAACTAAGTCCATTGGTGTTGTCACTACGTCTCGATACATCAGTTCCTTGAGATAGCCCCATAGCAAAAAATCCAAGGGTGTAAGATCTGGTGAACGTGGCGGCCATAGAACCGGACCCCCACGTCCGATCCAGCGGCCGAGGTATTCCATATCCAGCCAACCATGTACAGGAGCACAGAAATGCGCCGGAGCCCCATCATGCTGGAACAAAAGTCCCTGTATTGCCGCTAATGGTATGTCATCGATGAACTCGGTTAAGATCTCATTGAGAAACAGCAAGTACGACTGTCCCCAGAGCCATTCAGGCAAGAGATATGGTCCAAGCAGGCGATCCCCGAGTATGCCGGCCCACACATTAAGAGGCCAATGTTCCTGGTGTTTCTGCGGCCGGATTGCATGCGGATTGACCTGAGACCACATATGGCTGTTGTGATAATTGAATACCCTATCATGAGTGAAACATGATTCATCGGTCCACAGGATATGTGCAATGAAACCATTATCTGTGTTCTGTCGCTGCAGCAGCCATTCACAGAAAGCCACGCGTTTCTGAAAGTCATCTGGTTTCAGACCTTCCACGGTTGTGTACCGAAATGGGTGTAGCCTCTCAGACCGTACAAGCCTATGCACAGTACTTTTACTCGAAGTCATCTCACGGGCTAATACGCATCTGCTTACCTTGGGCGCCTCTTCTACCCGCTGCAGTATTGCATCCGCCTGTGCTACCGTCAAGCCGTTCCGCCGTCTTCCAGTATCGTGAAGATTGCCTGTTGGCAAGACGCTTCCCGTATTTCGTAGTCTGCCGTCCAACCTACGGATGACGTTGACATCGGGAGGACGGTGGGACGGATATCGACGGGCATACACCGTAGCAGTTCGTAAGGCATTTCCATTACATCGGCCGTACATCAAGTACAAGTCGCAGTAGTCACGAACGGAATACATGGCCACCACACGAAGACTACTGGTAGCTGCAAGATGCAGCTTTTTAAGTACTAGTTCAACGGCGGCTTAACGTCTTCCACGGCGCGCGCGCATGCATGACGCGATATGCGCGACGAACGTTTTAAACATTATCGTCTGGAAAAATATGCCAATACTGTTGTTGATATGTCCAATAAAGTGTTTTTTTTTTTCTTGAACTGGCAGTGACTTCATACTTTGTGTTTCGTATTTTTCTCGTAAACTATGGATCGTACAGGAATGCTTCTTTGGGCAGTTTTTATGTACTCTCAAGGAGGAAGCTGTGCAGAGTTTATGCGTTCGTTTTGGGACACCCTGTATAAGAGAATTGAAGCTTCTGGAAGAAAATGCAATATAGATCCTCAGCATCTCTGTCCGCACGTGATCGACACCGCAGTTCAAAAACTGGTTCCCGTATTATCCTGCGCAAATCAAAGTATTTCTCTCTTTATCAAAAATTTCCTTTAATTTTGATCCTTGTTGTTGCTTTATCCGTATATTTCATGGGAGAATGGTTGCGAGAGCTTGTTTCACGAGAACGGTGCTTGCACCCGGGTATCTGGGCCGAAGGCCTTACCCCTATCGAACTAAATTGGGTGTTTCATAATTATGCCAGGTTAATAGTTAAGTGGGGAATATAACATTTTTTTAAAGTTTCTATCAATAGATAAATTAGCAATGTTAGTAAGTTATATGGCAATTAACATGTACTGAAACAGTGGCAGGTAGACTTCGAAAAATGCTCTCCGACAGAGAACAATGCAAGCTGGTGACTAACACATAAAAATAATATAATATAGAGAAATTTAGTAAAGTTAATAAGATTAATAAGGTGAGTAAGTGCGAATCCTTCGGTGAATGTTCAGAAATAATTGTGAAATAAATAAAATAGATGAACACGAACATAAGGTAACATTAAACACTGGTATTAAAATGCAATATTAAAACATGTGAAGAGAATTACAGATAAAATAGTCATACAATATTGGCATTTAAAACGGCCATAGAACGTTTAATATTAACCGGATCATTTATATCATAGTTGCATATTTAAATGCGAGGATTATTAATGCTTTGCTGGCTTTCATAAAAGTTACGTGCCAATTTACAGTAAACTGTTCGAAGTTGGTGTATTTTAAGGTCTTCGTGGATGCGATTGTTACGAATGTACCAGGGTACATTAACAATTTGTCTCAGAGCACAATTTTGTGCAGTTTGCAGTTTTTTTCTAACTCATTTACATGAATAATCCCAAACCGAACAAGCATAACAGAACATGGGAGGCAAGATGGATTTGTAAATGAGTAACTTGTTATCAATAGATAGAACGCTGTTTAGAGCAATTAAGGGGAATAGTTCTGCTTTACGACCTCAAACCCTCCGTAAGATAGATGTTACGTATGGGGTTCATGTGAGAGAATTACTGAGGATCACCCCGAAATAAGGGACGTACTTAACCCATGGGATTGATGCTCCGTAAGTGTAGATTTTTCTGTAATTTTTTCTTAGGAAACATTATAGCTTGCGTTTTGTCAACATTAACCAGTATTTTCCATTTTTTCAGCCAAATCTCAAGTATGTTTATGTGTTCTTGTAACTGTTGTATTACTGATCCAACAAATGCACATTGTGCTAGGATCGCTGTATCATCTGCGTATATTGCGAGTGTCGTGTTGGGTGTAGTGGGAATGTCGTTCATATAAATATTAAAAAGTGTGGGTGCCAAGAGGGACCCCTGCTAATATAACTCGACGAGTAGAATATGAACGACAAAATGTCTACCTGTCAGGTAGGATTTAATCGTGTTTGAAATGTAATCCGGGAAACCCAGATTATGCATTTTGTATATGAGTGCTTCTAGCCATACTCGATCGAAAGCCTTGGACATGTCCAAAAATATGCCTCCTGTGATTTTTTTTTTACCCTTCTTCTGTAATGATCTCCACCACTCTATATAGTTGATTAGTAGTTCCAAGGTTTTTCCTGAACCGGAATTGTGCTGGGATGAGGAGATTTTTAAGTAGTTATTTATTCTTTGGAGTATTACCGCTTCCGCAGCTTTGCTAAGGCACAATAGTAAACTTATAGGTCTGTATGAATCCGGTTTATCGGGCGGCTTGCCTAGCTTCAGTATTGGGGTAATAATTACCACCTTCCAGTCCGGTGGGTAGTACTGCCTTTGTAGTATGATATTGATTATTTTTACAAGTATGAAGATGGTCTTTTTTGGAAAATTCTTCATCATCTGGTTCGTGATGCTATCGTGCCCAGGGGCTTTCTTTTTCTTGGTCGTTTTGATGTATTCAAGGACTTCTGACGGCATGACTGGCATGATGTTGTCCGTGCGTGGATTGGAGAGGTAATTGTTTTGGAAACTAGTGATTAAGTTTTCTGTTGTTTTGGAGACAAAACTGAGATTCCAGATGTATAGCTAACAGTTCTGCTTTTTCAGTGTCAGTGTAGTGGATTCTCTGAGGACCTTTAAGGGGAGGAATGTCATTGTAGCATTTTTATAGCTTTTAATAGCTTGCCACAGTGAATTATCATCTGTGGAGAGCGAACCAAGGTAGTTGGACCAATCTAATTGTGCTTGTAAGTTAGTCAGAGGTTTGACTGCATCACACAACTGATTAAATATAGTTTTGTTTGCTGGATTTCTGGTGCGCTGAAACTTGCGCGCTACATTCCTTTTCCTAACTAACTCTGCGATTTCTTTAGAACTATGCTTTTTTGATGTGCTAACTTCCTTTTTAGTACTTTCATAAGCTTTTTGTATTTTGTCAGTAAAATCCATAATTAAACTATCAATGCCACTCCCCTTTTGTATCGTGGGTATCGTGTATTGAATGTTATTGAGAGCTTTGATGTACTTACGCCAGTCAGTTGTAAAGGCTCTTTTGTGTGTTGTGGTATAACTACTGATATCCAGGAGCATTCGAACCGGATTGTGATCGGATGAGAGCTCATCCATGACAGAAACAAACGTCCAGCGGAACGCTGGTGTTTCTGAGCAAGAAGAAGATCCCAGTGGAACCGACAGTATACCGTGTTGGGGTTTTTGGAGCTGCTATTTGTAATCCAGCCATGAAATTGGCTAAGTTATAGATTGCGGTGTCTGTGGTGTTTGAATTATAACAATTCCATGCGCGGTGTCTAGCGTTTAAGTCTCCACCTAGAATGACATGTGTGTCAATTGTAAGTAACTTGTTTAAGTTATCAGCGACCCGTATAGGTTCCTTTCTGTGTGGTATGTAGGTGGAGATAAAGGTGTATGTTATAGAAGTGTTTGTTGTGAGTGTAGTAGCTGAGGCCTCGACGGCTGAAAACTGTGGTAGTGTAGTTAGATAATGGGGAATGCAACGTTTAATAAGGAGAGATTCTCCTCCACTCAGTCTCCCTAGCGGAGTGAGTGTATTGAATGTGTAGACATTATAGTTAGCGACATGCATGGGAGTCTGTGGACTAAGCTTGTATTCTTGTAGGAATAACATATCGGGGCTGTACTCATTTACAAAATCACGAAATTCGTTCATTTTGCCCTTTAAACCATTTGCTTTCCATGTCACAATATTCAAATTTTTACGACACTTAACCGTTATTATTTGCAGTAGTGCCCGTGAATATTTCTTCAAGTAAATTGAATAAAACAAACAATTTATCAATGGGACTTTCAGAACTATTAAATTCGGCCAATGTAGCAGCTATTTTTTCCATAGCATGTGGAAGAGAACAATTTTTAAAGATTTCACTAATTTCTTTGACAAATTTTATGATATCGGAGAAAGCACTTATACTAGCATTACTCTTATTACTATGATTATTTACATTTCCAGACTGGGGTGGTTTCTGTTTCTGACCAGACGTATTAACGTTAGCAACTGCACTAACGTAAGATACACCAACTTTAATCTGGGGGGTAGAGTTGATACTTTTCTGAACATTTGTATTCACAGAATTTTTAACATTTTGTAATTAAAGTTTAGATATTTTTGGGAATTTACTACGCCCCCTATAATTGACCTGCAGTTGCAGCACTTAACTACATGAGTCTTTTGGGATTCACACTGATCCGTTTTGTGGGAACCAGCACATTTAACACATCTGGGTCTTAATTTGCATTGGTCAGAACTGTGGTGGAAGTGCTGGCAGTTGTGACACTGCACAACACCTCCACTCAACACAAAGGATGTTCGTAAGGATCCTGCCTATTTCTGGGCCTTGATTTTTTAATGACATTTTAAAGTACGAATTCCCAGATCATACAAAGGTCTTCCCATTTGGGGACGACACTGCGTTGATTGTTAGTAGCAGAACTAAGATATCCCGAAAAGAATATAAACAGTTCCCTCAAACAACTTAATATAAATCCAACTTTATTTATCATTTTACGGAGATGCAGAAAAATGCAATTCAAATCTCTAATAATTTCAAAGAAATTCAGGGCAGCAACTGGGGACTTAGTCCCGATATTCGGAAGATTTTATATACAACGATAATATCGAATATGATTAATTACGGGGCTACACTCTAGGCGGAGAATATGACGGAAAGGAAGAAAAAGAAACTCTTCTCCATACAGACACCTTTCCTCTGAATATCTGCAAAGCCTATGGAACGACAGATATATAATTACTCTTTATGCATTCTTACTGGAATACCTCTCCTAGATTTAATTTCCAGAAATGAAAAACCAAAAGCTAAAGTTGTCCAGTTAAAAGGAGATGCTTACCTGAACGGCACCATCTTTCATGCGTCAAATATGAGTCTTCAGCCACTTATTTAGGATCCCACAAAGTATTATAACAATAATCAATACGGAAGCATCATCGGTTTATAGTCAGGACAGTCCAACAGCATACACGGACGGCTCGAAAATTAATGGAGTAGTGGGTGCCGCATCAATAATCATCATCTTCTATTTACCTAGCTTCTTCTATTTTATCAATCTTCTTCTATTATGTCAAGGAAAAGTGTTTCTAGAAAATTCGGTTTATCAAGCTGAAATTTCAGCAATGCAGTCAGCACTGAATAAAGCTACCTCAAACAATATGAGGGCAGTGACAATATATTCAGATAGTTAGCCTGATTTTTACACCTTGAAAGATAGGAACAATAAATATGAACTTATTCAAGAAATTCAAAATATCAACGCCCACCCAAAAATCAAAATTTTTCTCGATTGAATGAAGGTCCACAGTGGGACAACGGCAACGAGCTCTTGCAAAGGATGCTACCAGTAACATCAACAGTGAGGTGAACGAAGACCCGTGGCTCAAGTCTCATATAAAATTTACTCTAAGTGCAATCGTCGACTCCCAAGTGGAAATAAGAACGGGATTCTGCATTGCAATGCTGAAGATATCACGAATGTTTTCCGAAAACTGGCAAAGAGTCACTTCTCTATGATCACATTTTGAATCACTGTATCACAGGACACGGCCCTTTCTCCCTTTCTTCTGTGACAGAAGCAGGTGCCCCGCAGATCTCTGCTTATGTGGGGAAAGAGGTGACCCTGATCTTTGCATTTTTGATTGCGATTTGGCAGAGGGTATGCATCTATTAAAGCTTCGTGAAAATCTGATATCATTTAGAAAATACGTAATAAGAATAGACATCTGAGGGCATAGAGACATTCTTCTACATATCCAGAGATTGGACTGAAAATTTGTCAAGGCTAACGTCACTGCATATGTACAATTCAATTTTATTAAAATATAATAATTTCACTTTCATAATGTAATGTCTCAATAATTTTACTTTCTTTCGAAAAGTGCAGTTAGGTCCAATTTGTTCGCTGTATTTTTGTCACAAAGGATCATTACTGGCAATTCAAACACTCCATAATGCGTTGCTGATGGGAAGGACTTATAAGGATTTACCTTCTGCACCATCCACCTTTGAAAGGACATTTGAACGAACATTTTGACTTATGGCCACAATTACCCATGATTTCAGGACAATCTCTGCTGTGTATTATATGGCTATGCTACTGTATTCAGCGTTGGCCAGCCGGTATAGTGGTTAATGACATTAACCGCCGTACGAATGGGCTCGGGTTGGAATCTCGATGAAGGCATGGATGTTTCTATGCGTCTAGTGTCCATGCGGCATGGAAGAACATAACCGAAAACCCTCTCGGGAGGTTGGTGGTAGGCGAAAATGAGTGGGAGAATTGTGGACCGTCTTCCCAAACCGTTCTTCCTCAAAACTGGGATGGAAGCTTAACAATTACCTAGGCTCAGCAATACCTCAATCTCCTGTGTTACTACGGAGGGTGTGGCCAAGCTTCTACCTGTACATGCTGGTACCGCACCTTGTCGATTCCAAACCGGTGTCGGCACCACACATTTTCGATCCTATGCCTTGTCGTTTCTATATCGCTGCTGATACCATACTTTTCGATCCTACTCCCTGTCGATTCTATACCACTGTCAAACTTATTCGAGGATTTAAAAATTGCATATATGAAATTGGTAGTTTGATCAGTATTGTTAAATTTGTAAATGAAATCTCAAATTATAATGTTAAAAGTTTAATTAATGAAATGAGTCTTAAATTTTATCTATAAATTTCTGTTGGAATTTACTTGTATTTCTTAACTGCTGGAAAATAGTGCTTTGAGACATGCCCTCGGCAAAAGCGCTTTCTTATATTTTGCTATATTTTTATTGTATTTGTTTCAAATTCCGCATAAACACGAAGTGTGTAAAACTTTACGTAAGAGCGTTTCGTTAAAAGACGTTTGTTAATGTACGTAAAAGCGTTGATTCAAAATTTTATTTTCTGGAAACTGACATGGAATTTTAGATGTCCACTGTAGAATTTAAGTCAATTGATCAATCTATTCCCCCTCCCAACACATTGCAATTAAGTCCAGACTTAAAATTACAATAATTCTTAAATCACCTAAGCATACTGCCGTCTTAAAGCATAAAAGTGCAAGCGTTTCTTTATTAAAATAGTTTAAATTAACATAACAGAGAATGATTTCAGTTCAAACGTACTTTTAATATAATGATAATCGAGTAACAAAAGATTTCGAGCATGAGTTATCTCATCATCTTTTGTTAACAATTTCAGAAGATATTTTTTATTCATATGTAAATTATTTATTTTCTTGAATTTCTTAATTTTTTATTCATATGTAAATTATTTATTTTCTTGAATTTCTTAAATTTTTTATTCATATGTAAATTATTTTTTTTTAATTTCTTTT